>JACWFN010000027.1:1056000-1585590 GCA_019775635.1 Cladosporium sp. VS III D KN 1
GAGGACTTCAACAGAGAAGTGGTGGACATGCAAAGGGTACACATCGTGGATGGGATGGAGTTGAAGCAAACCGAGTATCCATGCGTACCAGTCACCGCCAATCCATTTGTCAGAGTAGTGGACGGTTCGACACCGCTGCTAGAGAGGCTGAACAGGAACTTGCAGAATTCAATATTAATCATACGCGAGTGGGACGAGTACGATATCATGATGTGTGATCTACCAAGCGGAATATTGAAACAGCCGGAAGCAACCCTGTGGCAGACATTCTTGACAAGTCCCGCATCTAACTTTATGGAAGTGACAATATTCTTGAGATTTGGGGAGGGTGGCTCGTCCTCGTCATCGCGCGATTACCCGGTGATGGTCAACATGTGCAAAGAGTTCGACACAGGCAAGGATTTGCAAATGAGTGCGATCCTGGATGTGATCTCCGAGGCAGCATCGGCTTTTGGCATCGTGGATCCGCAGTGGGACACCCGATTGGAGAGCCGTCCGCCATACGGAGACAAATATAGTCCTTGGTATCAGTCGGGGCTTGACTCGCTTTCGGAACGAGAGCGTCCTACATTCATTCATAAGAACCCCCTGGACGATTGGGTCGAAGGCAACAGCGAAAACAGAGAAGAAGAAAATGTTCGTCCAGGCCCGACCTTTGCTGCCGAAAACGTGTCATTGGAGGAAATCATTACTAGAATCAAGGAGCAATACGGCTGGTCGGAAGCGCAGATCGGTCCTCACATCAAGGTTGTCTTTGCGCAACTAGGAGACAAAGACGGAAAGGGAATCGTCGTTCCTGATCAACAAGATCGTGATCAAGTACGCGATTACGACTGACACTCTTCTCCTCATTTCCCCACCACGGAAACGAATGCCAGGGAATGATACGTTCAGCTTTTTTGTTGGATTTCGTGAACAGCAGATTGAAGCAAAGGAAGAGAGGAGTGTGGCGTCGCTGGAAGACTGAAGCGGATGCTGGTGGAGAAGCACGGATATCCATTTGATGTGTATGTCATGATTGACCGAGCCCACCAACAGTGAAACAAGGGCACGGACTACAGCAACTTGAGCATGCAAGGTCATTCCATGTTCACGGTTGGCGTCCGTATGTATTATAGCATCACAGACAGACCTCCAGAGATTGATGGGAAGGATTTGCGTTCTTGGAGACCGCGTGCGAAATGGAGGGAAGGTTGCAATCGCAAGCAGATGTTTCTCGCAGAAAACCAAACAGAATGGAAGGTCCTAGATCACAAAGTCAACCAACATGCAGTTTGTAGAAAACGAAAAAGATATGCAACTTAGAGCTTGTTGCCGCCCTCACTGAGATATGCGTGTACGTTCACCTTGCCTAGCTTATGATCAATCGACCGCGAGTAGAGACAGCCCCGACCATCATCCATCCTAGTGCCCAGTAATATGCTCACGAAGCGTCGAAGTGACCAGAGCAGACAACGCGTGCAATGAATGAGAGATGCCGGCACACGGACGAGAAGGGTGACCACACAATTTGTGCAAAAACATAAAATTTGGTATCATCTAGCTTTCAAACAGCGAATCGCAAAAAGGTATGCCATATTTACCAGAACTCGTCGCCTCTTTCCCCTTGACAATGCACCCCAGAGTACAGGCTCCTGATCGTCCTCCCAGTAAACGCCGTTCCATATCCCAAAACAGCGTGCGATTCGTAGCAAAACGTTGCAAGCATTCGAACCATCCAAGTCACCCCCTAAATGCCACTCCTGTGCACCACGGCGCCGCCGCGCCTGAACTGCACCGTCTCCCTTCTGACCAGAACTTGCAGAGCGCGGTTGAGAGCCTGTTCGCTGTAACCCTTGCGATCGACGAAGTCTCGGCGCAGAGTGGCCAGACTGGCGGTGAAACCCATGGGCAGTCGGCGACGGAGCTCCTCCTCAACCTTGTGCACCTCCTCGACCATCTCACGGTTACCACCGCCACCGAGAGCACTGGTGTCGCCACCAGCGGACATGACGGCGTCCATGGTGGAGCCGAGGAAGAGGCGAATGGCTTCGTCGACGTGCTTTTCGGTCGCGATAGGGGCGAGTTCGAGCTTGGCAAGGGATTCGGAAATACGGACGAGGGACTCGAGTTGACGAACTGTGATGGGGATGCTGGAGCGTTGGTTGGCGTCGGCTTCGGCGCGGGCGACTTGTCTTCTGATGCTGACAAAGTGAGAAGAGAGCTTTTCGGCTGCTTCTGGGCTCAAGCGAGGTGCACATCGTGACTTGGCGTATGAGATGTAGCGCTTCATCTTCTCGACGGAGATCTCGGCTTGTTCTGCTTCAGGGTTGTTGTTGTTTGCCTGGCCGTTCATGTGGAGGTTCATGACGTGCTTGGCGATGGTTTCGTCACGGTTCCTGTCGTGGGTGTCGCGGACAATGAAGATCAGATCAAAACGGGACAGAATGGTCGTTTGGAAGTCGATATTCTCGCCGGGTGTCTTGAGGTCATCGTAGCGACCGAAGATAGGGTTGGCAGCAGCCAGGACACTCGTGCGAGCGTTGAGAATTGTGGTGATACCAGCTTTGGCAATGGAAATAGTCTGCTGCTCCATGGCTTCATGGATAGCCACACGATCTTCGTCGCGCATCTTGTCGAACTCGTCAATGCAGACAGCACCTCCGTCGGCGAGAACCATAGCACCACCTTCAAGGTAGAATTCTCTTGTCGATGTGTCACGCTGAACGGATGCTGTGAGACCAGCTGCACTGCTTCCTTTTCCTGATGTGTAGATGGCAATCGGTGAACACTTCTCGACGAACTTGAGGAACTGCGACTTTGCAGTACCAGGATCACCAAGAAGTAGCACGTTAATATCACCTCTTAATCGCATGCCATCTGGAAGAATCTTCTTGCTACCACCCATCAAGAGACATGTGACGGCTTTTTTGATATCGGCGTTTCCGAAGATCGAAGGTGCGATGCAGCTCGAAAAGAGTTCGTAGAGATCAGGTCGTCGTGACATCTCGAGGAATTCTTGCTCTTCCTCTTCTGTGAATTGCATAGTGGCGCCGCCCTGGTTATGGGAGACGTCCGTCTGAATTCCCACAGCTCGGAGGTAAGGGTTTCGAATGGCTACTGCGCCACTGTTCTTGCTGTTCTTTTGGCTGTTATAGATACTGAAAACACCCATGACCGTACATCTTGAACCGGGCACGACTCTATTCGCCAAGTAGCGGTCTGCGCTGACCAGAATGTGTCGAGGCAGTTCCCCGACGGGAACATCGTCAGGAGCTTCTTGCAATTTGAGAACTTGTTGATCGATGAACTGGCTCTTTTCGTGGACAACAAAGTATGGATCCAGGGGGCATTTATCGCTTCCGTCGTCGGGTCCTTTCGGTCTGCTACACACTCGTGGGAGTGTGACACCGCTGAAGCCAGAATGAACGGCGATATGCTCCACGTTGGCGCAGTTTCTGCATTGGATGTGTAGGCTCGTAGCTTTTGAGGAGAGTGTGCTGGCGCCGATGACGATACCAGGGATGCGGACAAGGTGAGAAACGTTTGTTGCAGTCAGTCCACGGATGGAGGTTTGTGAGACTGATGAGTGTAGCAAGAGCTGATGTGTTGGGAGATTTCTGGCGAGCTCAAGATCTTCTTCGCTGCGTGAGGGGTAGAGGATGCGTTGAGTGCATGTGCGTAGCGCTGCTTCGAACAGAGGAATGTAATCGGCGGGCTCGTTGTTCAGCTTCTGCGCCAACTCTTCATCATACTGGATGAGATGTGAGATGTCAACGTCGCAGAAGTACTGTTGTGAGAGGACGTTTTCCCGAATCTGGTCGCTGTGAAGGTGTTAGAACTCATTGGCAGTGGTAGACCAATACAGCATACCGGTATATGAAGGCATTGTCGACGGCAAAGGACAGAATGAAATCGACCAGCTTCTTCTGCACCTGGTTGTTGCTCTCCTGACCGGACGAGACCTCGCTCTTTTGCTCGCCCCAAAGGTCGAGCGAGTATACTGTTTGGCGATCCATCTTGTCTGTGCGTATGTGTGTGATGTGACTTATAGCCCTTCGCGCGCAAGACCGTCACCCTGAATGCGTGTATGATATGGGCAGAGTGTTGTGCGGGGAGTTGGACGTTTTGGTTGCACCAGCAATAAAACGCGACGCGCTGCCTTCGCGTACGTGACTTAGAGAGCCTGCATTAGCGTGGTCTCGCGCGTGGTTAGGGCTGGCCTAGCTGGGTGTGGAGATTGCCCCAAGGCGTTCCGGAAGCATCGCCGCTGGCGCATGTGGATGCCAGCTGTTGGCTGCTATCAGTCTCGAGTGTAGTGCTATACTTACGCCGATCAGCTGTCTACTGTCGCTGCTGCTGCCGAGTCCTCCGCCGTGCACACACACCACCACCGGCACCCCATGAGGCAGACATCTCCGCCACCCACAGTCCTTACCACTCCTCTCCGCCGGCCATGTCAGCGCCCTCTCCTCGCATCTCCATCGACTCCAGCTCTCCCACCCCGACGTCACCACGATCTGTTTCGGCCTTTCCCTTCCCAAACCAGGAGTCTGCAGGCAATAGATATCATCCGCGTAGAGGAAGTGCAGGTAGCATTGCATCCATAGGCTCAATAGGCGGCACCCTCGATACCAAGAGCAGACGCGGCAGCGCTGTCCGTGAGGCTGGTCATAATGCTATCTCTTCCCTTCTACAGCCGCCTATAGTACGGACAGGCTTGCTTCCACATACGCAAGCTTCCGCTGCAGCAGCAGGCTTCAAGGCGCCGACTACCAAGGATATTCCTCCTGTTACCCTAAGCAATATCCCACATGTGCCTCCCGACAACTTTCGCGACTATCTGACCAGGATCGCACCTCTATTTGAGAGCTTTCAGCGTGGCAGATCAGAAGCCGACCCGGCAACATGGCTCAAAAAAGACAAGGAGCTGGAGAAGACGGATCGTTTTGCAGATGCCTTGGATAAGAAGCTCGGCAGAGACGGCTCTCGATCACCAGTGTTGTCGCGTCAAGGATCTTTTGCACTATTGTCGCCCACGGATTCGCCTACTGCGCCGCCACGCCGAAGATCTTCTGCAAACATCCGTAGAAATCGAAACGAGCCGACGCCATTGTCTACGATACCCACAGTATACTTCGACGAGGACTTCCACCTGGAGAATCCACGGACATTTGATGTGGTTTCTGAGCGTGCGGAAATCGTACGCCCTCCGCCTGGAACGCCAGTGGTGGAGCAAAAGGCAGCCAACGGGACTCCACTTCCTCCCAGAAAATCCCTGGCTACGAATGCAATTCTTCAGGAGAAATTGAGCTGGTATATGGATACTGTGGAGGTACATCTTATCAACAACATTAGCACTGCAAGCAGCGGGTTCTTCACAGCTTTGGGTAGCCTGAAGGAGCTCCAAACAGAAGCTGAAGAAAGTGTGGCCAAGATTCAGGGCTTGCGGGAAGATCTCAGACGATTGGATAAGGAAGTTGCTGTGGGAGGTCTTGAGGTCGCCGCGAAAAAAAGACGGAAGGAGAACGTGCGCAAGCTCGGCCAGGCGACGGCCCAGGTGCAGGAGGTGGTTGAGTGCGTGAAAAGGACGGACGATCTTGTCGATGAGGGCAATTACGAGGAAGCGGCCGATCAGATGGACAGAACCGGACGCTTGATTTGCGGTCAGCAAGAGCCTGGGTCGGAACGAACGGAATTGATCGATCTTCGACCTTTGAACGCGCTCCAAGGATTGGACGCTGGTATGCAGGAGTTGCAATATCGAATTGGCACTGGCTTTGCCCAAAGATTTACGATGACTTTACTTACGGATTTGCGACAACATGTTGAAAAGGTTCCCAAGGCAGATACGCTGAAGCGCTGGTCGCGGCAACGGGGCATTAATCCCGTCTATATGGAAACCAGCCCAGAGCTGCGTAAAGAGTTGCTGGCAAGTCTAGACGGCCTCGCTAGGTGCGGACACACGGCACCGGCTATCGCAGGATTCAGAGAGGCTGCCACGAAAGAGATGAAGTCGATAATTCGAAAGTATCTGCCTAGTAGCACAGACGACGACGTGGACAGCATGGTCTCGACCAGCACGCGAGGCGGCAGGCAGTTGTCACAACAGGACAAGAGCAGCATATTGGCACGGAATCTGAGAGCATTGGAGCATGAAGACGCTGAGAAGATGCTGGTCGATATATACACATCTGTTGGAGAAGCTCTGCGCCGGTTATCCACACAGACAAAGGTGCTCCTGGATGTCACCAGTCAGATGCAGTCGCCACCTTCGGAGTCAAGGACATCCCTCGAAAGCACGCGATCGCCACCCAGATCACCAAACATCGCCTCCATGAGCGAGAAGTTGGCAAACGGAGCTCCGATTCTGCCACCGAGAATCAACGTTCAAGACGATCTTAGCCAGGCACTCGACATGTCAAGTCTGTTAGGGATCGCCGTCGATACCGCGCAGACACAGATCACTCGAGTCCTCAAGGTCAGAAACGAGCAGACGACGCGTCTGTCGAAGAGCCAATTTCTGCGGTACTTTACCCTCAACAAGCTCTTCGCAGACGAGTGCGAAGCTGTTTCTGGCAGAGGTGGATTGGCCCTTCGAGGCGTCATCAACTCTCAAATCAATGGATTTGTGCAGACTCTAGGCCAAACTGAGACTTCTCGCATATCCGACAAGCTTGACGCTGACACTTGGAATGCCGTCGACGTGGCCGAGAAAGATCAATCCCAGCTCGACAAACTCTTGGCTGCTATGGACAAAGATCTTCCTGAATGGGCATCTGACACACCACCACTATGGGAACCTATATCATCAGAGCAGCAAACCGCGAACGGCGAAGCGACCACAAACGGACACCCTGCTGCTGCGGCTACAATCGATAAACCCTCAACGCCTGCTCCAGCATCGAAAGCTCCAGCCAAGCCCGCCCTCATCGACCAGAACCGCTACATCCTGGTAGCCAGTGCTACCGCTCTTCTACCAATTCTCAACACCTTCCTGTCTCTCACATCCTCTCTCCCATCTCTAACACCACAAATATCAACTTCCCTCCTCGAAGTCCTCCGAACCTTCAACTCTCGCTCATCCCAACTCATCCTCGGCGCGGGCGCCACGCGCATAGCAGGTCTCAAGAACATCACAACCAAACACCTCGCGCTCTCAAGCCAAGCGCTCTCCTTCGTCATTGCACTCATCCCTTACATCCGCGAATGCGTCCGTCGCCACCTCCCTCAGAACCAAACTCAAGTCCTCGCCGATTTCGACAAGACAAAACGTCTATATCAAGAACACCAATCCGGCATTCACGACAAGCTCGTCGAAATCATGACCTCCCGCTCCTCCGCGCACGTCAAAGCAATGCTCGCGCTCAACTTCGACACCGCCACCGCATCTCCATCGCCGTACATGGAGACTCTGACAAAGGAGACATTGACTCTGCACCGTGTGCTGTCACGCCACCTCAATGAAGGAGAAGTGTCGATGATTGCTCGCAGGATCTTCGCGGAGTACAAGGCACAGTGGACGAAAGCTTTCGGTGAGATCGAGGTCAAGTCTGAGAAGGGCGAGCGTGCAATGCTGAGGGATGCAGAGGCCTTCGATACTAAGCTTAGCAAGGTCGAGGAGTTTGGAGGTGTTGGAAAGGAGGTCATTGGGGTTGTCAAGAAGAGGGTAGGGTTTGTGGAGGAAGTCAAGACGGAGGAGAAGAAAGCGGAGAAGAAAGAAGATGAGAAGACTCCTCCTGCGGAGAATGGTAACGCGAAGAACGAGAATGGAGAATCAGAGGCTGAGAAGCCCGGCGACGACGAGAGCAAGGAGTAGAAATCTGAACTGTCAGGACATATAATACACATTCTCAATACTTGTACTAGTAAGACTTTCTGGACTCACAGACCGTTTTGCACATCACGAGGACCCCAACTCTACAGCTGAAATACTACTTCGATTAACTGATCGACAATGAGCTTTGTATTGATACAAGTTATGCGATACTGAAACGAACTGCGAAAATGCGCCCTTCCTCTGGCACTGAACGGCCACAAGAGCTAATAGAACATAATCCGTACAGGAAACCCAACCAGAGACGGAAGCGAGAGCGAGAAAAAGGAAGGCTCATCGCGAAGCCAGAAAAAGAAGAAAAGTAAGACAACGAAAAGGCGAAAAAAGCAAGCAATGCAACAGCCCACCCAGCTCTTCGAATCAAGCACACTCCCACTCGGCAAACACACACCACCTCGCACTGCGATCCGCCAGCACAAGACCTCTCCACGTGCCCTTCTCACCAATCTTGATCACCGTTTCCCAAGCCGTTGTAAGTCCGACATCAGTCTCCTCCACAGCCCGGCTACCATACTCCTGCTTCCTAGTCAGGCGAATGATCTTCTGGCTCGGGCTCTGGATCGCCAGTTTAGCAGGCTTCTGCTGCGCGGCAGTCATCGGAGCCGAAGGGTTGGAATTGCTGTCTGAGCCACTTTGAGAGACTGAAGCCGAGCCAGAAACCATACTCATGGCGCTCGCGGGACGGGTGATGTTCATTGGGTTGGGGCTAGGGGCTCGCGCGCCGACGCCGGCGCTGCTGGCGCCCCAGGTGTCGGGTGTGAAGCGCGAGAGGCTAGAGGGGTGTTGGCGGACGTGAAAGACGAAGGTGTTGTTCATGACCAGACGCTTGCACTGAGGTTGCACGATGTACAGGTCGTGGCGTTGTGCATGGGGAGTTGGGTGGCGGACGAGGAAGTCGTAAGGTGGATTTTGACCAATGTGCGTGATTGGTAGGGCGAGTGCGAGGGCGTGAGGGTTGTCTTTGATGCTGTGCATTAGACCACGCTTGCCGGCATAGATTTTGAGCACTGCTTGTCCATCGTCACTTGGTGGAACGGCTTTGATGGCGAAGCGTTTGCGGCCGGCGGCCCATTCTGCTTGTGCGAGCGCTGGTTTGCGGATGATATCGCCGGACTCGAAGAAGTCGCCGTCAGCATCGCGTTCAAACGCCCGGCCTTCGGTCTCTGCGACTAGCTCGACATCCTCAGGAACATTGAGATGGAAGTGCGCCATCTCAAGGTTCTCCAAGTGGAGGCTGCTGGTGTTGTAATCGCTGAGCTCGACATTGTGGCGGAAATAAGCTGGTCCAGAAACAGGAAGGTGCACAAGTGTCTCATGGTCCACAGGAGGGACGATGTGCTGCTGCTCCGGCAGAAGCGGGACGTGCGTATAACAGATCTCTGTAGGTCTGGCAAGGAAATACCACTGTTCTGCAACCTGAGAGCTGGCGCTGCTGTACAAGCTACGCTTGGGGTGAGTCGGGCTAGCCAGCGCGCAGTCCATGATGCGCCACTCGCCATCGATAATGACTGCATTCCACCAATGATTAGGACGGGCAATACTCTGCACATCCAAGATCTCTCCTGGGCATTTGAGGTATCCACGAATGACTTCCGAATGTAGACCGACAGCATTGCACATGTCGCGTACGAGAACAGCGATCTCTTCGCTACAGCCACGCTTGGTCTGTATCACTCGCCTCGAATCCGGGTGGCTTTCGTATTCTTCCTCCCACGTTATGCGCTCGGCGATCCAGGTGAAGATAGCCCGTAGTCTCTGAACATCGCTCCTGTGAGGGCGACAGATGTAACCCTGAGCCAAACCAGCAGCATTAACACCAGGAGGAGCATTGTTGATGAATCGTGTGCTTTTGTCGACAAGAGCGAGGTGGGTGGTGTGGAAGTTGGTCGGCTCGGCCACGGGCAATCCGTCTAGTCCCTCATCGCCCTCAGCACACTCATACAGCTGATCGATGGGATTGAGGACAGGCAGATCGAGCATGTCGCATCGTTCAGCTCGCTCATCTCGCTCACGACGGCTGATGGAATTTGATCGATTGACATCCCGTCGAACAGACATCCATTCACTGCCGCCACCGAGGCCCATATCGCGAGTACCTTTCTCAGCACTTGAAGACATGGTGATGGCCAATCCCCCAGCAATGCCAGTGGGACCGTTGCCTCCAAACATGCTTTTGGTTGGACTGTTGCTTCCAGCTCGACTTCCTGGCCGACTCGTGCTCCCGATGGTAGAACGAGCATTAGCGGCGCCGGTCTTTGCAGTAGTCCTGGCAGATGCAATCATCTTCTTGAAGAAACCGCTCCTCTTCGCCTTTGGCGTTCCGAGGCCTCCAAGGACGCCAGCGCTCTCCATAGGATCGCTGGTCCAGTCTGCTCTTGGGGTCGGCATGGGCTGATATTCTGAGGCGTGGCTTTCGTGATAGCTAGGGCCAGACGCCTCACTTGCGGCAATACTTCTGGCGCTGGAATTGAGGTCAGGATTAGATGTTGTGTCAGCCAGGTTGATAGGTCTATGTCCACCACGAATGCTACCCAAGCCAAACTTCTTGCGAGCAAGGCTTCCGGCGCTGGTAGCACTGAAGCCGCCAGCAGAGTGGCCAGACATGATACTTCGGCTAGTCAGTTGAGTACTAGTGCTGCTTTCCGTCGCCGAAGAAGAGTTTGTCGAGTTCGTCTTAGTGGTGAAATTGCGGCTGAGATTCTTGCTACCCAGCTCGTGTGCTGACTTTTGGGTGCGCAGTTTCGGATGCTGTCGCTGTGAGTGTAACGTGTACTGTGGGCCAGAAGACTCCTGGCTACTAGTGCTTCCCGCCGTAGTCGGCCGGCTTGCTCTTCGATGCGAAGGTGGTGGAGGGGGTTGATCTGGAGCCGAGTCTGAGCGCATGTGCTGGAAATCCTGTCTCATGCTTTGAGAGAAATTGCTTCTGTGTGACGGTCCATCTCTTGACAGAGGTATCGTAGGCATCCCAACGCCGTCATCATAGTCGTAGTGCTGTTGATGGCTCCTAAAGCCAAGCGACGAGTGTGCTCGCATCTGATCCCTGGAATTTGACCGGACATGCTCGAACTCGTCAGGTGACCACACGCTCGTCGATGTAGCCGGCCTGGTCTGGGGAGGCGATTCTTGTACAAGACTCATATCGTGCAATGAAGACATAACGTCATTCATTGCATCTCTGAGTGGTGAGGGAGTATTATGGTTAGGATCCATCGTGTGGCGCGGAGTAGGTGTGTGTGATTCTCCACGATCAAATGCTTGGTCGTACTGCAACTCCTGAGATGGAGGCCTGCTGGGTTGGTATGTTACGCGGTGGACTGGTGGAGGTGGCGGAGGTGGTGAAGAACCCATGTCATCATTCATCATATCATAATCCTGAGGCTGGAACTGATCAGGCATATATCCGGGTCCGGGCGAAGGAGCTCTTGAGTGATCTTGGTAACCAAATGAAGGGGCACGAGACGGTGGTCTGGGGTCCTCGAATTGTTGATCGTATGGGAGCGGCGAAGGTTCGCGACTGGTCTGAGGAAGTAATTGTGGAAATGGTGAGCCATCGTGGTAGGATGCAGGCAAAGCTCCAGGAGATCGGAGAGGCTGGGGAGAGGCGGCACGGTATATTTGCTGAGGCGTAGATGCTCTATAAGGATTGGGTGACGCTTGCTGGTACATCTGCTGAGGCGGCGAAGGAGCGCGATAAGGATTGGGTACAGGCGCTATGTACATTGGTTGTGGAGACGCTGCACGATACATGCTGCTTCGATTCGTCGGAGGAGCAGGTGCCTGTGCATAACCAGGTGTTGGTGTAGGCGAGTTCGATGGTCGTCTCGATGTTCGTCTACTCGCGCGCCTTTCGGCGCTGTCCCTCTCGCTCGCGCGAGGCACAGGTGCTGGCATCCTAAACCCATTATCTGCCTTCTTAGCCGGACTGCTAGAACTTGGTCCTTTGAGTGTTCCTGTGGGCGCTTGCGCAGTCTTCATGCTTGAGAAAGGCTTGAAGCTGCTCTTTGGCTTGGGTTTCTCCGGCATGGTCTCTTGTTTGGCGGCCGCTTTCTCGGCCCTCGATCCGACCTTCTCGTACGACTGGAAAGGTTTCCTAAAGCTCTTTCCTTGCTGCGAGATGTTCGCTTGTTGAGGAGGTGTAGAATGGCGGCTATTAGGCGCCGGCGTGAATCCGTCTTCCAGCACTTTGACGAAGTTCGAAGGGAACATTCCTATTGCTCGTGGGTCGCGTCGCAGTCGTCCCATCCACCAGAGGCCGTCGCCAGCATTCAGCGCTTCGATCAGGTCGCCTTCGACGAAGCCCAGGTCGCGTTTCGTTTCGCCGCCCCAAGAGTAAGTCGCCCTGACCCAGCAGGGAAACCGCGCTGGGAGATCCGGAGGCGCACCCATGGCGTCGAGGTATAGCGGAGGATTGTAACGACAGTGGGTTGTTTGTGATTGCCGAGCGATGTTCAGGTGTGCAGAGACGTTAAAACATTTGTCGCAGTTGACTCAGTGGTGGTGGCACCGTGTTACTGTTTTCCCGCGAGAGATTGGCAGTGGTTGCTATGCGAGTAGACCGGGTCTCCGCTGCATATGCAGCTTGGAGCTATAGTGGAGAGGCGTGCTGCTGCAGGCCCGTTTGCGCGCGGCTGAAACAAGACGAAAAGATGCGAGATGCGCGGACGTGTAAGTGAATGAGTTCTGCAGTGCTGTAAATACCTGAGTATTGCTGTATGCGACGATGGGCAGCAATATGGCGCTTGCGGTGAGGGTGGGATTATTGTGATTGGATGTTTATTGTGTACTGCGCTGTCAACAAGCTGGAGCACATCGACGCTATGCAGCGCTAGCAGGCGATCCCGCCCGGGCGGCACCAGCCCAAATTCAAAATAGACCCGGCGTCACGTAAGGAGCTTGGAGGAGCCGCCGAGCTGCAGGAACACACGTCCAAACGGTCGAGCTCCTGCGGCCGGTACGATCGTTGCGACAGCGACATGTGGACCGCCTGTGCCGTTCCATACAGCTTGCTTGCTCTTGTGCTACTGCGTACAGACAATTGAGGGCTACCGCATGGCCCTAATGCAAGATGGAGACTGCCATGTGTAAGGTACCGCTTGTGCCTGCGTCTCGGTAAACAACCATGTACCGATTGCCCGTTGTTGTTGATCGGATCTCTTCGAAGCGTCACGCTGACATTGGATTATGCGGCCAATGGGTGGCCAATGGAAGACCCATGATTTGGCCGCATATGTAGTCTTTTGTTGTTCCAATTCCATGCGTGTATACTTGAAGTGTGTACGAGTGATGATACATGTTTTATACAGAGAAGCGTATCTCATCATACACTTCACACATCTATGAGCTGGCCTCCGCGAGCGCTTTCCTCGCTCCGTCGACTCCATCCCTTGCCTTTTGCCACGTTCGCACATCCTCAGGTCGTACAACCACCCGGCCACCCTGGCTGACAACGGTCCTGAGCTGGCCTTCGACCTCTGCAAGCACCCGCCTGCCGTTCTCCCTTACAGAAAGCTCGAAGTCATTTCTCCTCGCGCCCCATTTCTTCTGCATGCGGCGAAGACTCCACACTAGGCCAAGTGACGCGATTGCGCCAGCCTCTGCGCCCGCTGTGCCTGCAGAAGCGACCAGAAGCCATGCTCCCAAGGCGGTTGTACCACTGATTGTTGTGAGTGTGCTGACTAGGAGCGACTGTGCTCTCCTGTGCAAGCTCGGCACAATTGTGTGTAACATCATTGCCCTTGACAATGTGATCATCTGCGGCCAGGGCGGGTCAAACAATGCATTGACACCGCTCTGCTCTTGGAGTCGTGCGAGCATGGCCGGCATTTGCATGAGCTCTGCCACGCTCTCTTTGTGCTCCTTGACGGCCTCGTAGTCCGCCATTTCTTTCTTGTTGCCGCTGTCAAGCAGACGCTTCTCAGTACCGCTCAGCTTAAGCTCCTCTCCGGTCGAGATACCGGACTCCACGATGCGTCCGCTCAGGAAAGCGAGATTTTGCTCAGCTTCGTTCAACCAGCTGCGCTGCAAGATGTCTGCAGCTGAGAAAGTAACATCGTCAATTCGCCACAGTAGGCGGAACCAAGCAGTCCGATGCCATGATTTCGACTCGAAAGCTGTTGTCATGTTCATCTGCAGGTCTTTGTGTGCTTCAGCAGACCAAGTTGTGATGGCCTCCTGCAATGCCTCACGTTTTGTGTCTGCGATTGTAGTCTTCCTCATCTCGGCGGTTCGTTCGAGCTGGACTGAGTCAACAGCGTCACCAGTAGACTGCAGGGCAGATTCAATGTGTGCTTGGACTGCTTGTTTGAGGCCACTCGATGTTGTTGCATTCGCTGCAGCGAGCCAAGCACTTATAGCTGAGACTCTGCTGGCTTCCCATTCCGCGCTGAAGCGAGCGCCGTTCGCCTGACTTTCGCGGAACAGTCCCAGAGCGTGGCTGGCCAGATCGATGTTGATAATTTTGCCAAGCTTGTCGTCTTGTGTTGCACTCTCCGAAGCTGCAGGAACGGTCATAGACAAATTCATCGCAGAAGAGATGAGGTCAGGATTTAATCCAGCCTTGGTCAACTGTCCGGATTCCACTGCACCCTCAACGCCGTCGCCAATAATCAAAGCCTTGTGCACTGGGTATCTCACGAATCCAATTCTTCCACCGTTCGTCATCGGCATTGACAAACTGGGCACAAGCACCGAGCTTTCCAGCTCTCTCTTGTTTGCGCCCTCATAACCATTGAGTCCAGTTCCGTTCAAGCCCGTGACCAAGATCTCCAGTCCATGTCTCTTTAGCAAAGGTGAAGGTATAAGCAGCGTCCTCACCATCGGGCTGTCCGCAGGCACAGCATCTTCAGGCTCGCCGTACCTGAGCAACAGACTTCTTCCATCACCAGCGTCGCCCAGAATCTTCTCTTCCCAATCCTGCTCATTTTCCAGCGCATCCGCAACAAGTACACGTGCCAGTCTACGTGCAGCGATAGCTCCCTTCTCTCCCAATCCCAAGAAAGCGACGCGGACGACGGGATCGTCGCTCTCCAAACTCCTCAGCGCAAGTTGCAGTCGCGAGAGATCCACAAACCCGCTCGCCGAGTCTCGAAGGGCGTTCAATCGCTGGTGAAGATCCCGGTACTCCAGAGGAACAGTCGAAGGGGCGTTGATCGCAGACGACGAAGCCAGTGTGCCATTGTACCTCCTCGTAGTCGACGTAGCTACCAATTGTGCGCCCTGCTTCGAAATACAGACACTACGCGGCCGCGGTTGCGCATGCAAAGCCCGTGTTTCATGTCGTTGCTGGCCAAAACGTGATGTGGTGGTGCTGCTGCTGCGAGGCGCTTTCGCCGCACTTGTGAACAGACATGACGGGCAGACGTATTTCTCTGCTGCCGGCGACAGAGAGATGTGCTGCAGCGCTCGAGGCGCTCGACGGGACATAACTGCTCTGTCGGGAGTCGAGGCTTCGCGAATGTCCAATCGCACGCGAATCTGATGGACGGGACTTTGAGATGGTCGCGTTGGCGTGGTTTGTGGCACGGCTGCGTATGGATGAGTATGAACGTCGTTCCACCAGAACAGGGCTTGGAAGGAAGGCACCTCCCCGATTCACCACAGTTTTGATGCATCGAAGCTCGTCAAAGCTCGATCCTTTATGTTCCATTTCTAATGCAAATACCCAAGATACACTGTGAGGCAACGATGGATACAGACTATTCTCATTCAATGGCGATATGGTATTTTCTCGTTCTTTTAGAGCATATCTACGGAGCGAAAAGAAAGAATTGAAGCATCCGGTAGAAGACAGCCACTACTGTCTTCCCAGATTCTTCGTCCAAACGCCCAGCGCCTTGCTTACCAAAATACATTTATCCCGACCAATTCGAAGCCTTATAGTCGTGATCATCTCTGTCTAATTCGTCTCAACTTCCTTTCTCATGACACCCGGCGGGTACTTTTCAACCAGCTGGCGGCTGGCACGCCAGACCTGGATCAGGTTGTCCTCAGCAGCACTGACCATGACCCAAGGGTCGTTCCTGTTGAAAGAGAAGTCGCTGACCCGGTTGGTGTGGCCACCGTGCATGAAGAGCATCTCTGGCGGGCCGTCTTCTGCATCTTCGGGAGACTGTTCACAGCCAGCACGACTGATGTCCCAGAAGATCGTGCGGCGGTCGTTAGACGCCGAGCCAAGAATGGCATCTTCATCGGGATGCCAGTCGACCTTAGTGATGGCGTCTGTGTGGCCTTCGAGTGAGTGAAGCTTGCCGTGGTTCGGGAAGCGAAGATCGAAGAGACCAATGGTTTGGTCAGCCGAACCAGTGGCGAGGAGTTTGTCCATGGTAGGATGGAATGCCAGAGTATTGATAGCATCAGTGTGAGCGTTCCTGAAGATGATGGCGGGCTTGGAGTCACTCTTGGCACGCAGATCCATGAATTGAATGGTGAGGTCGTCCGAAACAGAGCCGAAGAAGTTCTTGCCGTAAGCCGGGTGCCACTGTACATCGTTGACGGTGGCACTGTGGTGGTTGAATTGACGAGCGGGGTTGAGTGTCTTGGTTTCGAGAGAGAAGTCGCGGGGAAGATCCCACAGGTTCACAATTTTGTCTTCACCGCCAGAGAGAAGCTGACCTTCATTGAACGGGTTCCACTCCAGAGCAAATCCTTCACCAGTGTGGCCAGTGAGCGTTGCCTGAGGCTTCGGGACGTCGTCTGATGGGACTGATGAGTGCTTCGTACGGTCCCAGACGTATACGTTGTTGTCGGGAGAGAATGTCGCGATGATGTTAGGGTTCTGAGGTTGGTAACGGGCCTTGTTGACCTCGCCAGGGTGCGGGATTTTCTGCACAACAGAAAACTTGATCTGCTCCTTGCTGGCGCCGTGACCGCCAAGCTCTTCGGTCGTAGGGTTGTAGTCTGCCAGTGTTGACGCAGGTGGCTTGGGAAGATTGATGTGTGCGATCTGGAGGTAGTCGGTCTTCTGTCCAGATGTGTGGGTGCCAATGAGCAAGCGGTGGGTGCGGAAGGTTGAGCCAGGGACAGCCTTGACGTCAGGCAGCCATTGAGTGGTCAAGGTCGGCCATTCGAGCGCACGGCTGTACATGATGTCGTAGAGGAAGACGCTGTTCTTTTTCCAAATCTTGTATTCCTCGTTAATGAGCTTGTTCGCGACGATCTCCTCATCTTCGGTCCGCGCCATGGCTACTAGAAATGTGTGTTAGCGCGCATCCTTTGCGTAATGCAGTGGTATGTTGTGGAGAAAGCGAGTGAGGAAGCGCGGCAGTATATACAACTCAGAGCCTTTAACATGCAAAGACACCTGAAGATTGACTCTTCATCGGGCTGAGGTTCTTCGGCTTGCGCGACTGCGAGAGTCGTGGCTGCTGGATTATCCTCAGACGACTCAGACGTATCATGCGCGACCTGAGGGTCCTCAGTCTGCGCATTGTCTGCTGCGTCGGTCTGGGTATCCTCAGGCGACTCAGACTTGTCACGATAGACATTGGCCTTCTGCGGCGAGCGTGCACGCAGTCGTGTATCCAGCAAAGTTGTCTTGTAGACGTTTGTCTTTTCGTTGCCATCCTCGTCTATGCCCAGATCGACGTGTGCGAGACGATTCAATTCGCGCTTGAGGGAAGACATGCCGTGCTGGGTGCTAAAAGATGCGCTGATAACATACCTTGATCCGTCATGGTGGCGGAGCGATGCAGCTTCAATGTTGTTATGTTTGGTAATTGGTGTCGCAGTAGAAGTGGAAGCTGCGTCTGAAGGCTCGGTGATGGTGGAGGAAGAAGTGTCAGGTGGGAGGGATTGGTCTATCGTGATCGCATCGCTGGAGCCAAAGAGTTCCAACTCTACGCGCGCCAGAAAGCGCGCGACACGAGCTAGCTCTTGAGGTCAGCGGGCAGTTATCGATAAGCAGAGCCGCGCTCGGACTGCTGCGCTGTTCGCGACAACTACTACTTCGTCGGCGTCATGAGCCACCTCTTCCTCCTTCTCCCCAAGGACTCCGTGTCGGAACGCCATCACCGCCCTGCTTTGCACCACCTATCCCCCTATCAACCCCTTCGCATTCCTCACTAGACGCATTAGCGACTGTCTTGAAATACAGCAGCCGCCATGGGTAAGTTGACCGCCACATCCCTGTATACGTGCGCACCGCTGACAGCGACCTCCAGGTGTCCCCAAATTCTTCCGATGGCTCTCTGAGCGCTATCCCTCCATCTCGCAGCTCATCGCCGAGAACCGTATCCCCGAGTTCGACAACCTTTACCTTGACATGAACGGCATTATTCACAACTGCACGCACAATGACTCGGGCTCTTCAGCAACAAAGCATACTCCCGAAGATGAGATGTTCATCAAGATCTTCAACTACATAGAACATCTGTTTGGCAAAATCAAGCCGCAGAAGCTATTTTTCATGGCCATCGACGGTGTGGCTCCGCGCGCGAAGATGAACCAGCAGCGCGCTAGGCGTTTCCGCACAGCGCTCGACGCTGAGGTGGCCCGTGAAAAGGCCATCAAGGAAGGCGTCGAGCTGCCGAAGGAGGCGCCATTCGATTCCAACTGTATCACTCCTGGTACAGAGTTCATGGCACGCTTGACACAGCAGTTGAAGTATTTCATCGCAAAAAAGGTCAGCGAGGATATCGAGTGGCAGGGCTGTGAAATTGTCTTGTCCGGCCACGAAGTTCCTGGCGAGGGTGAGCACAAGGTCATGGAGTACATCCGTCAGGCCAAGAGTCAGCCCAACTACGATCCCAACGTTCGCCACTGTCTTTATGGACTGGATGCCGATTTGATCATGTTGGGACTCTTGTCACATGACCCGCATTTCTGTCTGCTTCGTGAAGAAGTGACTTTCGGTCGTCAGTCGAAGGGCAAGAGCAAGGAGCTCGAACACCAGAATTTCTATCTGATGCACCTTTGTATTGTACGCGAATACCTGGAGTTGGAATTCCAAGAATTGAAAGATCCGGAGGTCAACAAGGGGATACCATTTGACATGGAGCGCATCATCGATGATTTCATCCTCATGGCATTCTTCGTTGGAAACGATTTTTTACCCAATCTACCACATCTACACATCAACGAGGGAGCATTGGCGCTCATGTTCGGTGTTTACAAGCAGGTGTTACCAAAAGCAGGCGGTTACATCAACAACGGTGGCGAAATCAACTTGCCGAGGCTGTCGCTGCTACTTGACGAACTGAGCCATGTCGAATTTAGGCATTTCGAGCATGAAAACCAGGACGCGAGCTGGCTCAAGGGTAAGGACGTCGCGAAGCAGGATGTCATGCAGAAGGTCAAGAGAAAGGGTGGTGTTCAGACGATCACCAGCGCGCAGAAGGAGATTTACAACAACGTAAAGAAGTTTGTGAACGGTCGTGCGACTTCGCAAGGAAGCTCCGGTCCTCTCGACATGCCTTCAACGCTCAATGCTGCAGACAGGGCTTTCGTGGAAGAGCTTGCTACGAGCTTGCATCTTCAATGCCAAAATGTTGTTGATGACGAGGGCAACAGACATCAGCAGCTGTCTTTCCCTACCCGTCCCGAAATGGACGATTCCGAGGATGAAGAAGACGAGGAGTCTCAGAATGCCCTCCTACGTGTATTCAAACAATACGACAAGGCCAAGGTCGAGGACGTCTCTGCCGAGCAAGCGCAAAGCAAGAATCAAGAGAAGTACGATGAAAAGTTCAAAGAGTGGAAGAACAAGTACTACACCGAGAAGTTCGAATGGGGCCTGGAGAACACGAAAGAGTTGACCAATCTTACCGAGAACTACGTTCAAGGTTTGCAATGGGTCCTCTTCTATTATTACCGTGGAGTGGCCTCTTGGCCGTGGTACTACCAACACCACTATTCGCCCATGATCAGTGATGTCAAGCTTGGTCTTGGTGCCGACATGAACTTCAAGCTCGGACAACCTTTCCGTCCTTATCAGCAACTCATGGGTGTTCTGCCGGATCGTTCGAAGAGCATTGTGCCAACCGCCTACCACGACCTGATGACCAACCCCAACAGCCCGATCATCGATTTTTACCCGCGCGACTTCGAACTGGACATGAACGGCAAGAAGCAAGAGTGGGAGGCTGTCGTCAAAATTCCTTTCATCGATGAGAGTCGTCTGCTTCCTGCAATGGCTACCAAGGATCACCTTCTGAGCGAGGCAGAGGCCAAGAGGAACGGCTTTGGTACGACGATGAAGTTCGTGCACGACAAGGAAACCGACTTCACCTACCCTAGCAGTATGCCTGGTATCTTCCCGGATATCGAGCATTGTAAGTGTATTGAGAACATTTACGAACTGCCCACGATGGACGGACTCGAAGTTTATGTTGGCCTCATGGAAGGCGTGAAGCTGAAAGAATCGTCTCTTGCCGGCTTCCCCTCAATTCACACATTGCCACATGCAGGCCAGCTAGGCTTCCACGGCGTCAGCATTTTCCAGCAGGAGAGCAGGAACGAGAGCATGGTCGTGACTCTGCTGCACAACGAGGAGAAGTCCAGTGCCACCCAAACTGCGCTTGCCCACCTCGGCAAAGCAGTTCATGTTGGTTATCCTTTCTTGCAAGAAGGCAAGGTCATGAGTGCGACAGACGAAATGTTCACCTACTCCCTGATCGACTCAAGTCAGCCGTCTAGCCAACAGAACGTGCAGCAAATCCCTCATCAACCGCAAGGAATCTCTGACTTCAAGAAAAAGGCGAACCGCATCGAGCAGTTCTACTCTAAGAGGTTAGGCACTGTCATCGGTACAGTCGAGTGCCTGATTCAGGTGGACATGCTGGTGGGACTCAAGCAAACCGAGTCTGGAGCACTTGTGAAGGAGTACGCGCCGGTCCCCGGACAGGAACCCGACTACGCCATTCAGACGGTGGTAGACGAGGTCGAATCTGAGGATCAGCGTTTCATCGAAAGAGAAGCTCTGCCATTACCTGAAGAATTCCCTGAGGGCACTAAAGCCTTCTTCCTCGGTGACATGGCTTATGGCAGACCTCTGCAAGTCACTGGCCACACTGCAGACAAGCAGAAGGCTGAGGTCTGGGTCAGTGTGCTTAAGGGCCGCGAATCCGATTTCGGTCACGATATCGCCAGGCAAGCGGAGAGGTCAGACCCCTACATTCCCAGTTACCGCGTGGCTCAGATGCTGAACTTGCATCCTCTGGTCCTTTCCAAGCTCACCTCCGCCTTCAATGTCCAGTCGTCGGGTCTCCGCCTGAACCTTGGTCTGAACTTGAAGTTTGAGGCTAAGAAGCTGAAGGTCCTTGGGTACAGCCGTAAGAACCAATCCGGATGGGAGTACTCTAACAAAGCCATCGCCCTTCTTTCCGAGTACATGACCAAGTTCCCGCAGTTCATTGCCACAATCGCAATGAACCCTACTGGCGATGGTTGGGAGGACACTTCTTTCTACCCTGATCCTACTGAGGCTAAGGCGAAGATGAAGGAAATTGGCCAATGGCTCAAGAGTGTGGAGACCAAGGGCTTCGAGCGTGTCCCACTCGAGGCTATGCAACTGGACGAAGAGACTGTGAAGAAGATCGAAGCTGCCGCTGATGCTAACAACGCTGCCAACAGTGAGGTTGATGGCAAGAAGATCAGCGCGGTACCGAGATCTGCTCTTCTGAAGCCGTCTGACGCTGTGCAGCGTACTGCCCGCCAGCGTTTCGCCATTGGCGATCGTGTCGTTTACGTTCTTGACTCCGGCAGAGTGCCCATTGCCATGCGTGGCACGGTTGTCGGTATGACGCGCACCTCAAAGACGACACTTCTTGATGTGGTATTTGACCACACCTTCATGAGCGGCACAACCTTGAACGAGCGTTGCTCGCCTTTCCGAGGCAGCACCGTCCCGTCCGAGTCGGTCGTCAACCTCAGCGACCGCCAGGTTCTTTCCTTGTCCGAAGCGGCCAAGGCCAGACA
This sequence comes from Cladosporium sp. VS III D KN 1, assembly GCA_019775635.1. Taxonomy (NCBI): domain Eukaryota; kingdom Fungi; phylum Ascomycota; class Dothideomycetes; order Cladosporiales; family Cladosporiaceae; genus Cladosporium; species Cladosporium sp. VS III D KN 1. Next base: position 1,077,728 of record JACWFN010000027.1, read on the forward strand.
GCCTCAGCAACACAGCCTTCCACTTCGCTCGCGCGGTCCTGCATCGCATGCGGTCAACGGTTATGGACCCCCTGGCCAGCAGCTGCGCCCAGCAGACCAGCCTCCTCCACTCCAAGGCTCTTACCGTGGCGCTTTCGGAGGTCAACAGAATGGCGCACCTCGCGGCAACTTCGGCCCTCGTGGTGGCCGTGGTGGTTTCGCTCCTCAACAGCAGCAGGCAAACGGCTTCCATACCCGCGGTCGCGGTGGCATGCCGAACGGCGCTCCTCGTGGTGGCAGAGGAGGCAACAGGGGCGGCTACACTACTATCGACAACACGGATCCGATGGACGGTGTAGTCCACAACAACACGAACTTCAGGCCGCAGAGCTACACAAATGTGCCGCCACCTACCACTTTGAACGAGGCTAGCCGAGGCAGAGGTCGTGGCGGACAGAGAGGCAGAGGTAGAGGCGGACGTGGTAGGGGTGGCCAGGCGCCAGCTTCCGCCAACTGAGTAGAGATGGAGGCGGTTTTTGTTCTCTTAGTGCTATGACGAGTGACGAGATGGCGAGATAGTCAATTGAAATGTCAAGTCAACAAATTATTCCATTGTCATTCATGTTCCTGTCACCGTGTATTGACAAATGACCTACGACGGATCTTTGTAAGCAAAAGTGACTAATATGTAGCATTTGGAGGCGACGTTCTTCCGCTCTCCGTTCCATGAGGGTCTTAAGTTAAAGTATCAAGTGACAAGTCGGGTATGACGTTTGGCTCGAAGGAACACCCCGGCCACACTAGTCGCTCCTGTCAGCTCTCTAATCCAACACAAGCATTTGCTTGTTCGGATACAGACTATCAGAGGCAACATACCCACGCAGGACCTCGACCGATGATGGCTCAGATCGCGTACACCCAAGGACATAACGATGTGGTGTATCGCAGCCACGAGAGCCGCAAAGCAGCCGACACCTGTGGCTACTTTCTACCGCATCTCAAATCCGACAGCATAATAATCGATGCTGGCTGCGGTCCTGGCACTGTCACTTCGTCCTTAGCAACACTCGTTCCCAACGGCAAAGTAATCGGCGTCGATGCCGTAGAGACTGCCATCAACAAGGCTCGAGCACAGCCCAACCTGCCATCCAATTGTACTTTCGAGGTTGCTGATGTCACCGCGCTGCCGTATGACGACAACCATTTCGATGTCGTCTATACCAGCCAAGTCTTATCCCACATACCCGCTGCAGTCGACGCTATCACCGAGCTGCGACGGGTCTGCAAGCCAGGAGGCTTTGTTGCTTTGCGAGAAGGCGATTTACCCGCTACGATGATATACCCGTTGAATGAAGGTCTGAAGTTGTGGCAACAGCTCAAGATCGACGTCGCGCTTCGCAGCAAATGTCACCCTTCTGCCGGCCGCAACTTGATTGACTGGGCGCTCAAGGCTGGCTTTACCGAGTCGCAGGTCAGCTACACTGTTGGATCTCTTACTTACTACGGCAGCCAGCGGCAGTTCTGGGGTGATGCTATGGGAGAGCGGCTGGTCTCTGACCATACGTGGAACGAGCATGCGATGAGTATGGGCGTGACAGAAGCTGATCTCGAAGCTATGCGTCAAGGTTGGATTGCGTTTGCTGCTGATCCTGCCGCTTTGTTTTCTATGCCTTGTGGGCAGGTGATATGTCGCAAGGAATGAGGCTTGGTCGCCTACACAGTGGGAAAATATGTCAGAGGTGTTCGTACTAGTGTGAGACATACCGCATGAGAACATGAGGACATCAATGCACATCCTCACTCCAACCAGCCTGGACATACAAGCATCTCGATATAGTCTGAATACCGAGCCAACCCATTTATTTTGAACTTATATATCGGTTGTCGTGACCTGAACCTAGCAATGCGCCAACCTTCCGTGCTTCGCTCCATACCGATAGGAAAAGGGTATCTTGAATCCAAAAGCCTTTCCTCCTTCGCATCCCAGCGAGTCAAAAATGTTCATTCCCAACTCCGGTTTCGTACGAATACATTGCAATCCTTCCCTTCGTCCCATATCGTCGCTCCTATAAACCATTTCCTGTTACTGCTGTTCAGAACATGCCCATCGAGGCTTTCCAACACCCTCCAATCCCAGACCTCGACTCGTTCTTGGAAACGGCCCTCGTTGAGCGCCAGCACTTGATCAAGCACATCCTCCATGTCATCCTTGCGCTCAGTATCTAAGATAACTATCTTGGCCATACCCGGATACGACTGCGACTCGGACACTGTGGCACTCAGGCGATCGTGGGCGAATGAAGCACGGTCCCAGTATCGTAGCGAAGGCACGAGCGCCAGGGGCGAATGTCTTGATAATAAAGCCTCATTGACGTGCGACATCTTGTGAACGCAGGGTGCTAGGTAGAGAGTCGCATTATTCAACAGGCAAGTCTTGGAGCAGTTGACATTGCGAAGAGAGGTGTCGCAAGGCCGCGCAACAGCGTCTGACTCTTCGATATGCCGGTTCGGAGATTGGGTGTGAACACATTTCGCAGTCCGAGCGCGCTTCAGCGCAGGCTCCGGTGCCGAATCAACAGCATTCGATTTTCTTTTCATGTCTGTCGTTGGTTGTGTGCTCAACAATGTCGAATCATTTAGCCAGGAAGTTTCGGCAACATGCCGTCGTGATGTTGTAGGCAGAGGCAGAAGGCTGTTGTTCTGTAATTGGTGCAAAGGCGTGCGTGCATCCGACATTGACCTTCCAGACGACCTGTCAGCACATGGAGAGCTCTGAAGCTGCACACCAAAACCCTCGATCATGAGTTCGCTTGTCGCTGCCGACTTTGGTGTTGCCGTCTTTTCTCTCTCGAACTTTCTCCTGCACTTCTTCTCAAGCCTCTCAATCCACCGTCTCGTTTCTTGGCTTTCGGAATCTAACGCAGCCGCGAGAGCGGCTGTAGCTTGGTCCTGTAATTCACGGAATGATATACAATCTCGCCAGCCACGATCTTGATGGAGCTTTTTCACACGTGCGTGTCTCAACATGTAGTGGTTGCTGTTTGATGGTTTCTGGAAACCAGCTCCTAACACCTCGAACACGAAGGGCGAAGTGAACACCGTATCAACCTTGGTTCCCATAGGGTTGCTCAGATCAAATTTCGATGGCTGATGTTGAGGATCGTAGGGCTCAGCGATGATACTCGCGATGAGGTTCGCGGTCTGCAAGATTGGCTTTGGAATACATAAATCTTGCTGGATTGTGCCGACAAGTCGGTACTGGGGTCTGCTTCCATAACGACAAACATCTTCCTTGTTTAACAGTGCTCCGAGATGGAAGTTAGTCCACTTCAGATTCTTCATGCCGCTCTTGAGCCCTTGCTGCGCATTGTAGCTCGCACCAATGACTGCAAAGTCTGCTTCATCGCCCGTCTCAGAGATGTAATCGCTCTTGAGCTTGATGAATCCATGCTTAAACCCATCGATGTTTGAGTGGAGAGGGAAATAGGGTAGTCCGCAAGGCTTCAGTACAAGACCTTCGCAGCGACCAGCATTCGAAGCTGCAAATTGTTGCACTAAGACTTTCCTCGACTTTTCTTTGTCAGTAAAGTCCACAACTTTCCACTGAGCTGACATAGCCCGGCCATCGACCTTCGTATAGATTTCTCGCAACCACTGGCGGCGCTCCTCAACAGGCTTTGTCATAACAATCTCTTCGTCGAGAAGCAGTACGTCAAAGAACGCAATCGCGAGATGTTCGTCTGGATGCCGCTGAGAATCTTCGTCTGTGCCAATGGAACGGCCAGAGCGGGTCACGAACTTTCTGATCTTGTCGAATGGCAATGGCTCCTTGGAATGGTCCGACCACACAAACAATTCCCCGAGAATGATGGCTCGTTTCTTGATCTTGCACTCGGGGCGGCCAAGCCTCAAGCAGCGAACCAAGGTCTTATGAATGCCCTTCCGATCTTGTGTAGAATCCTTGCCGCTCTTCGAAAAGATCTTGATGCATTCCGCTGGGATCGTAGAAATCGACAGGTCGATGTGTACTTCACAATACTCGCCATCATACTTGCGCTCCAGAACCCATCGCCGCCCTGCTAGCATCTTCATGCAATGATCGATGCTGCGGGCCTTTGTAAACTCTGGCCGCCCAACCTTGAGTCCCACGCATGGCTGAATCAGGGACGCGGCTTGCTTTCGCAGAAGTCTTTCAGACCGAGGATCTGGTCGGTCTGGGTACTCCTTGAGTGGACCTTTAAGGAGTGCTACCGCGAAGATGAATGTCGATTGAAAGCGTATCAGATCTGGAAGAAGAAAGTGGAAGGATCTGAGGATGTAAGCCTCGTCTAGCTTGAGTGGCGAGAGGTCCTTCAGAACAAGCCTAATGAGCCATTTGGCCTCGCTAGGACTAAGACGATTCAGAATATTTGCAAGTAAAACATCTCGGGCTTCAGATGAACCTGGTGGCAAACGAGAGATCGAGGGGTCGGAAAAAATGCTATATCCAGCAAGTGTCACAAGAAGTGTATCGACTTCCTCCAGTGTCGCTATCGGTAGAGCAGGCGGTCCTCCAGTATCGAGAATTCGCTCCAAACATGCTGCCAGATCTCCGTGACCCGGGATTCGATAGAGTTGAAGATCCCTCGCTCGATGGGCTTGGAGCTTCAGACAGCGCGAGAGTAACCTGCAAAGACTCGGTGCTTGCAGAGCGTAGACTCGATCGGTTCTCTTCTCTGGAAGTAAGGCTGAAAGTAAAGCTGTCGCACCCTCGACTGTGAGAGCTCTGATAGCACTTCGGTGCGACTTGAACCACGAGTCGATGACGAGACGAATTGGTTGCACTTTCTCGTCCGGAAGCAGAGGCGGCTCTCGAAGCTCAATGGCTTCTAATCTCTGGAACAATGTGCTGACCTCCGCGAATGGAAAAGGCATATCGTATACTAGAATGGACAAGCCAAAGACTGCTCGTCTCGTGTCTCACCAGCACCGTTCATAGCTGATGATGGCTATAAATGGATAAGTATGTTTGACCGGTATGGGATGCGGTGTATAGATCACATGTTGGCGTTATCTCATGCGAATGAACAAAGGCTGAGTGAAGTGCTTTGTTCATGGAAATTGCAACACGAAGCGCGTGCCGTGCGCGTCGGAATGAGTGGCACGTGCACGTGCTCGATATGAGGTAAGATGTGGTATATCTTATGACGTGAGGCATCGTAGTTCCTCTGCTTATTACTTCGACTCCCCTCATGTAGCTATAGACTACATGGAGTCTCCCAAATACGAAGACTGCATTGAACATGATTGCAACCAGAAAATGAGCACCATGGGGTAGGTAGGGTTAGTGCTGGTATTCTCACGTCCATCGAAAAATGGCGAATACCATGATTTGGGAAGCGAGAAATATCGTACGGGTTGTCGCTATATATTATACGTATTCTTCGCCATTGTGTAGGGGCGTATGTGTGGCGTCGAGCAAGGTAGGACGTCGAATCTGGACTTCATCGATTTGAACATACAGCGGCAAATTCTCGCCACTCAACAACTTCAATTCCTACCAGGCCTTTCACCTGTGAACGAAACACAATCATTCAATTCGCTCGAAATTCCCATTGTATACCACAAACATCATGGGCCGATTACGCAGATAACACACATATACGGCATACATGAAACAACTACTCGTGACGGGAATCGTGTAGAACTGTGTCTCAACACGAGCATCGAGCTTTCTCGCTGCGTAAAAGCCCTGGGTCCATTCAACGAATACATGGCTCGCTGAACGAGCAAAATTGACACCTGTACGCTCTGCTATGAATCACTACACCATCGCTGGACATCATCGATCAATAGCTGCGACAGAGACAGTGCACCATGCATACTGGGAGCGTTTGGACATCACCAGTCGCCTGAACTACGCAACGACATCTCCAAGCACGTAGCCGACTGTAGCCGTACAAGGATACTGACCGTTGAGATAACAAAGCTCCCAAGTCCGTATTGTACCTACTGCTTGAGGTTCGCGCAGGATCTGACAAGGGCCAGGCGAAAGACGCTACAAACTCACCGCTCGGTTCACGAACCTGAAGCAGCATAAACATCACACAAATCATACATACTAGCGATCACTATCGATCGAACACCGGCGCACAGTCGTTGATACTCCACAACATCCCTATCCCTCCACCTGTGTGCCGGCCACTACATCACAATCAAGACGCTAGATGTCGACTTAGAAGCAGCGGCTGGCGCGAAAGAGGCGCTCAACCGCACGCGAAGCACCGCGAGTGCGCGTCCAAGACTTGAAGAGGCTCGGCGGGTGGCTTGGGGACCGGCTCCAATTGCAATATCGCGCACTCGTCAGTAGCCGGTCACGTCAGTGCACCAACCTCACGCGCCCGCGAACACGACGAGCTCAAAAAAGTATCGGCGACCTTGGCTGATTTGAATGCCATCGTGTGTTGAATCGCGGTGTTGGTTGCCGGTGAGTGGCTGTCGCCTGCGTATGATAGCGTATTGCATAGCGTGTGGGAGCCTGGGAGGTCATTCAGGTTTGATGGGCAGTGGGGAACCGGGGTCTGGAGAAGATGGGATGGCGGAGGCGCAAGGACCCAAGCAGGCTAGGATGCAAGTGGTTAGAATGGTGTTGCAAAAGGGCCGATCACTTTCCTAAAGGCGGCTTGGAGAAGACATTCGAGAAGGACGCTAGAAAGCGCCGTGCATGGTCTGGATCAAGCGACCGACAGCGGCGCCCACGAAGCTGCTCGCTCTGCAGCACCAGTCGCCACGGCAGTCGTGAGACAGCTCTGAGGATCTGTAGTGTGTCGGCACGTGAGAGCTTGAGTCTGTCCATGCAGATCGCTGCCGCGACGTAGGGCTACGCTTTGAGTAGGTGGCGTCGAGCTCGAGAGCCAATCTCTGATAACTACATCTGTACAGATACCATGTCGCACATGATCACGAGGCAGCGGCCACGCCATCGAAACGACTGGAGGGGTGAGAGGGGCCGCTACAGTGCTGGAGCCATTCGGCCCATGGGGTTGGCAGCATAGTCTGGAGTCTCCACGGTCCCACACAAGACAATGATGGGGTGAGCATGGACAGTACCGCACATGTCTGAGATGCAATCAATGCGTCACGCATCAGCCCGCATCAGCATGGGCGGGTGGAGGGCGCATCAGGTTGAGATTGCCTGGCGTGCTCTGAGTGGGTCAGTCTTCCCCGTGGGCATCTCCTCATCGTGTTGGCCTTCTCCATGGGCAAACAGTGGGAACAATACACGACCAGGGCTGGCGATTTGATGTCGGCGAGAGCACCTCACTGGCCAGACAGCGTCTGTGCACGCAGACTTGGCCGTCTTGAGCATAACAAAGGGCCGAATTCACAGGCTCTTCTTCGGCTTTGAGTTCTGGGAAAAGCAGCAGGCTAGCGCTAGCGCCCGAGCCGTCGTTATGGCGCCAACTCTGGTACGGCGAGCCCCAGGTCTGGTGCATCTGGATGCTGCTAGACAGACATCACTTGGGAAAACGGGCGATGGCTCTGCCAACGTGGCCCAGGTCGTTATGGCCTCGTCGTAGTATAAGATCATCTTGCTCGCCCCCCATATCTCATCGAATCATCCACACACAACAACCACATCAACCAACGATCTACCTTCTACACTCGACTCAAGCTATCAATCGTTTGCCTTGAGCAGTCAATCGTTACTACACTACTACCTTCTCCATCCGACTACAAGTCAGTCGTTGATCAACCTCCTCACACAACAACCACTAGTTATCCATCACAATGGGTGGCGGTGGAGTTCCCATGAACGTGGCCGCCGTTGAGGGCGGCTTCCTCACTGGCAAGAGGCTCATCTTCCCTCTCTGCCTGGTTACCTCCTTGTTCTTCCTCTGGGGTTTCTCCTACGGTCTTCTCGATGTCCTGAACAAGCACTTCCAGAACGTCCTCGGCATCACCAAGCTCGAATCCACCGGTCTTCAGGTCATGTACTTCGGTGGCGGTTACCTCATCTTCTCTCCGATCGCTGCTGAAGTCCTCAAGCGCAAGGGCTACAAGGTCACCATCCTCATGGGTCTTTCTCTCTACTCTCTTGGTGCTATCTTCTTCTGGCCTGCAGCCCACTTCTCGTCTGCTGAAAACGCAACTGCATCCTTCGGTGGCTTCCTCGCCTGCACACTTGTCATTGCCTGCGGTCTTGCTACCCTTGAGACCTCTGCCAACTCCTACGCCGTCGTCATTGGTGACCCTGCCTGGGCTTCCACTCGTCTCCAGTTCTGCCAGTCCTGGAACGGCATTGCCTCCTTCGTCGGCCCGCTCATCGCCTCCAAGTACTTCTTCTCTGGCGCACACGCTGATTCGCTCGAGACTGTCCAATATGTCTACCTCGCAGTCGCTCTTCTCGGTGTTGCCGTCGGTGTCATGTTCTTCTTCTCCAAGCTGCCTGAGGTTGCTGAGCAAGCTGCAACCGAGAGGAGGGGCTCTGTTGCCAACGATGCTACTATCGAGCTGGCCACTGATGCCAACGGCAAGGTCATCGGCGAGGGCCCTATCTACAAGCAGTACAACATGATCTTCGGTTTCATCGCTCAGTTCTGCTACGTCGGTGCCCAGGTCGCCTGCGCCGCACTCTTCGTCAACTACGCCCACGAGAGCGGTGGTGTCAGCGATGAGGAGGGCGCTCAGATGCTTTCTTACGCGCTTATCACCTTCACCGTCGGTCGCTTCGTCGCAACTGGTCTCTCTTCCATCTTCGAGTCGAACTTCCTCCTCTGCGTCTACGCCATTCTCGCCATCGCCCTCACCGCTGCTGTCTGCTCCATCCACGGTGTTGCTGGTGTTGGCTGCTTGATCGTCGTCTTCTTCTTCATGGCTCCCATGTACCCCACCCTCTTCACTCTCGGCACGGCCAACCTCGGACGCCACACCCGCCGCGGTGCTGGTATCCTTGTCATGGGTGTCTCCGGTGGTGCTGTCTTCCCCCCAATTCAGGCCGCCGTTGCCGATGCCGCCAACACCCGCATCTCCTACGTCGTCCCCCTCGTCGGCTTCTGCGTCGTTCTCGCCTACACTGCCTTCCACTGGGCCCGCCACGGCTTCCACATCCTCCGCATCAAGGGTGAGGATGTCCTTGCTGTGTCTGTCGAGGGTGGTGCCGTTGGTGGTGTCATCGAGACTGTCCACTACGACGAGAAGAGACTCTCCGTCACCGCCGTTGAGAACATCCGCAGGAGCTCTGTCGGCGCTGTCAGCGTCAAGGCTGCCACTGGCGGTGTCAACTTCAGGTAGAAGGCTACAACAGAACAGTACCTTTCTTCACAACAACAGAACATGGAGGTCGAGCTGGCGAGCATTTGCATAAAGCGATGGGCCGCTTAGGGCGTTCTTTGCATGGCTTTGATCTTTTACATGAGCATTTACGACTCAATTGACTTTACGATACTTGTATATACGCAATGAATCTTTCAGTAAACATTTACATCCACTCTTCACACTTTGACCTGTACTGAACTCTCCATGATGATCACATCGGAAATGAAGCCAACTGGCGGGACAACTTGCTTGAGCTTGATGCTTGACGCCTTCTGTTGTGCTCAAGTGACACCTAACCATAGCGGCAGGTCGTTTTTTTGCCATGAAAGTTTCCAGACTCCCACGGTCACAGTTTGTCCATCACTTTGAATTGAAATTGGGCTTTCATCATTAAGTGTCGACTAAAGGCAAAGTACAGTATTCCAACTCACACTTCACATAGTAAAGCCTTTCCTCTAGGCCTTCCACTCCGTTCGTCCGAGCCTAATCACATCACTCTGTCCTACAATCCATACCTTCTCATCCCTTTCCGCAGCCTGTAAGCCCGCGCTCACTGCCGCCCTCGCAATGACATCCGCATCCTGAGCCCAGAAGTCTTTTAGTGCTCCACCACTAATCGCTCCCATCAAGTTCGCCAGCTTGCGCAGCCCAGCCTCCGGAGGCCGACTGTCCTCTCTCACACCAACAATAAGCCCAGGCCGCATGATCACCGTGCGCTCGAACCCGAGTTCCTGCACCGCATCCTCAAGCTCGCCTTTCATTTTCATGTAGCCGCCCATCATGCTCGCGCTGTTGGCGCCGCCGGATGAAACGAGGACGTAAGTCTTGGTGCCGGCTTCTTTGGCCTTCTTGGCCAGTGCTAGGTTAAGATCATAGTCGATTTCACGCTGTGCGGCGAGGGAGCCTGCTTGTGCGCGAGTGGTTCCGAGGGCGGAGATGAAGATTGAGGGAACAGGACTAGTTGGGTACAGAGAGGGCCAATTCTTGGAGTCCGGAGAGGAGAGAGGGTGGATTTTCTCTGAGAGCGTGAGAGACTTGCGTGCAAATGCGTGGATGTGGTGGACTTGTGGTGAGGCTGTTAGGGTGCTGAGGATGTTGGAGCCCTGGGTGGCGAGCGTGTCGTTAGGACCTGATCGGGTTGTTTCAAGATGATTTCATTTTTCTCTTACAACTAGGCCCGTTGAACCAGCGAGCACGACAGATGTCATTTTTGCGAGATTGATTTGGATAACGAACTGCCGTTCTTGATTGCGAATTATGGATGTCGACTATTGAGCAGATGTTTATGAGCAAAGGTGTGTAGGCATGGCAGTGAAGGCGAACGTTGAATCTCCATTGGTGAACGACTTGTCTTCCATTGAACTTACATCGTTAACGAACGCAAATTGCTACACGATTGGTTAGCGCCGGGGGTGTAGTGAAGAGTGATGCCTTCGATGCTCGAAAGGAGGCGATTGAGGGCAGCCTTGGTCAATTGCTCCAGAACCCATTGATGTCACATCGTCCGGAGTCTGGTCCCTTGTTCTGCTCGGCTCGGCGCGCTTGAGCCTGTGTAATGGCCATATATTTGTGCTCGCCATTGCGGTTATACATGTATCTCGTGGTCAAACTTTTGCTTGAGTGTATCTAGATTTGAACTATCAAGTCATTTGAAGAACCACAACGTGTATATATATTGTTTCAGCTCTGCCAAGCTTGATCCTCATGGGTACTCGCTTAACATAAGGTGCTTATGCGATGAGACGTAAACTTATGCTCCAAACCTTAATTTCTAGATTGTCCGGACTCCAGAAATTCTTCGCGCCTCGGCTGTATTTTCCTGCAACATCAACCAAAAATGGCTGCAAACAAAGGTCGCAATCGCGCAAGCGAGTTTGAAGGGCTGATCGATTCTGCTCCTAAGGGTAAGTTGTCTGGTCTACAAATTTTCCAAGCAAAGTGCTTACAATGCGTGCAGACTTCGACCCAGAAGCCGATATTCCTGAATCCGACAGCGATGCCTCTGGAGACGATGACCAGGAGGACAAGGATGCTGGCGCACGCGAGCACTACGCGCCCGTGGGTAAAAGCAAATTGAGAAAGCCTAAAGAGATCGCTCTGGGTCCCCAATACACCGGATCGAGGGTTGCTAGGGACGCGATCGAAGGGGACGAGGATGAAGATGATCCTTTTGCGAGAGGGTTCGACGATGAGGATAGCGAGGATGATCAAGACATGGAGGGCGAGGAGGACGATGACGAGGAGCTCGAGGATGGCACCGATGCTACGGACATGAGCGAAGACGAGGAGGACGGCGGGGCTGCGCTTGCTCAGGAAGAGCCGCAAGATCGTGCTGAGCTGCGCAAAATCATGGCAAACGAGCAGAAGGCTGTTGCAGCGTCGATCTCGGCTGCGAACAAGCAGGACGCTGAGAAGGGTCGCGCTGTCAAGAGGCAACGCACCACTTTCGATTCACTACTGAACACGAGGATCAAGCTGCAGAAGAGTCTGGTCGCAACCAACACCCTGGTCGCTCCTACGGATGAAGGCTACGAATCGCAAATCTCCGAGGCGCAAGATGCCCTCGACGCTGCCGAGACAGCTGCTTACAACCTTTGGTCTTCTCTTACTGCTTTCCGCGACGAGCTGACTACCGCTCGTACTGGTGAGAAGCGCAAGAGACCTAACTTCTCCGCAAAATCCTCTACCGAGAAGCTCTGGGCGTACACGCAGGAACAGGAAGAGCAAGCCTTGCCTCAGCGCAACATTGTTCTTCAGAAGTGGTCCGCCAAAGCTCGCGGCGTAACAGCCCAACCTCAATCTGGCCGTCTCAACAATACAGCACAAGCGACAATCGTCGACGTCCTCAACGAGCATCTCACCGCACCAGACCGCCTCCTCAAGCGTGTCCACACCCCTCGCTCTTGCGCACCCGTGCAACTCGCCGCCAAGGTTTCGGAAGACCCCAAGATCTACGATGATGCAGATTTCTATGGTCTGCTGCTAAAGGAGCTGCTCGAAGCCAAGTCCGCTTCGTCCGAAGGCTTGACAGCTGCCAGCAACCTGGACCTGAACAACATGAACACCATGCGAAGGGAGGCCAAGACGAAGCGCAATGTCGACACCAAGGCTAGCAAGGGCCGCAAGCTGAAGTATACCGTACACGAGAAGCTTCAGAACTTCATGGCGCCCGAGGACAGGAGCAAGTGGGGCGAGAGGCAGACTGACGAGCTGTTCGGCAGCTTGTTTGGTCAAAGATTGCAGAGTCTCGCGGAAGGTCTCGATGAGGACGAGGGAGATCTGGCTGATGGCGACAAGGATGCCGCAGACGAGGAGGCTGGCTTGATGATGTTCAGGCAGTAGTGGAATGTAATAATATCATACAACATCATATCTTCAGCTGTACAGTCTCTGCGGCACTTGGTGCTGGTATCCTCAGCACCAATCACAAAAACTCGTGTTTGTGGATGAGATGTTCTGTGAGATGCGAAATCATATTACAACGAAGTGTTGAATAGACTGATCGCTAAGCAACCTCACCATCACCGATGACGATACCGACATCGCCCTCAACCCAGACGGCACCTTCCCGACCGAAGAAGACATCGCCGCCGACGCCCTCATCAACACTCTCACCCACGTTATCCGTGGTGGTAATGGTCGCGGTACTGCTTTGCGCTGTGGAGACAACACAAATCCTAGCTTCCATTGAGATGACTGCCAAGCTTGATTGAGACTCACTAGAGTAAACAAGCTGCTGCCATCAGATAAACTTGTAGTAGATTGACTATGTTTCCCGCTGAGATACTCTACACGAACACCGCTTGCAATCTCGTCATGAAAGAGAACCATTATCCAAAAAATCGAAAGCTCCTTTACCCAGAGTGGTGATCATAAATTCATACTCGATTCGGCACATGATAATCATGACCAGAACCAGCCCTTCTTGTTGACCGATGCGCTCGAATGGCCCGCAGTAAGACTGGCAGAATCGTCGAATGACGTCTGTGTGCTCTCCTGGGTTTCCTCGCGACCATCCGCAAAGCGTCTTTTGAGAACCACTTTCGTTTCCACACTACCGTCGTGGAGACGCGTGGTTTGAGTGGTGGTCAGTGTCGACAAGACTTGAGGTCGCTCATTTTCCGCCCGAAATGTTGCGGGAGGGGTGCCGGGTTGAGAAGTGCCCTGAGGATCATTCTTCTCGCCCGAAGTTGCAGAGGGCGCACCAATACGGCTACCTTGAGGCGGCATGCTGTCTAATTCTCCCCGCGCCATGAGCAGTCGTGTCTTGTTCTGCTGTTCCAGCAGCATCAACTGCATTTGATAATCTTGGAGTGCGTGACCAGTAGCATTGGACTGCACGGCCTCCTCAGGCTCGCGTTCGAGCGAAGAAGCGACCCTCAACGGACGTAACGGACATTCTTCGGTTTCCTCGTCGTTGTTTAATAGAGTCTTTTGCTGAACGGCGGCCAGCTTGCGTTGCAACATGTCGCATTTTTCTTCAAGATCCTCAACAATCGCAGCCAAGTTATCTGATGTGTCGTCGAATTTTTGTTCAAGTCGGTCCAGACTCGCGTTGAGACGTGCTTCGAGACTCGACATAGAGCCTTCTTTCCTCGTAGCCGCATCGAGAGCGTCGTTCTCGGCAAGGAATGACTCAAAGTCGAAGGTGTCGAGTGGATCAGCAGTTGAGTTCTTCTCAAAGTCGAGGTCTCTTGCCCGGTGATCCGTCAACCCGTTTTCTTCGTCGGCAAAAGCTCGTGCGGCTTCTTCCCTAGCAGTATCGCCAATAGCCCGGCCCAAATCATCAGGGCATCGCCCGACAGGACCTCGAGCTCGCTTGTCGAGGCCGAGAGGGTTTTGTTGAGTTCGACTGAGATCTTCATCTCGGGCAAGTCGCTCGTAGAGATCGAGCTCCGTGTCAGCCATCTCCGCTCCGTGACCATTATTTGGGACCAGTGAAGCATATCTTGCTTGATCCGCCGGACACATTCCCTCGCCATCTTGCAGAGGTGGGGTGCTGATTTCATGGAGCAACATGCTATACTGTCTCATCCCTCCATAAGACATTGGGAGAATACCCCGACAGTAGAGACTGAGCATCCAATCGAGACCCGGCCCACGCCAGGTGGAAAGGCTTGTGCTAAGAGAGCCACGGAAACCAAATTTCTCGCGAGATGTCATTGGTTTGTCAAGTGACGCCTCAAGCAAATCCTCGAATGCATGTCGCCACTTAGTGTCGTATTTTCCCAGTGTTGGGTCGGCTTCTAGGTTCACGGGAGAGTAGCGGCTGTACTTGAACCAAGGTATCGACAGCCAGCGGCCGAAGAAGAATGGTCCAGTTGGGGGACCTGTTTCCCCAGGGACATATAAGGGTTCCCAATCATGATCTTCCCTGAATAAAGCCTCGATTTCCAATGGATTCACGTCGCTGTTCCTCCGTCTGCATTCCGACATGAGGATGTTTGTGGCCTCTCTTGCCTGAGTGCTGTTCATCAAGTCCGACCATTGCGCGTTCCATGCTACCCACCAGGTGGCTCGCGCCATTTCCTCCATTGGTGGGCGAGTGCCTGTCCATCTCTCATGTGCGTCATTGACAATCTTCCGGTCCATTTCCTGATTCTGTCGGGCATGTTGTCGTATCTCCGACATGATATTGGGGAGGTCTGCGATCGCCGCAAAGCTGTCGTCAACCAGATGCTTGAAAGCAATCAGTGGAGAGAGTCCAGAAGCCGACTTGCCCTCATGAGCTTGGTTATGTGATACTTTCGATTCAGGTTCAACAACAGCTGGGCGCTTAAGGTCCTGGTCTTCTTTCTGGTGATGAGACTCGCCGGCGAGACGCTTGTCCCCTGGCGTGAACCAGGAAGACCACGATGACTTCTGATCGTCTTCTCCCTTCGCCATGATGGTGGTGAGTGTGTAGGAGAGACAGAGCCTGAGCTGCAGGAGAATCGAGGATGTTTGCTCGTTGAGAGGGCGCCTCGGGCGCGTACAAGGTATCAGGTGGCGTTGCGGGGTCTGGTCACGAGTTTGCGTACGATCAGCTGCGGTAGGGCGAACACTCGTCCTTCTGCTCATACAGTATGCAGACAAGTGGTGTTATCGGTGCGCTCATCGCAGATAGCAGTGAGTGTCATAGAAGAAGCAACGTCTCAATGCCGTACATACATGTACGTAGCTTGTCGTAATCTGCGCCAGGTGGCAACCGCTCGAGCACGTATAGTCAGCCCTTATGCACAAGTCTGCACATATCTCCATATCTTCTAGTGCTCATACTAGCTGCTATCGACTCAAACTTGGTTCTATGCCCCGCCGAGGGACTAACCAAGCGCTTTACCAGACACTCAGGGCTACACATGCTTATACGAACGGGCGCAGAAGTAGGGGTGACTGTAGCAACCATTGAGATACTATGCGCAGACGCATCACGACTCCCAGTCAAAGTGAACCATCTGCAGTGCTGCCTTCGAGCTCATTCGCATTCGGAGCTCATGGAATCTGGGGAGAGCAGCACGGAAGGATCCGAGGTCCCACGTGCAGATGTCATCACAAATCGCATTGGAATTGTTGCGAGTGTCTCAGTGGCATCTGCGTAATGGACGTACGAATGCTGCTGATAGATGCTACCAACCTCATTGCTCTCAAGAATCCTTAGAGAACAAGAACATAGTACTGTGTACGGGCACCAGAAGTTAAGCACGCTGTTACCTATGTTCGAAAGTCAGTGTACGTGATCGCACATTCTGACTTATTATGAACATTGCACAGTGCCTTGTTGTATTGATCAGACGAGGGCCTTTTCTCCTCATGCTCAACCTGCTAGACATCTGTTTAAAGGATATCAAAAAGTGCGGCTGAGCTGGTAGTTGGTTTACCAGATTGAAATTTGTGCATCATAATCGAAACGGAAGTAACACAAAATTATTATGCTAGCTTACCTTTTTACGGCATGCAAGCAGCCTGCAGGTCATTGGTGCACACAGATGCACTCCAATGGTACGTAGCCATGCAAATATACAAGGCAAGATTGTTCCAACTTATAGGTCGTCACCGTATCATGGGCGCTGTCCCTAAAGAGACTACCCTCGCAACGACGGTTTTAAAAGTGGTGTGTCGCTCTCGACCGGTCCATCGGAGTCGCCAGCGCCAGGGTGCAGACCCGAGGGTCAAAAGGCAAGGACGATGATTTGAGTTGGTGGTCTTGGTTGTAGAAGAGAGGAAGAGAAGAGGGAGCGCAGCATAAACTTTACATGAGCCCCAGAACAAGGTTTGCGGCGGCCCGCGTTGGTGGCTCTGTCTCTTCCGTCCTTCTGAGCTTTGGCTGTGCTAAGTGCGTAGACAGCAGCAGACCCATCCATCCGCCATCTTCACCCAACCAAGACATTTGAACACGCTGCATTCCACCCGCCGCCTCGACACACGCCCAACGCCCTCGACAGTCCTAACAATCGCCGCATTAATTACTGCTCCTTCAAGCCCTCCCTCTCCACGCGCATCGCCAATCGACAACGATCAATCGGAAGTCTCTACGCCTCCCGCCGACACTCCTCGCTCGCTTAGCACCTTTGCGCTCGTGCACCTCCATACCCTCACATATCTCGCCCTCCCCCAGGCCAATGGCTCAGAAAGACGACAACAGCCCATCTAGCCTGTGGACTCGTCGCTCAAAGTACGTCCTTGCCGCCGTGCGCCTCTCAAATTTGAGCATGTGATCACTAACCGCATTTGCGATCCGCAGTACCAGCAAGCTCAGCCTTTCCACAAACAAAGGCGATCAACCCAACACCGCCGACTCAAACTCTTCCAAACGCTTTGGCGGCAGCACCCCTAGCCACCTCAAAGCCAACTTCAACCCCATCGGACACATCTCGACCTCGTCCGTATCGTCTCCCACCGCCGCAACCGGCTCCTCGGCATTCGCGCTTGGAAACGGCGCCTTTGCATCCTTCGGCGCGTCCGCCACCAAGACACCGAAAACGCCTGGAAGTGCCTTTGATTTTAGCAAGGTCGCTGGCGACAGAAAAGAGGCGCAAACACCAGACAAGGAGCCTGAGAGGGACATCAGTAGAAAGGCGCCTTTGCGAAAGCCGCAGTCGGGCGTATCAACGCCTGTGCAGGAGGCGCCGAACAAAGATCTCCAGCAGCCATGGCCTCTCAGATACTCGTGGATCATCCACTACCGCCCTCCCACCAACAAGAACTCAGATTACGAGAAGTCTATGAAGCCAATGTGTAAGATAGGAACTGCGCAGGACTTCTGGAAGGTCTACGTGCATCTGAAGCGACCTAGTGCGCTGCCCGCAGTGAGCGACTACCACTTCTTCAAGGAAGGGATACGGCCAGTGTGGGAGGACGAGGAGAACAAGCGAGGAGGCAAGTGGATCATGCGCTTGAAGAAGGGAATTGCAGACCGCTACTGGGAGGACCTTCTTCTCGCGCTGATCGGCGATCAATTCGCAGAAGCCGGCGAGGAAGTCTGTGGCGCGGTCGTGAGTGTACGATCAGGCGAGGATGTGTTCTCGATTTGGACCAAGAACGACGGTGGCCGCAATGTTAAGATCCGTGAGACGCTCAAGCGTGTCTTGGATCTGCCGGCCGACACCATGCTGCAGTGGAAGAGCCACGACGACTCCATCACGCAGCGTCACGCCGTGGACCAGGCGAGACAGGAGAAGAACCAAGGTGCTTCTCGCAGAAACACCATGGCTGCACAAAAGCAGGACAGGTCGGAGGAGGAAAGCAAGGCATAGAGTGTCGACAGTTTCTATCCTCGGCCCATCCCTGGCAGCTGGCCGCTCGACTTCTCCCAGCAGTGGTAGGACCTGCATAGGAGGGAGAGTGATACACAATACAGTGACCCTACTCTACCCCAGAATCGTGGGCCAAAGCGATTAGGACGGAATTATGCAACGTTCTATCTTCGGATACGACCTTACACGTACTGAGCTTCATGTCATTTGATGGTTGGCGCCCGGGTTATTGATATGCTGTTATCATCATGGGATTGGGCGGACAAGCGTTCGTTTTAAGTAGCCGATTACTGTATACCACATCACATGCCAGCGTTTAGTGGCAATGAAATGCATCGATCGTCAGATCATGGTCTGGACGGAATGAATACCCATCACTCGTACCCTCAGCGGCTTTATGCATCATTACAAGTAGTGTCAATAACCACCAGTTAATTCCATCACCATTGTGTGTGTGTGTGTGTGTGCCGCAGAGAAATATACTTCACTGTACTGTGGACGTCAGATCAACGACTGCGCTTCGTAGGCGGGGCGTCGGCTTTGCGCTGGCACTGCGAGCACTTGCGGCCTGGCTTTCACGCGTCGCTTCACAATTGATTGCTTCGCTCGCCCAGTGAACGCTTTCCGCTCCGTGCGCTCACTTATCTTTCACATCCCAGACGCTGCACTACCAGACCTGCACTTTTCAAGCCATGAAGAGAAGCCTGGGTCGGCAAATGTGCAGCGATATCTCACTACCGCCGCGCGGACCTTGACGGACTGCCTCTCTCTCGGATGCCTCACATGGACGACTTCGTGAAGGGAGTGAAGAGCTTTATCTTTGGAGGCCACGACAAGGATGATTCAGTCAGGACAAACCTTGAGAATGAGCTTCAGGCGGCGGCAAGCGCAGACATGAATGGGCCTATGGGACATCACGGACTGGGAAAAAGACCAAGAGCCGCGGAGGAGCTGCAACCACAACCGAACAAGAGGTCTAGGAGGCCGAGTGACGACGAATACAAGCTACTTGGAAACGGCAACGGAATCGTGCCGAGAGACGCCGTCGCTATCTCAATACCAACGAGCGATTCCACCATGAATGACCAGAAGTTCATTGCTGCGAAGAGAGCGAATGGTGCTGTGAGACCCTTTAAACCAGGCTCAGGTAACAGTCATAAGGCACAGAATACTCTAAATCATGGACAACCAGGCAAAGTGGGCGCACTCGGCCACTCTAATATGTCGGCGTTCAAACCTCCCTTGAAATCGAACACTGGACCCAGACAGACCAAACCAACGGTCAGACAGTCGCATGAAACCAATCACTCACTCTACGGGGATGGCTTCGCTACCAATTCACCTGGATCTATATCAAAGCGCAGAAAGACACGAAATGACGCTACTCCGGTGGAATTGAGCGACGATGATTCTGTAAACGTCCTCGAACCCGGCGATGTCCGAGAGGTGAACGGAAAGAGGGTCTCGAACGATAGTCAAAAGTCTGTCGTGGATCTGGGATCGCAGTCGCAGCCTTCAACGGGCTTCTTTCAAATGCAGGAGCAGCGAAACGTCAATCTACATACAAATCCGCCCCGCGCTCGGGCCAAACGACGGCGGTCAAGTGAGAACAAGTCTGCAAGTGTCTTTTCCCGTGCGCAGAATCTGTCAAGCGATAACGCGCGCCCAAATTCTGGCGACACACATCGATCTAGATCAATCGAACATTTGGACAGACCGTCGAGTCACTCCACGTCCGCGGCGAATCGCGACCCGAAGGTTCCCAATACGCGCAAATCGCTCGTGCCAGTGATTGATCTGGACCCTAAGTTTGCGGACGCCGAGTCCAAGCGGATCAAAGAAGATCGTGACGTCCAGGCGTTGAACAGCGGCATATCACGCATCCACCAAAATCCATCGCCCGTAAAGGGACAGAAGGCGATTGATAGAAAACCAGCCAACCGAGACTCGGGCTTTTCGTCTTCATCTCCAAATTCCACTCGAGCGCAAGCTGACGGATCGTCCTTGCGAAATCGGTTTATACATGATCGGGACGCTGCGCCACAGACGCAGCAGCAATCACGACGCCAAGGGATGAAGGCTACGTCAAGCAACAACAAGCCCGGCATTCCGCAGGAGAGCCCTGATCCTTTGACAGCAAGCACCTCTGGGCCGTTGCGAAAACTCAATGAAGCATTGTCAAGTCCCACGGCTGAAAGGCCACCTCGTTATCAGTCGCCTTCTGACATCAAGCCAACACGATTCACAACAAGGAAGAAAGATGTCGCGCGCCAGATGAGACCAGCGGAAACAGCTGAACAACCTGAAGACATCCGCGATGATTACGAAGATCGCATACCATTGACTGCTATATACAGCCGAGGATGTGTTCTTGACGCACGTAACGTGAAAAACGGACCGCAACAGATCGATCTGGTTTGGAAAGAAGAGGATAAGTACCTCGAGGTACAGCTGAACCGCCGTCCCCACGAGATCTACGATTCGGGCGAAGTCATGACGATTAGTAATCGCGACATCACTTCGTACCAATCTTGTCAAGATGAAACCAAAGTCGTACTCAGGGGCTCGGCGAGCGAGAATCGAAGTAATGGGATGATCATGCTCGAATTCAAAAATGACAAGGCGAAGAGTGCATGCTTCTCACTTCTTCTTTGCATTATGAATGATCGTCTAAAGTGCTTACCCGCCGATTCTGCAAAAATGGAAGATATCTTCCGCATCCAGTCTACGGTAGTGCAACAAGACGCTGCGAAGTACCGGGGCAAGATGAGCGCCGAGAAAAAACTAGCGCTGCAGACTGGTGCCGGCCAGGTCTCTAGACGAAACAGAGTCGCAAAGGAACAGGAAGAAGCCATACAATATGAACAGCCGAGTGACGACGACAAGGCCCGCATTACTGTGCGGCCGAGAATGCAGGGCGGGCCCTCTGAAGTTCTTGAGCAGGCAACAGCCTCTCCATACTTCCCAGACATTGACTTGAGGCCCACTCGCAAATCAACGCGTCAATCGAAGCCCGTCATCGAAAGAAGTCCTACACCACCACCAGCGCCTGAACGCTGGACAGCGACGCACGAACTAGAGCCCTGGCACCAGTCGGTGATGTACCCGCCGACGGGTCCCAAGAGGGTCGCTGTCGACTTTCAAGACATCGAAAGGCTTGATGAAGGAGAGTTCTTGAACGACAATCTTATCGGATATGCGCTACGTCGCATTGAGGAGAACATGGCTCCTGAGCACAAGAGCAAGGTGCACTTCCTTAACTCGTTCTTCTTCACCGCCTTGACCATCAAGAATGGACGCAAGGCCTTCAACTACGACGCGGTCAAGAAATGGACGAAGCAGAAAGATCTGTTTGACACTCCGTACATCGTGGTACCTATCAACGAGAATCTACACTGGTTTGTGGCAATTATCTGCAACCTGCCTAATCTTGCGCGCAAAGTCGTGACTTCAGGCAACGAAGATGACGACGATGTTATTGAAACACCCCTAGCTTCCCAGAGAACGTCCGCTCGCCCGTCACCAATACGAGATCCTGAAGAAATACCAGACTCGCAAGAAGCTGAGAAAGTCGCCAAGCCTGACGAAGAAGCGATGCAAGGCCTGACGCTCAACGATCACGACAAGGCATCGGCTCCAGGCAGTGACACCTTCGAATTCGGCGAGGATGGCAAAATTGCAAGCGGTGCGCTCGATTCTAATCACGAGAGCAGCGCATCGGTGGCTGGCAGGCAATCGGGCAAGAAGTCTAAGAAGCGCGCTGCGCCGTCGTTGCGAAAGTACCCCACCGACAAGCCCACAATCATTACCCTCGATTCATTTGGGGTTGGTCACCCAGGTCAAGTCTCTACTCTCAAGAAATACGTTGAGGCAGAGGCCAAGGACAAGCGCGGAATGGATGTGTCAGGCGGCGATATCCAAGGCATGACAGCTGCTGGTATACCAGTCCAGTCGAATTACTGCGACTGTGGCCTGTATCTTGTGGGGTATGTCGCGGAGTTTGCCAAGGACCCTGAGGGATTCGTCAATAAGGTTCTGAGCCGTCAGCTCGACCAGAACAGCGACTTTGCATCGTTTGATCCTTCAGCCAAGCGTGCGGAGATCAGAGACGACCTCCTGCATCTGCACGATGAACAAGAAGCGGCAAGGATCGCCGGGAAAAAAGCCAAAAAGGAGGTGAAGAAGGAAAAGATTGGGACGACAGCTGTCACCCCACAAGATCCGGCTGCTCCTACTCCTTCTGATGAACAGTCAGCAAAGCAAGCTTTGTCGCCCGCAACGGTAGCGGTGCCCATAGCTTCCACTGAGAAGTCAAATGACGCAGGTGAGGACGGGGAGGTAGAGCTAGAGCAGGCGGTACCAAAGCCTTTCGTAACCGGTGAGGCTCGACGAGCAAGGCGCACGGATCTGGAAAATGTGCCAGATCAGGACATGAGTCTCGCGGGATCGAATACTCGCGGCGATGGCGACGACGATCACGATCATGGCGAGATGCTGGACGGTACCGTTGGCAGTGGTGTGGAGCTGCCGCACGAATACGCGCAACAACCCCCACGTCACAAAGTTACTTCTCCTGGCCTCGACACTCTTGGAGAGATCTTCCAAAATGGGCCCGATGCGATGTCTTCTAGGCCGCTTGGCGACGCTCCTTCAGCCCAGAAGCCGTTGTAGCATGACGGCAACTTGTGCGCTGAAGGAGAATCTCCTAAGTATGAGCGATTAACGGAAAAGGTTCTGGGCTCACCACCAGAGACCCGTTCGATGCGGGATCGCTCCCCGACAGAGCAGAGAGAAGTCTGTGACCTTACCATTGATTGACGGCTTGGCGGCCTGCGGAATGATGCCGCCAGTCACACATGTGGGCATACGAATTGCGGTGTGGTGAGGAGCGTAACGGTACAAACATGATGCATAGCCGACATAAGGTACATAATGAGATAAATGATCGAACATGAAAAAGCAGCTATGCGAAAATGTGATTAATGCTGCAGAGAATCGATCCCATAGGCTGAAGAACGTGACTACACCGCGTTCTTCAATACTTCGTCCTTCTTGTGCTCGTCCGCAAGAGCACTGGATATGAATCCATTTGCGCCTCGACCACCGGTGCCATCGGGCTTTGTCTCTGCGACGGCTGCGTCGACTTCTGCAATCAAACATTTTCGTCAGTCCACTCATCTACACAAGCAGTGATCATTGCAATCGATACTCACCAGCATACTCCTCATCAACGCCATCCCCAACCCAAAATCTCATCTTCTCCTTCTGAAACTCTGCAAAATCCCACTCCCGCTTCTCAAGGCTGTCTTCGCCACCGATCCACATATACGTCTCAGCCTCCACCTCCTCGCCTTCCGCACCCTCATCACTACCCTGCACGAGAAGCTTGCACTTGACTTTCACACGTTCGTACTCTGAGCCTTCGAAGATGTCCAGACGCCAGATGTCCGAGTCTGTCAAGCCAGTTACGTAGGTTCCGCGGACGGTGCTTTCGTTGTGAGGTAGGATTGCTGGGTAATCTGCGTCTTTGACGCGGTGGCGACGGTGTGCGGGCAGGATTGCTGGGTAGGTTTTGAGGTTGTGGGTGGTGTAGATGGGATTGGTGGGTGATGTTGAGCCGTGGCAGACGCGGTGCAGGACTTCGGGTGCCATTAGGGTGCCGTAGAAGAAGGCGGTGCGGCCTAGATCGTTGGAGGACATCGTTTTGAGGATTACTTGTTGTGTGTTTGTTCGTGTTGAGATTTTGGTGATGATGCGGAAATGCGATAGATTTATAGTGTTTGGCCTGGAAATGGTGACAGGGGATATCTGCTCTTCTACGCAGTTCTTTACTTTTGTCTCAGACTGAACTGACCAGAACGATTGAAAAGGGATCTATACTGAAGCAATCAATGTATTAGAGTGAACACATCACACACTCCTTATCGCTCCAACAAAGACGTGTCGTCGCTATAGACACTCCTGCCGATAAGCCCTACGCCACAAGCGACCGCCCGTACAACGGCCCGCGATCCTAGTTGAAGATCTCCTGTCTCACTAGCCACGACTTGGCTTGTTTTCACGGAACCTCTCCTGAAGCAACCTGTCTTCGAACGCGTGTCCAGAGTTGCCGTCTCACGCAGAAGCAGCAGTGCCAATTGAAAAATCCGCTTCGAAGACCGGCCGCCACTCGCTCCAGCATGCTGCAATAAGCAAGACAAGACAAAACACCCGGAATCCTGCAAATCCCTCCGCCGGCTTCCGCCAAACGCCCCCTGCTTTCGAACGCCCAGAGATTTTAGGTAAGCTGCACCTAACATCTTACCACATACCCGGTAGCCATAAGGTCATCTCGTCTAGGCACTATGCCAGCAACCGAGCATTCGCTGCTCGAGCACCTGCATGGCTTGCGCAATCTGTCGTGGAGCAAGGAGAATACTGAAGCGCACGTCTTCCTCACCTGATATGATGCTTTGAAGACATGTGGCGCTAACATTTGTTTCGTTTTGTAGGGCGATGACCCTCGTCAAGTGGGCCGTCACGCATGTGGCGCCTTTGTTCATTATTACTTCGCCGGTCACTTCGTATGCGGATCAGATATGGTCTATGAGCAAGAAGCGCTCCAGTGCGGGTTTCTCGCTTGATGTGCCACTCATTATGCTGGTGGCGAGTATTCTAAAGTATGACTTGATACTGATGCTATCGTTAAAATGCATGTCTTGCTCACATTGGTATAGACTATTCTACTGGTTTGGTGCCCGCTACGACACGCCGCTCCTGATCCAGGCCGGCATCATGGTATTCGTGCAACTGCTGCTACTGCACGTCGCCTTGCTCCATCGCCCGCCTGTGAACCTCAGCAAGCCTTTCGCTGGCTCGAGCGACTCCGATGCGGCTGGCGCGCGACCATACAATTTCTGGCAATGGCGATCACGTCGCCCATACTGGCAATTCCTGATCTACTTCACCGTCACCCTCGCAGTCTTGCAAGTGCTCATCGGCTCCAGCGAACCATACACCGCGATACAGGGCTACGTCGCGCTAAGCGTGGAAGCCATTTTGCCTTTGCCGCAAATCTGGGAGAACTCGAAGAGCCGCAGCTGCAAAGGCTTTCGGCTTAGCGTGCTGGTCAATTGGATCGTGGGCGATGTGTTCAAGATGACCTATTTCTTCCTCAGCGAGGGCGGAGTGCCGTGGGCCTTCAAGCTGTGCGGCTTGTTCCAGGCTTGCTGCGACTTCTACCTTGGCGCGCAATATCTCATGTACGGGGAGGGCGAGGACGTTGGCATATTGGCTGAGAAGGATGCCAGGATCGCCTAGATGGAGTCTTTTGGGTTTGTTGGGAAAATGGGAGATCAGGGGCTGCAATCTGCTGGAGGTGGTATGATGTTCGTTATAGGCATAGTTCGAAAAAGTTGTATACCATCCTGATTATATAACGAGCATATTTCTGAGCTATGACACTGACGTAGAACTACCAGATTATCAAAGGCGCGATCGAGACTGGGAGAAGCATAAGTCCTGACATTTAGGAGCCGCTGAATGGACAGGCTGGTGTTGACCTGAAACGATCATGCGCATATACTTTTCCACTGTTGTTGATGTCATATGCTTTTCCCCAGAAGTTACTCCAGAGTACGGGCCACTCTGGAATATGGCTCGACATAGATGACTATCTATCCAACCACGAAGCTGCCAGCTGCCATGGCGCAGCACTTGAGTCCTCGGTCACGAGCACTTTTGAGCCGGGCCGCGCTTGCCATCGCTCTGAAAATAGAGGTGTTGACGAACCTATTTTCATGTAATGTGGATTCTGTGTATATTCACTGGTCCAGATAGCAACCCCACGGACGATTGTGGGCAATGTCGCGGCCGCAATAGCGTGAAGTCGGAATTGACGTCGCAGCTGCATCGTTCATACCATGGTATCTTGGCCACGAGGGAGGTGCGCTCCAGCATTTGAGTTTTTTGACAGCCGTGGAGGATGGCAAGTCTAACCTGTGATCCTCAATCATTCTGGGAAGGCCGCAGTCTCCAAGGTTATAAGGTCGCGTGCTTTCATACTTCGTCATCCCCAGAGCAGCAGCCTTTCACCATCTTACGCACACATTGTCTTATCCATTGCTATCCAGATGGCGCCCCGGACTCAAAGCCTCCTGCCTAAGCAGACTCCTGCTGAGGTAGCAGAGCAGGCACGCCGGGATGCAGAAGATGAAGTTCCCGAAGTTACCGCTGCTACTGCTGCTGTTAGGGTCGACAGCAATGCCTCTCAGTACACCAACGACAATGGCGGACATGTCGGTATCAATGGCGCCGTCGACTGGTTTGCGATAGCGCAGAGTGCCGCTGGCCTTACGACGAACAGCATGATGACCCCGTCAAGTATGGGCTTTCCCTTTCCACAGGTTACGAACAGCTCCTGGGGCGAACTCACAGAGCAGGGATTTGGGAATTCTCCGTTCGGGCTGAACCTGATGGCCACACATGGATATGATAGCACAGGTAAGTCGATGTGGCGAAGAGACCAATATCAATATCGACAACAATGACTGACATCTTCAAGCACCGCAGAATGATCTGGAGCCTTTATCGCCGTTGTCGACAATGCCGCAACATGGATTGCCGTTGCCGTCGATGGACGCCGTCCGCCAGCGACAGCAATGTAAGTCATGACTTCTCTCCATCTTCACTCCATGTCACATCACCACTTCTCCTCCAGCACGTCCAAATATCAGACATGGCGGTGGAATCGCGGGCCAAAAGCAGTGACGCTGCGCGAGACGCGACCCCACTCGTACGATGCGCCAAGGCCGGCAGGCCCTGCAACCCGACATCGGCCGAGCGGAGGCACGTGCGGCTGCAGCAGCTTTCCACACCCACCACTCTCTGATCTCTGATCCTCCCTGCAAATCTAATCTGATCATCTTGCACGAACTCCATCACTCTCCTACCACGCCCGCTGCCGACCTTCGCGACGATGGCGACCGCCACTGTAACCATCTCGCGAGCCTCGCCTGCTGACGCCAAGTCTATAGTCCCCTTGACTGCCGCGCACGACGGCAATTTTCGCTCTCTCAACCCGCAGGACAACACGCTGCAGAACTACCAGGCCAATACCGGCGTCGGCCAGTCTGGCCAAGCTCACAGGCTGTCAGAGGACAATGCTGGATACAGCAGCGTCTCATCTGAGGGTAAGGTGGCAATAACACCACTTGGCCAACAGCCTCTGCCCTCACAGCCCGCAGCACTTGCACCCACGCCCAGCATGGGACCACTCAGTAGCCATGTGGTCGTGCCTGCAAGGCCGAAACCCGGCCGCAAGCCTCTGCCACAGGAAGACGCCCAGGACAGACGCCGCGTTCAGAACCGCATGGCGCAAAGGAACTTCCGCGACAAGCGTGCACAGAAGGTCTCCGAGCTGACCGCAGACCTCGAGCGTGTCCGCGGCATGCACCAGAAGGACAACGAAATGAACGCCAACAGGCTGCAAGACCACAAAAAACGCATTAGCACCCTGTCGGCAGAGAATGAGAGTCTCAAACAGCAACTCCAAGACGCCATCAGGAGAGCCGAGGACGCCGAACGTAAGGCTCACTCTCTTGACGTGACTAAACGCTTCAGTGATGCTGGCTTCCCCAACGCCGGACTGAAGAACGTCGGCACAGGCACCGTGGCTCTTCCTCCGATAAGAACGGCATGGGACGGACCTGTTGCTGACCGTATTCGTGACTCAACTAATGCTACGATCCCCACTCCTCCTGACGATGGCGCAAACAATCACAACCACCACGACTGGACAGAAACCGAGACAGACATGTCCGGTTTGTGGAACAATATCCGCGGAACCAACAATACCAGCAACAACGCTAGCGTCAACAATGTACAACACAATAACATTAACACCACTTCTGATGTCGATAACCAATGGCTTTCTCCGGACATGGAGGTTGACGACAACTGCGGCTTCTGTACCGACGAGAGCAACTGTGCATGCATCCAGAGTCAGAAGCCACAGTCTCAGCATCAGCCACAGCCACAGCCTCAGCACCAGCCTCAACCTCAGGCTCAACCTGTGATTGCGCCTGGTGGCTGCGATGCCTGTATCCGCGACCCTGCACGTGCTGCTGCTTGCAAAGCCCTCGCCGACCGGTCCGAAGTCAGCCAACGCCCCGCGCAGCCTTCTCTCAGCAATGGTGGCCCTAGTCAGCGCAATGACTCGAAGGCCGTGCCATCAGCTGGCATGATGTCCTGCTCAAAGTTCATCGACCGTCTTGGTCCACGCATGCCCTCAATCTCGGAGCTCTTCCCCAGGGGCACCCTCCACTCGTACCCACGAGACATTCCCGGCGGATTCGGCTACGATGTTAGCGAGCATGAAGCTGCCCAAGTGCTGCAAAGCATGCATGCATCTTAGAGCCTCCCATGGCAGGATGCCGATCTGGACGCATGATCAGATTGACTCACGAATTTACGGACCGGTTTCTTTTGTTTCATGTTTGAACGCTCACTCGGGAGGTCGGGATAGCATTCTGCAAAAAGCAGAGTTCCCTTGTTTCTGCGGCGTTTTAAGGCTGTAGATAACCCTAGATTAGTCATGTACTACTGGTTTTGTTTTCTCTTGGAATAGATGTGCGGTCGTATTAGATGTGTCAATATCGAGCACAGCTTTTCCATGTATTAGTGTCACACCACAACTAGCATACTGGCTACTGAATATCTTGTATCATCGGGGAGCATCTCAGTGGAAACCGTGTATACATTCTGTGGTAGTGGCTGACGAGAGGAGATTGTGCATCGGCGGCAGCAAACAGCCACTATATTCCACATGTTCATCGCCTACACACCTGGGACATAGATACAGCAGCCAAATCCGCCTGTACATACAAGATATGGGCCGAGCTATTTGGAGATGTACAGGACAACCACTTCGACACCCAGTTGCAGAAAGGTGAGGCTCTGCACTGGCGTACGGAAGGCTCGCGCCGTAGCGGGACGAGAGCCTCTTTGTTTCTGGAGTGCATTGGACCCTTGACGCTTGCATCACCAGTGCAAGGGGTCTGGACTTTTTCTCTTCCCAGACGTCAAAACAACATAACAATCTCTCTATACAATTTTCTCTGGAAATTATTGCAGAATGACCGACACTCCAGAAACTAGAATGAGCTACAGCAGCATGAAGGGTCGTCTTCACGATGGCCTTTTGAAGGGTCTCGAGGTCATGGGCTACGAGTGAGTGGACGACGATAAACAATTGTTTCGATTTGCATCTAAGGTCCGCGATTGCTGACCCACTCCCGCAGGACCATGTCTCCTGTCCAGCAAAAGACTCTTAACGAAATGCCCAACTTCAGAGCAGATGTGCTTGCACAGGCAAAGACCGGAACCGGCAAGACTATTGCGTTCCTTCTCCCTGCGCTCCACTCGCTTCTGACCCAACCCAACGTGCCAAAGGGTCAAGTCGCCATCCTAATCTTGTCTCCCACGAGAGAACTTGCTCTTCAAATTGCCAAGGAATGCGACAACTTGACTGCCCAACTTCAACAACGTCCCGAATGCCACACTGCTTACGGTGGCACAAGCAAAACCACCGAGCTCCGCAAGTTCCTCAACAACGATCCTAAAGTCCTTGTGGCAACTCCCGGAAGACTTAACGACTATCTTTCAGACGAGTATGTCGCGGAGCGCTTCCAGAATGTCCAGACTCTTGTCCTTGATGAGGCCGACACTATGCTGGAGACCGGTTTCCTCGTCGCCATCAATGACATCCTCCGCCGCCTTCCTCCCAAGTCTAAGGGATGGCAGGGTATGTGCTTCTCAGCAACTGTGCCGCCCAAGGTCAAGGATGTTCTTTCAAAAGTTCTCAAGTCCAACTACACCCACCTTACGACTGTCGACCCTAACGAGACTCCTACCATCGAGCTCGTCACACAGCACTCCGTCGTCATCCCTTCTGTGGCCCAAACATACTCGACCTTGTATGCCGTGCTCATGAAGGAGTACGAGACCTCGCCAAAGGAGTTCAAGGCCATCGTTTTTGGCACCACCGCGAACGGCGTGGCACTCATGCACGCACTCTTCTCAAAGCTTCTCGGTGACAAGATGTCGGTCTTCCAGCTGCAATCGCGTCTCTCGCAGAACGCCCGCACAAGGACAACCAACGAGTTCAAGGCTGCGTCCGCTGGACTCATGTTCGCCAGTGATGTCATTGGCCGTGGCATGGACTTCCCGAACGTCTCTCTTGTCGTTCAGGTTGGTCTGCCCTCAAATGGCGAGCAGTATGTGCACCGTGTCGGTCGTACCGCCCGTGCAGGAAACGAAGGTCGCGCCGTCATCGTTCTGACCCAGCGCGAGTCTTTCTTCCTCAAGATCAACAAGCAGCTCCCCATAACCCCTTACCCTCACAACATCAGCTCGACCGCAGATTCGGCAGCAGGTGCAGTTGTCTCTTCTTTTGACACCATCGACGAAGCAACAAGGACCAAGGCCTACCAGGCCTGGCTCGGCTTCCACAAGACTTTCACTAAGCAGCTGCAGCTCAACAACGAGAGCCTTGTGGCTGCTGCGAACGACTACGCTGCGGCCATGGGCATGCCCGAGCCTCCTCTTCTCGACAAGCAGGTTGTCGGTAAGATGGGTCTGAGAGGCGTCCCTGGCCTCAACGTCGGCCACATCGAGAGGACCGGCGGCCGTGGCCCAGGCGGCGGCCGTGGTGGACGTCAAAATGGTGCGCCCAAGGCTCATGCCAACGGAGATGCACCGCCTTCTGGTCGTGGCCGTGGAGGCGGACGTGGCGGTCGTGGAGGCAGAGGAGGACGCGGTCGTGGAGGCATTGAGAAGAGATAAGCAATTGCAGCAAGGGAGTTTCCGGATAGCGTAGGGCGGACTGCATGCATTATTGGAGCATTCGGTGAGGCATGTTACCTTTGATACCCATGTACTATTAATGATTTTCAAAAAGCGATTTGAGGCACACATGAGACTTGATATCACACGATTAGGTACAATGGTTGTGCACAATAAGAAGGTACGGTAAAGACTGTCATTTGGGTATGCTATCCAGCGTGCCTGCGCAGACACTTCCAAAAGAAGAAAGTAAAGATAATCATAGAGAGCATTCAGTCATTGAATTTCCTCCATCCACATCGGCCATCATCAAGAAGACTCAGCCAAGTCGACCGATTGCACCTACTCAGTTACCGGCGGCAGAGATGCGCTGCTGAAGGAACTTCACAGCGTCGGGAACGTCGACCTGGTAAGTCAAGTGGCCAGCAGTGACGACAAGACCGCCGCCGCACACGCCGTCGGAGATGTTGCAGTAAGTCTTGGCCTTCTCAGCAGGGAAGCTGGGGATCTTGCCGCCCTCCTGGGCATTGCGAGTGTTGCCGTAGAGCACAACGCCGGCAATCCTGGCCTTGACGTCGTCAGACAGGCGCCTGACGGAAGCGACCATGACGGCTGCGCCTTGGCTGTAGCCACCACCGACAATGATGGTGTTCGGGCACTTGGTGGCGGCCAGGTTGAAGAGGCGCTCTGCCTCGCCGTAGGCGGCGCTGTTGGTGCCTTCGGGCAGGACATTGGTGCCGACGCTGGCGGTGTAAGGGCTACCGACACCCTGGCACGCGACCTTGTCGTTGCCGTAGGCCCGTTTCAGGCCCGAGCAAGTGGGAGGACCGACGGTGGAGCCCTGTTTTGATTATGTCAGTTGGGTCCGGAAAAGATATATTAAAGTGCACGGGCATGCATACGAAGTTGCCGATCTCGGTAGAGCCGCGAGCGAAGATGAAGGTGATGTCGCGGCAGGCGCCGTTTGAGAGCTCGTTGACTGTTGATCCGACGCTGGAGCCGAGTTGTCTGGGTTCAACAGTGGGCAGAGCGGCGGCAGAGCCGGCGAGGAGAGCGATGGCAGCGGTGAACTTCATGTTTGCAGTTGTTTCGATTTGATGTAGTTGTTTAGGTGGATGGAAGTGGTCTGTTGGAGTGGCGAGCGAAGGTGTTTGAGAGCGATAGTGTATTCGGAGCGAATGTTGAAACAGAGACTGCTGTCTTGACGAAGACCGTTGGCGAGGCTTTGAAGATCGAATGATACCAAAACCACAGTCGCGACCTCGTCTTCTTATAGACCATGACTATGTCGGGTGGCCTCGGTCGACCGCAATGTCCAAGCATTGATGCGAGGCCAGGAGCTCCTAGTGTCCGTCATGAGGTTGGTTGAAACTACTTGGCCACGATCCATCCGGCTCGGGACTCGATGGGCCGCAAAGCATTACTCGGGGAAAGAGTACTAGTCAGCCAAGTTAGGCTCTCGCTATTTTCTTGGTTGGAAGCGTGACAGCGAAGGAGTAGGAGGAAGCGAGGTGATCTACGCCATTAGCACGAGAGGTGTGGGAATTAGAGTTTGCGCGATGGTACTTGCTTGTATGCACGGAAGACGAGCTGTCTGCGGTCTCAGCCCAAAACGGTGCTCTTCCTCCGTTCAGACGTTCTGGAGATTAGGTAAAGAGGTGCCGCTGGTGCTTTAAGATACGAAACGGGACAAAACGGTAAACGCACGTGGTGACGGTAGTACAACCCATGCGAGGTATGCATATGCATGTTAGTGATGGCAGGGCATCCAGGCCGCTGGGAGACTGCCAAGGGGACACCCTGTTACAGGTATCTCAAATCAGATGTATACCATCGAGTGCATCGCGCGGGTTCATGGGCGGCCAAGATGTGACGAGGTGTTGTTATGGCCCGTCCGCGGTAGCAGGAGGTGTTGCTGTCCAATGCTATGCAGAGCCGATTCGACTGCGCCGTGTGCGCTCTCCCGACCATACGCCGTGGCTGCGCGAGCTGCCGCAATCAGCAAAACGACCGGGGTGAAACGAGCTATTGGAGAGTCGGTGGATGGTGGAGTCCAGGATTTGCGCAGTAGTCAGCTGCAGCTGCACAGAAGTGCTCTCTTACACAGGTTGAAACAAAGAGAAGCCGAGGCACGGGCGCTCATGCAGGTACAGCCTTGTCGCATCTTGCATGGCGAGCATGGCTAGCGGCCTCATGACCGGCCTGCTGTCCGACACCAGGCGTTGTGACTGCTTGCTACACCATGAACATCGATACGCTCAGAAGGAAGCACCGTCGCAAACTTGTCAGCCCTGCGACCCGAGTCAAGGGGTTTGACATTTGACATCTCCGTGCAAATTCCTCCACGTTGCACTAAAAGGCGCGACATGACTTGGAGCATGAACGAACGGCACGGGCAACCTCTCTCTTGAGGCCAAGAGCCCGCACGAGGCTAAAGCAGATCCTCGATACCACTTCCATGAAGGATCTGCACCTCTACCAAACCGCCCCAGCGGACATCCTGACAACGTGCCGAGGCAACATGAGTCAAGCGCTGACACCTTCATCCCAGTACCTGAGCGCGGCTGAGAAAGATTTGTTATACTCGACATCGAGGTGCTGAGTCGCCATGCTGCATCGTGATAGGCCTGTCGACTTTACAGAACAGTCCAATATACCGATTGGGAACGTTGTCAGGTGCATCCTACACGTCCTGTGTAACAGCTTGGCTGCCCAAACCCTAAGGACACAAGGAAGTATACAGGCGAGCAAAAGTCTCACTGCGCCTTCTAATGCATGTGTGATCGAGGCTTGCTCTGCATGAATGCAATGCAAGCATGAGGGTTAGAGACGACAGAACTCTCTCGGAGCGCTTAGGGTAGCAAACGCATGGCTTTCTTATGACGAACGTCAGCCGCAAATCCTCACGACCGGGAGCCGAAAACGGCGGGCAAACGCATTAAATAAACGGGCGCCAACCACCTTAGGAATCACTCTTTAGGAAGCAGCTCGGATCTGGTCGGAAATCGACAATTTTCTCGATTGATCTGACACGGCCGTCGGTTGGACTTGTGTTGATGCCATGGTCTGTTGTGCATGACAATATACCAAAAGCCATCGATCGAGTCAAGGCGGGTAAAGGGTAGGCAATTATTGGTGGATCGGGATCTTCAGCTGACTAGTACATCCTACGAACGTTTGACTTCACTATAGAAATCCAGCCGAGGCTTACTATAATATTCTCGTAGTCGGTCAGATGATGCTCACGTTACATGCATTCAATATCAAAGTAACGACATGGATGCTATTGGGAAGAGTTTAGCGGCTTGCGCATTGCGTCCTTGGCGAGCGACGAACCACATCAGCTGCCATGCTTGTTGTAAGTACTTCATGCAGAAGAAAGATGGACCTCGGCTTAGCAGATGCGGGATTACAGGTCGAGCTCCAAATGTCTTTCCATCGAAGATGGACGCCCTGGGAGCGACTGGAACCATTGCGTGAGAATTCTAAACAGCAATCGAAACTTATCCGCTTCGTCTCCCAATGATCACTTCATCCAACCACCGAATACCCTTCTACCACGACTACTCACGCGTCTCCCATACTTGACATTATTTGCAGTGCTACAGTTACAATGAGGAAGAAAACGTCCGCCTCTTCACGAGATCCTGGCACTCAAGTCCTGCGATTCATCCCCTGAATATCTAGGACCTCAGCGTCCTGTCCAAAAGGTCCCAATCCCTCCAGAAAACCCCACCACCAAGATTCGCGGTCTCGAAATCGATCAAGAACGCACGGCCATCCTTGACAAGGATGTTGTCGCCGTGGCAGTCGTTGTGCGCGATTCCCTGGGCATGCAGCCTCCCCACAAGATCGTAGCATATCTCCTGGTCTCTCAGCTCTGCATGGCGAGCGCCTTCAATCCTCTCGACGATGAATCCAATCTTCCTCCCGTCTTCGGTAACGTAGCCGAGAAACCTGGGCGCGATCCCAAGACCCTCGAGCCGCTCATAGGCGTCGCACTCGTTCTGCATCTCGGGAATCTTGTCTTCTGTGTGGGCAAGCTTGACGACGATTCTGCAGTCGAATGCATCGGACTTTGCGGGCATGTAAAGATTGTACTGACGAATGGCGGCTGGGTTATCGTAGAGTCCCAGAGTCCGGTGATCGAACTGATCAGGATGCCATGTGCTCTTGACTTGTTGCAGGTTCTCCGTGAACTTCGTTGCCAAATGGATGAGATTTGTCCGTGGGTTTCTGCCCAAGATTCCCCAGTTCCAGTCACCGGGGATGATTGGCGGAAGCGGCTCGGGGTGAGAAGGGTGCAAGTAGGTATTCTCCGGGATCTCGATGTATCTGACTTTGCCGTCGCTGAAAAGATAGCGGTCGACGTGGGTTCCGTTCGACATCATGTGGCAGTGGAGGAGTTTGGGCTGGTGGGACATGTTGTGAGCTTGCATGCCTTAGATCGAGGCTGAACTGTATCTGTGATTGCATTATCGCTGATGGGACTAGAACAGTGAGCTATATCTTTCCGAAGAACAAAGACACATGAGACCTGGTGATAGTGCATCAGCTTTTTGAGACATCGTCAATCCAATCTGGCCCAACATGGGTAGGCGTGGCGAAGAAGCGAGCCCGAGACAAGAGTGAGATCTCATACACGTTCTTTGTACGTCTGAAAAGGCTTTGAAGAGCCAGATCTGGGATTTGAGACCTACATTTGTAGTTACAGTGCATATGTCTCACAGCAGGGATAGCAGCTTCCAGTAACGCGCACAATGATCAATCGTCTTTTTGCCTATCTTGTTTGCCTACACGAGTGAAGCGTGACGCGTATCTCACTGGTTGCGCAAGGGTTTCCTTTTTATTGTTACGTGTGTACCTAAAAGATCTCCAAACCCGTTGTCCAGCAAGATACGGGAGTCAAGTGAACATGCTTGCGGGTGTCTGCAGGCCGACGTTGATCTGTAGCAGACGTCGCCACAGAGCTACTGTGCTTGGGGTGTTCGTCAAATCTTTATCGGGATCATGTAGAAGCAATATCATCGTGCTCATCCTGTGATGTCTCAACCTCGGCTGGCGCTCTCGTCGTGACCCGATCACCTGCAGACAGGTAGTCCTGTATGTTGATGTTTCTAGAGAATCGGCCGCCAGGTCTACCCACATCAGACTCATCGCACAAGGCTCCCTCGAGACTTTGCATTTCCTTTTCGAAATCAGATCTGTCGTCGCTCTCCCTCGCGTTCGCGAAATCGATCAGAGTCGCACCATCGCTCGTGATCAGGATGTTGTGCTTGTTGATGTCGCGGTGCAAGATACCAAGATTGTGAAGTTTCGCCAAAGTCTGCGAACAGATACCGAGGTCTGCTCGAGTCGCATGTCGAGCATCTCCAAACTCGTCTCTGAGACGTTCCGCAATGAAGCCAATGACCCTGCCCTCCTCGACGATGTGGCCCAAGAACTTTGGCCCGATATTGTGACCTTCGATGCACTCATAAGTAGCGCACTCAGTGTCGACGAGATCCATCTCCCACTCCCAGACAGCAAACTTGACTACCAGCGGGACATCGAATCTTGAGCAGTTCGCATCGTATACACCTGTTTTCAATTTCATTCCGAGGACGAGATCGAGGTGATCCACCATAGTCGGATGCCATACAGACTCGACGCCTTGGTACTGCTTCTGGCTGCTTTTGGTGAAGCGAGGACAACCGGTTGTAGGGTCTTTGGCAACATACCCGTAGTTCCAGATGCCTTCAGGAAGAATTGGCTCGAGCAAGGCGGTAATCGCGGGTCCGAAGCACAGGTCGTCAGGCTCGTAGACTCCTGCAGCAACTTCGACGAATTTGACATATTTGCCTTCGTGCAGCAGACGCAGATAGCTGTCCCCTTCGCCTCTATCCACTTCTGCCTGGAGAAGCCGCAGTGATGGTGTCATGCTGGCGGATCTGTCGTCGAGGATGGAAGTGCAAGTCGTGATCAACGGAGTCTGCGAGGAATTGGCTTGATGCGAGTTTTAGAAATATTGTGTTTATGTGCTGTGTGGTTGGGAATGTCCGTTGAAGATGAACAAGTCACTGCGAATAAAGTTTGGAAGCCCGCGACAAACGCATGCACGCATGCACGAATGCACAGTGACACAACGTGCAATGCGCACGTGCACACCTACACTACTCTTGGAATCGTTTTCTATCGCCGTCTATTCACTATGCATGGCTACTACTTCTGCATCAGCATAGCCTGCTGTTCGTAATGTGCAACCAGTGACCATTTACATGGTATACAAACAGTAAGCAGTCAATATGGAGAGTTGTTGCCAGTCCTCTATACAAGAATCAAGCGCTCCACCCTGATCTATTGGCCTTTCGAAACCACAGAAATCACCTAAGCCTTGTCAATCAAGTGAGGCCTGTCTGCAGTGCTATACCTCATACTTTCAACATCAAAACATCGACGTTGGCCGACAGCTTGTGGATCATTCGGCCCAACAAGAAGCTCTACACATCAACATCGAAGCAAGTCAGTCTTGACTGATTCAGAGGAAGATGTGCCACTGTACGGAGCGGAAATACACTTGCGGCTGTGTAAAGCAGGAGGACTTCGTTCAGTGCGATCGCAGATATGGGACGAACGTTGAATGTAGACGCGTAACTGTAGACCATGTCGTCTACACGCCTCACATATGCAGAACCCATACGGTGAAGCCTGATACCGATCCCATGCGCCGACCTGGCCGTCAGCAGGGACGGCAGCAAGTCCAGCAGCAGATGGAGCAACAGGCCCAGCAACAGGCTCAGCAGCAGGCTCGGCAACGAGCACAGGAACAGGCACGGCAAAGGGCACAGCAACTGGCACTGCAACGAGCACAGGAACAGGCCGAGGAACGTGCACGTCAAGAGGCACAGCGAGAGGCACAGGAACGACAGGTACGGGAACGAGCAGAGCGACGAAATCGGAGACAGGGGCGGAGATAAGGCGACCGACAAGGACGCGGACACGGACAGTGGCGAGAGAGACGGTCGGGTGCACTCTGCTAATGACTTCTACATCACCAACGACGCTAAGACTTACGACATTCATACTTGCAAAACAAATGCGAACGACACGAACATACACGACAGGGACTTTATCTCAGCATTGAGATGTCCAACAGGCTTGGCATCTCAACACTCGAGATAGCGTTAATATTCGGAGAGAGAACTCTTCTTTTCCAGCACTCAGATGTCCAGCTGGTCTGGCATCTCAGGACTCAAATTGGCATTACATTTTCTTTCTTGCGGCGGACAAGTCTTTTGCTTCCAGCATCTAGAGGTCCAACTGGGTTGGTATCTCAGGACTCGATTTAGCGATGATCTTCAGAGAGCGTTTGTCTTGTTTTCAGCATTCAGGTGACCAACTGATTCGGCATCTGAGAGTTCACATTGGTACTGATTTTCGGAGAGAAGCGTTTTGGTTTCTAGCATTCAGATGTACAACAGCTCTGCATTTCAAGCCTGTACTATGCATTGACTTGCGGAGCATCTTGAACCATGCATGTGAAGATTGTAAAAGGCGTGTAGAATGAGAGACGTTTCATGTTTGCAATCTCGTGCCCGGTGTCCGGTGTCCGTGTAGCGCTTCGTCAAGTATGCAAAGCCTTCGTCTCTTGTTGCTTCCTCGAAGAACCAGCAACACTGCCGCACGTGTACTCGCCGTTGCGGTTTCTTTGAACTCGATCTGACTCTCAGTGACCAGATTGTGCATGGCTAATTTCTTTCGCGATGTTCAAGAAGTGTTGCTCGAGAGTCAAAGGCTCTTGAGGAACATCGTTAATGCATGGTGCGTGTACAACCGACATGAAACGAGAAGCTTCGTCGAACCAGAATTCGTGCATATCCTCGAACAAGTCAACCAATTCTAGGAAAGGCAGTTGCAGAAATTCCGAAGCACTGTCGTTCTCTTTCCCACCGCGGTAGGCCTGGATGGTTGAGGAAGCCGAGCGACGGTCCACCAGAGCGATTCGATGCGGATATTTGAACCTTCTGGAAGCATAATCACCAGGTATGCTTCTCATCGTGGGCAAGGTTCGCAGAAGGCTGGCAGGTACCTCCGCACTAGCTTCAAGCTCTCTGAGAGTGAAAGGCGCGTATTCATCATCGATATTAATGCAAGAGCAGCAGGCCCGGCGGCAGGCGAGAAGATGGATGTATTCTGACGGCCGGCCACAGCATTCGCAGGTGTTTGTAAGCATAAGTTTGAACAGAGCGCGACATGTGATGTGTGCTGCCAACTCGATGCTGAGTAACACGCGAAGTGAATCTGGGCTGTGCTTGACGATCGTCTGGTACTCATGCAAAGAATCGACCACTACCATTGCTCGTCGGTTGACTCGTCGGAAATCAGTCACTGTCTGGAGGTCTGACTGTGCCAGGATGTTGTGTTGAAGCTCCAGTGGAAGTTTGTCCAGCTCGCCGAGGTCGTACTGGGTGCTGCCGTGATGTTTGCCATAGTCCAAAGGGCATGAACGCTCGGTGACGTTGTCGTTTAGACACCTGTCTCTTGGCCAGCCATAATGCCAATTTAAAGCTTGGCAGGCCTTTTTTGCAGCGGTCGGAGGCGTCATTTGTGCAAGAGTATTTCTCAGGGATAAGGGCAAGGTTTAATAGCGGTCTGCGATTGTCAAACAGTTGGGTGGAAGAGGTCACTGTCCTTGGCGAAGGTTGTGATCGCTGGTGTCCGATGTGGCTCGGAATGTAAAAGGCGAAGCGCCGTGATTCAAGAAGCCACAAAGGTTGCGGCATCAAAGTGATTGAGATCTGGAAAGTGGAGTAAGTCAAGCAAACATTCACTGCGAGTGAGCCTCAGGCGCTCACGCAAGCATCCCCACAAAGAATGTGCTTGTTCCAAACCCTACCAGTGAAGGGAGTACCACCGTTGTATCGGACGTGCGCTTGTAGGCTATTGCTCGCAGAATAGACCCGAGTCTAGTGAATCCAAAGTCTGGCACATGTCAGTAGATTGTGTCCTCAGCACTGTCTAGAGCCTACCTCGCAACGTGTCAAGTTGTAACGATTGTCAAATGCACCTAGACGACCAAAAGTGACACCGTCTACCCTCAGCGCCACTTGAGTTCCATCGAGCTCTTGCCCACTCGAGTGACGACTTTCGCTACCAACAGGCTATGGCCTCATCGACTTCTCCAGCTGGTGGAAACAGCCTTCCTCCGCACGCAAGGACTTTCAGGCGACTACACCTCCTCGATCGGCCTGAACCGTCTCTACAGTACCTAGAATGTGCCAGAGCGTCATCCCGCAGGCTTGAATATCCCAAGAGATTGCTGATAGTCTTGGACTTGAACGGAACATTGATGGTGCGGAGCTTTAGCATGTGCACTCCTCGTGCTCATGTCGTGGAATTCCTCGCGTATTGCTTCAAGCACCACGCTGTCGCGATATGGTCGTCTGCTCACCGGAAGAATGTCATCAAGATGATGGGTCAACTATTCACAAAGGAGCAAGTTTCGCAGCTTGTGGCGGTTTGGTCGCGTGAGGACTGCCACCTGGATCAATATTTCGGAGACAATGTTCAGGTCTACAAGCAGCTACGCTGGTTATGGGAGGATCCAGAGGTGCAGGCTGCGGCGCAGGCTGACGGGAAATCGATTCTCCCAGTTACCCAGCCCGACCTGGGTTCAGCCGTCTGGGATCAGTCCAACACAATTCTCATAGACGACTCCATGGATAAGGCTGACAGTGAGCCATATAATTTGATCCTGGTCAAAGAGTTCACCGGCAATGCAGGAGACTCGAAAAAGGATATGCTAGGCTCAGTGCTCGCCTATATTGAGGATCTGGCCTGGGAGAGTAATGTGAGTTCCGCTATTCACTGCAGCCCATTCGACAGCGTGAATTCGCCAGGATGGAATTGGAAGATTGGATGCCCGGATTTCGATTGCAATGAAAGGAGTGATGCTGTCTTCGTTGCACCAGGCAATCCCGAGGAGGACAGGTAACAAGAATAATGTCCAGAGACTAGGAGGTAGGGCGGTGCAGAACTCGGTGATGTTCCGAAGACAAGAGCATGTCCACTCGGAAAGTGTTGGAAGAGAGTATTCCCCACGGGAACACAGCCGCGGACAGTTCTGGACCGCGAGGCTTGGTCGCGGTTTGCTCCGTGTTCTAGTGTTTCGTTACGCCTGACGAAAGCACAGTTCGGGCAGCCACGCTGGCGCTATCTTTTTCTGGAGCTCGCAAACCCGCCAAGGCGTGGGGAAAGCATGGCCTTCGGAGCATCTCGTTTGCTTCTTCTTTACTACGCAGGAACTCTGCTCGGGTGTCTCGGGGTAGCATTACTGATAGGCGTCGGAATAGCTCACACAGCTACATCAAATTGTGTTCAGAATAGGATTGATGACCGAAAAATATGCGCTCTGTTACTCAGACGCCTTTGAAATTCGACCTATACCGGCAGTAGGCCGTTGGTATCCGAGCTGTCTGTGCTGACTTACAAGAAGAATTCGATTGGTGATGCCAAACCCGGAGGGATCTACACTTCTCCGCGCCCAGACAATGGTTTGTGGAGAGAAGTACATCTAGACTGTACATTAATTAGAAGCTGGAGAATAGTTGCGACTACCGAGCGTGGTCACAAGGCGTGAAGCCTCCAGACTAGTTCATGATTTGAGGTGAAGACTCTACATGCGTCTCTGTGATGACGCACAAGACAACACAGTAATGCTGAGGTGTCGTGTGCCAATTTGAGGTTGCTACCTCATGCATCGATCTACATTTGGCCAACTGCCGGAGAGCTCTGGCTGTGTCGTTGTTGTCTCTCCGCTTCATCCGTCTTTCTGCATCACCAGAAACACTTTCTAAGCGCGAATTAGTGACGCGGACTCGTGTAATAGCTCAAATTGCCCCTCAAGACGCTCCAAGGGAGAACCGTTGCGATGATGCGAAGCCTCGAAACCGCCCAGGAGGCGGCATTTTGGCTGGGCGGGCTTCCCTTCCCCCGCACGCAGCAACGATCTACCTTAGCTGCGACAAAATACCATCATCGCAGTCTGTTCCTCGCCCGTTCAGCAATATTACCACGACGCGCAGCTGCGTCTTTTAGTGAACATAGCCCCCTTTCATCTCGTGCTCGTGAATCTCTTGGTCCGACTGCTATTACCGGCTCTCGACTGCGCGCAGCCTCCGTAAGCACCCGACCCGACCACACCCGACTACCATTACGTCCAGGCTACCAATCACCGTCGCGCTACGCAAGGACTCTGGCACCCGGGTATCGTGACATTGTGGGGCAGAAAGCATCACATCGACCGTCTACGAGTACAGTTCCGAGCCTTGGAGACAGAATGTCGGCCCAGTCGAGTAGTATTAATACTCGTCCTGCCCCTCCCATGAGAGCTTACACTCCTCCTCTACCAGACCCAGACTCCTCCAGCACTTTTCTCACAGATCAGATTGCAAAGCAACAGAGGAGCAACTTCCATTCTACATCACTACGTAACGTCACCACAATGGTCTCTCAGAGCGTTAACAAGACCGCCCTCCACCCCAAGGGTGTCGAGTATGTCCTCACCTTGACTTTTCCTGGTCTACTGTCCAGGACAGCGAGCTCATACCAAGCACTGAAGGACTAACAATACATCTCCAGGCCCCAGGTCGAGCACACTGAGATCGAGGAGGAGCTTCACGAGAAGGCACACATTGACTACGACCGCGTCGCCATCGTACGACCATCGCCTTGCCAAGCAGTGATACCTACCACAGAACTAACACAGTCTTCAGATTGCCAACCCTTCAGTCCCCGCTCTCTACGAAGATGCCCTCGTCTACGAGACCGGTTCCGCTATCACATCGTCGGGTGCCCTCTCGGCTTACTCTGGCGCTAAGACTGGTCGTTCACCTTCCGACAAGCGTGTCGTCGAAGAGGAAAGCTCCAAGGACAACATCTGGTGGGGCCCTGTGAACAAGCCCATGTCTCCTGATGTGAGTTGCAATATCATACCCCATACAATTTTTCCTGCATCGTCGCGTGGCATGCATCCAATGCCTGTGCCTCGCGTGGGCGATGGCGGGGCAGGCTGCATACGTCACATGCTTGCGCTGCATTGCAGCCGAGGCCGAGCGCCCGCAGCCGCACCCACATCTCCACAAAGCGGGATGCGATCGATCTTCTTCGGGTGTTCTCGGCAACGGTGCTTGGTCTGCTGTCTTCACTTTCACATGCTTCCTGATATCCGAGCGGTACACTGACGATCGCATTTCAGGTTTGGCGTATTAACCGCGAGCGTGCCGTCGACTACCTCAACACCCGCAACCGCATCTACGTTATCGATGGCTACGCCGGCTGGGACGAGCGCTACCGCATCAACGTCCGTGTTGTCTGCGCTCGTGCCTACCATGCTCTCTTCATGCGCAACATGCTCATCAGGCCCAGCCGCAAGGAGCTGGAGCACTTCCACCCCGATTACACGATCTACAACGCCGGTGCTTTCCCTGCCAACCGATGGACCACTGGTATGACTTCTGCCACTTCCGTCTCCATCAACTTCGCCGAGAAGGAGATGGTCATTCTCGGAACCGAGTACGCGGGTGAAATGAAAAAGGTTAGTGACAGCAGCAGCAAGAAATTCTAGTGACCATTGAGATTAACAATTCACAGGGTATTTTCACTGTTCTCTACTACGAGATGCCCATCAAGCACGACGTTCTTACCCTCCACTCTTCTGCCAACGAGGGCCAGAACGGCGATGTCACAGTCTTCTTCGGTCTTTCCGGCACTGGCAAGACCACCCTCTCTGCTGACCCCAAGCGTGCCTTGATCGGTGACGACGAGCACTGCTGGAGCGACAAGGGCGTCTTCAAC
The DNA here is from genome assembly GCA_019775635.1 of Cladosporium sp. VS III D KN 1. Taxonomy (NCBI): domain Eukaryota; kingdom Fungi; phylum Ascomycota; class Dothideomycetes; order Cladosporiales; family Cladosporiaceae; genus Cladosporium; species Cladosporium sp. VS III D KN 1. The sequence goes on from JACWFN010000027.1 coordinate 1,121,392, forward strand.
ATTGAGGGCGGTTGCTACGCCAAGTGCATTGGTCTCTCCGCCGAGAAGGAGCCTGATATTTTCAACGCCATCAAGTTCGGCTCTATCCTTGAGAACGTTGTCTTCGACCCCACAACCAGAGTTGTCGACTACGACGACACCACCCTTACCGAGAACACTCGCTGCGCATACCCCATCGAGTACATCGAGAACACCAAGATCCCCTGCATCTCCAGCAGCCACCCGACCAACATCATTCTCCTCACATGTGACGCCCGCGGTGTCCTCCCTCCCATCTCCAAGCTCAGCACCGAGCAGACCATGTACCACTTCATTTCTGGTTACACTTCCAAGATGGCTGGTACCGAAGAGGGTGTCACTGAGCCCCAGGCCACTTTCTCTTCTTGCTTCGCCCAGCCCTTCTTGGCTCTTCACCCCATGAAGTACGCCACCATGCTTGCGGACAAGATCGCCCACCACAACGCCAACGCCTGGCTCCTCAACACCGGCTGGACCGGTGCTGGTGTCAAGGACAACGGCAAGCGTTGCCCTGTACGTTCACTCCCTAAATTTTTCTATCTCAATCGAATAGTCACTGACAACTTTCACAGCTCAAGTACACTCGCGCCATCCTCGACGCCATCCACTCTGGCGAGCTCGCCAACCAGGAGTACGAGGTCTACGAGACCTTCAACCTCTCCGTCCCCAAGACCTGCCCCGGCGTCCCCGATGAGCTTCTCAACCCTGCAAAGGGCTGGACTGGTGCCTCCGACTTCAAAGAGGAGGTCACCAAGCTTGGTCAGCTCTTCAACGAGAACTTCAAGAAGTACTCCGACCAAGCCACCCCTGAGGTCTTGGCCGCCGCACCCCAGTGCTAGAGCGTTGAGACGAGTTGTGAAAAAGAAGTTTAGTATATACCACTTGATGAGTTGTTAATAGGCGTTTGGGGCTATCGCATAGTTTATGATCCAGATATGCAAGCGAATTTCAGATTGTACAGAACAAACATTTCTAAACCATCGATATTTTTGCCTCATGTACTGTATTGGCTCAAAGATCTGCGTATACCTTGACATCGCAGTATGCCGGTATCAGCCATTATATATTTATGCCTCAAAGAACACAACTCGCAGAGATCGCAGAGGACGCTCGTGAAATCCTTAGGTACTGATAAAGCCCTATCTTCAGCTTTCGTCTATCTGATAACGACGATTGCCGCTGAGATGCAATGTGCAGACTCATGAGCAATGTCCGTACCAATGGACCTCGCCAATCAATAATGAGTGCAAAGGTTTTTGATCAGCTCGCTCACACATGCAAAGAGCATGTATCAATGCATGTATGGATCTGGCAACTTGCATGAGGCGGGTCGTTGTATGCAAAGTGGGGCAGTCGGGCCTAACGTGACACCAACATGTAACCTCACTTTCATATTACATACTCGCAACGGTGCATCTACAACCGTATGCGACGTTCACCTCGCCTAAGTAGTATTGCTGCTTTGTTCATTTGGATTACTGGATATAGCTCGCAAGGTCGCCCATCCACGATATCTGTTTTGGAGTGACATCTTGCTACTCATCATCACGCATCGCTCACACAAAATACCAATATGGCAAACCAAAACGACCTCAAAGCTTCTCTCGAGCGTGACGGCTTCGTCGTCGTCTCTTCAGGCCTCAGTGAAGCAGAGTTGTCAGAGCTCCGCACCGCCTCTCACCACATCACCTCTCTCGCCCGAGAAGGCAAATGGCCTTACATCCGCACTCTTCCACGCCAGTTCCCACCCTGGCCCTCTGACCCTTCGCTCGGAATCTGGGGCGTGCAACAGCTCATGAATCCTTCCCTTCCTGGCCATGAGCTTTTCACGAAGACGTACTTTTCCGAGACAACACTTTCTACGGTGAAAGCGTTGCTAGGTCCAGAGTGCAAAGACGAGGACCTAGTCATGGAGCTATACAATCTCCTAATCCGTCCAGATGCGGACTTTGAGCTACGATGGCACAGAGACGATATTCCGCCTACAGCAACTGCCGACGAGGAGCTGGCAAGACTGGGTAAACCGGCTTTCCACGCACAATGGAACATGGCTCTCTACGAAGACTCCTCTCTCATTCTAGTCCCTGGCAGCCATCGTCGCGCTCGTACAGAGACCGAGCGGAATGCAGGACCTTACGACCTACTGCCAGATGAGATCAGAGTTCGCCTTGAACCTGGCGAAATGGCGTTCTACAACAACAATATCTTGCATAGAGGCGCTTATAAGAGTGATGTCGAGCGCATGACGCTACACGGCAGTATGGGACATGTGCAGGGTGGAGCTCTGAGGGCGAGGAACGTGCTGCAGCATGGACGAGAGTGGATTGAGAAAGTAGATCTGGGAGGATTGAACGGAAAGGACAGGGCAGTGGCGGAGGGAATGAGGGACCGCCTTGTGGCTTTGGGCTCAGCGTACGAAGAGATTGGGTTCTCTCAGGATGATTAATGGTAGCACCAAAGGTTGAATAGCAAATGTAATGCACCCATTCTAAACCGTCGCGTCGAATCTCACTCATGATAGCATGATTCCAAGAGCAAAAGCAAAACATACAACAGGCGGGATCCCCAGACGGTCACCCACTCTAGTACTAGTCGCCCGTTTGACTCCGTGTGTATTGCTACTACGTAATAATATTATTAAGTTCGAACATACCCTATTCAAAACGATTGCACAGGCCAATGCATTTCTAACGATGTCGTCTTATGGCTAGTGACACCTGTACTCATGTAAGGGCTTGTCTGCCTGAAGGGAGTTGCACTATTAAGATGATGTACGAGGTAGGAGGTAGCAGATAACTGCGCGTATCGTGCAGAAGCCTCAACAATTCGAAAAATTTGCTTTAGCGGCTTTCGCGATCTGATGACGGCTTTACTCACGACCCGTAGTGTGCAGGCACTTGTGTCCATGCTTTACTATCACAACACTTGGAGACTTCTTTAATTGAGTCTTCTCATGTTAACCTACCTAATTCAAGAAACGGGCGCACTTTGTCTCTGTTCTTGCTACTTCCCACACATTTTTCTCTCCTGTCATTTTCCACTTCCGCCAAGTTCGTCTCCGCAAAGCTTGTCACCGTCTGCCAACTGGGCGCCTTAATTAAGCAACAATGAAGGGCAGGATAAAGGCTTGGTCGGGCATGCTCAACGAGAAGGATGACTCGCTGCCTGAGAATGACCAGGCTTCCGGTCACAGCGATGTCGAAAAAATCACCTCAGCGCCGCTGCAGCGGCGTTTGCAGCCACGTCACCTTCAGATGATCGCCATTGGAGGCACTGTAGGGACAGGCCTGGTATGTGAGATCCTAATAACCAATCACTTGACGCGAATGTATATATACATATGCTATTTCGATCGTCTGGGCCATTCTTGAGTGCAAAGGTCTATGGCTGACGATCAAAGTTCATCGGATCTGGAGGCGCTCTTGCCACGGCAGGGCCAGCCGGAGCCCTAATCGCGTATGCCTTTGTCGGTTCCCTTGTCTATTCCGTTATGGTCTCAATTGGAGAGATGGCGACATATATCCCGGTTGCTGGAGCTTTCACCACGTATGCTAGCCGCTTCGTGGACAGGAGCTTAGGTTTCTCAGTGGGCTGGATTTATTGGTTCAATTGGGCGATTGTCTTCGCTCTGGAACTTACAGCATCCGGCTTGATCATCCAGTACTGGGCACCAAACCTCGACATCGGAGTCCTGATAGCTGTGTTCTTTGTTGTGATCACAGCCTTGAATCTAATGCCAGTCTCTGTCTACGGAGAAATCGAATTCTGGTTCTCTAGCATCAAAGTCGTTACGATTATCGGCTTCCTCATTTTCGGGATCTGTATCAATGCTGGTGCTGGACAGCATGGGTACCTCGGATTCAAAACATGGGAACACCCAGGAGCTTTTGCGCCTTACTTGGCAGACACGAACAAGACTCTGGCTGAAAACATCCCCCTCGCTAAATTTGTCGGTTTCTGGGCAGTCATGATTCAGGCCGGATTCTCATACCAAGGAACCGAGCTAATCGGCATTGCTGCTGGGGAGACTGCCGACCCGCATAAAAGCGTGCCTAAGGCGATTCGCCAGACCTTTTGGCGTATTCTCCTCTTCTTTGTACTAACCATCTTCTTCATCGGGATTCTCGTTCCCTATGACAACAAGCAGTTGCTGAATGGCAGCACTGATGCTGCTAGCTCGCCTCTCGTTATCGCTGCTAATCTAGCCGGGGTCAAGGTTTTCCCGGATATCATCAACGGTGTTTTGTTCACTGTTGTATTGAGCGCAGCAAACTCGTGCGTGTTCTCTGGCTCCCGCGTTCTTATTGGCCTCGCGAACGACGGCTTTGCGCCGCAAATCTTCAAGGCAACAACTAAGAGCGGCGTGCCGTACGTTGCGGCGACCTTTACCTCTGCATTTGGTCTACTAGCCTTCCTCAACGAGTCATCCGGCGGCGGCGTCGTCTTCAACTGGCTTATGAATATCTCTGGTGTTGCTGGATTTATCACATGGGCATGTATTGGCGTATCGCATATCGCCTTCATGCGTGCGCTCGAAGTTCAAGGCATCTCTCGTGACGATCTGCCATTCAAAGCTATCTTACAGCCTTACTTCACTTGGTACGGCATCGGCTTCAACATAATTATCGTCATCACACAGGGATTCCAAGCATTTATGCCCTGGAACGTCTCGGACTTTTTCGCGGCATACATCAGCTTGATACTGTTCATCGTGCTGTACTTGGGTCATAAAATCCTGACTCGATGTCCATATGTCAAGCCGGCTGACGTCGATCTCGATACCGGGATGTAAAAAGCTGCCGAACTTCATATACATGAGGTGAAGCTGACCGTTCTTTCCCGCACGGCTTCAATTTCCCGAGACATCAATGGCAACGAGTCAGCCTGAAGCCCGGACTTCCATATTCTAGGAGGGCAATCACTTCGGCGTGGGCGAAGATCTGCCTTGAAAGCTGGACTCATACGAGTGTCTGAGTGCGGGCGTGCCACAAGGCGCTCTGCTGTCCAAAGGCGCAGATGTATTATGCCAGGCGGGCTGCCTTCAACCTATGAGCAATCATAGGACTCTGGTCGCGGCATTTACGACGGATTGCTTGAACATCCTGACACCCGTGGTTGGATCGTGTCCTAGACGACCGACGTCTAGGGTGACGATGATCCTGGACTTGGACTTACAGCAGCCCGATTTGATGAGCGACGCAGGTCTGAAAGGCGCGCGGTTTTGATAATCTGTGATCTGTACGTCTTACGGTCAAAGAGGAAGTGCCGAGAAATGATCCAAGTCATCAGAGCTGAGCGCCCCTTCTCTCAGTGGGAGACACAATGGAAAAATGTGCGGTTCCAAGCGACCCACGGGTGCGGAGCGGCTTTGAGTCGAAGAGCTCTCTTTCGCTAAATTCTTGATCAGAAGGACTTCGTCAAATGTAGTCTTTTCGGAGAGACATGCGCTCGATTCGTACAGTGTCTGCTCTCTCATGTGCAACATTCAAGATCTGGACAATCCTCAAAAAATGAATGAGGGGAAGTCACAATGAAGACGAGAAATCACGCACTTCGTTGTGGTCTAGCAACAATCCTGCCGATCTTCCAAGCGGGCGAGTTGAGTCCTTCATTGCTCTTGCGCACTTATTTATTGCGCATGCTTGCCCACATTCAGTCAACTATGGCCGTGTGTACTTGAGTTGGTCAAATTTCATAGCAAGGTACTTTTACAGGAAGACGCACATCATGTTACAAAGGGACAAGCGACATGTAACTTTCTTCGGCTATCTTATTCTCTCGAGTGGTTTTGTTGCATCGTAGCTTTAGTCTAGTGCTCTTTCACGCATGGATTTTAGATATACAGTACTGCCAGCAATCAAGCGAGTGAGCTGCGCTCTAGCGAGGATGGATTGAAACGACAATTGCGAAGCATTAACCCGCAATGCTTTTCAGCAAGTCATCTGACGACCCGATCTGGTTCAGAGAAAAGACAACTGTTTTGAACGGCCAGATTTTGTGACATATCGAGTCTCACTCGCCTCAGCCGTGTCGGGCTCGCTTATCGCAACAATGTCGCTTAAACGAAGCCCGCGGCTTCAGCCTCAGCCTTGCCACCTAGAGATTGTAAGGCCGCTGTCAATCTCTTGCTCCATGGTGGTCAGACTTGACGATTACGAGACACGAGCAAGAGCGAAAAGATGACGAGTAACGGACTCAATGGCGGTTTGCATCCCCAAGACATCAGCGCCATAGGTTCGATTCGGGAAGGGCTGTGCGACAGGTGTCAGCGACTACAGCTTGGACCCGAAAGCTTCACCATCCGAAAGCAGACTGTGGCGATGAGCCGTGGTAGACCATCACAACTCCAACTGAAGTCTGGAAGCCACCATAGCAATTTCGCAACCGTTGACGAGCTCACTGTATCCAGTGAATGCTGCAAGTTTTGTGATTTGCTCTGCAAGGCGATAAACAGATACAGCCGCCCGCACCCGGCTGACAAGAATGCGACATGTTCACTGACCTGGGAAGTTGATGGCAGGAAAGCGGGAGGCAGAGAGTCGTCTCCGAACTTCGTCAACATAAGTCGTCGTTTAAGGTTTCGCTGGCAGACTCCAGACTCATCTCCCGAGAACGAAGTCTACATCATCCTCGTTGCATCATCCGACCCTTCACGACCCGCGACGCCGGACTGGCAGCGACAATATCAGTCGTTTGGCCGAGATGACGATCCGCCTGAGCGACAAGAACTCATGAAAGGCTGGCTAGATGCCTGCTGTACACATCACGACAATAGTTGCACTGAAGTCTACGGTACCGAGCATGAATTCTCACGACTGGTGGAGCAAACGTATTTCGGCGTCATCGACGTGAAAGATATGCGGCTCACACGTCTTCCTATGACAGCGGCCGGTATTCCAGAAGCTTTTGTAGCTCTGAGTTATGTATGGGGCTCACAGCATGGCTCTAGGATTGCTGGTCATGCAACTACTCGCGCAAATGTCATCGATCGCATCGACGCTCACGGCCTCGACAACGCGTGGACCTCACTACCGCCAACAATCCAGGATTCGATACTGCTTGTTAGCAAACTTGGCTACCGATATCTTTGGGTCGATGCCCTGTGCATTGTGCAAGATAGCCATAACTCTTGGTCCCTGAATGCAGAAGCAATGCATCTGGTATATGGCAATGCACACTTCACTATTTGCGCAGCTGATGGTGACTCTACCACTGGACTGAGAGCTGCGAAACCAATTGTCCGTAACTTCTCGGAACGCATGGGAACGAGCGACTTTGGTTCGATTGTCATGGAGTCCGACCAGAGAAGCGTAGCAGATATTCCGACTCTTTCTGCGGACATTCTGCCAGACGTCCGGCTATTGGTGACGAGACCTTTAGAGACTGTTGTAAACGAGTCTATCTGGAATACCAGATCATGGTGAGTACGCAGCTCACGCTTTTGTATCGTCGTCGGTTGACCGTAGAGGAACAGGACTTTCCAGGAAAGGCTGCTCTCTCGCCGCTGCCTTATCTTTGCGGAGAATCGCTTTTATTTTCAGTGCCGGTCGATTGGTTTATCTCAAGATATCCACACGGATGGTACTGGCAGCGGCTGGGAGCTTGGACAAACGAATTCACCACTGCGGACCTTGGTAGAGTTGCGTGAACGCCCTATGTGGTTCTACCTCCAGTGCATCCGAATGTATACTGGGCGTCAACTGACGAAGCAGGAAGACATCATCAATGCATTCAAGGGTGCTCTGTGGCTCTTAAGGTATAATATGATGACCGACATTGTCTTTGGGCTTCCGGCGTCTCATTTTGACCTTGCCTTGCTTTGGCAACCTTCAACTCGAGTAAGTCGCCGAGGACAACGAAAGTGCCAGCGCGATGGTAGCCTTTGTATCAAGAACTCTGATGGAGACTGTTTGTGCCCTTTGGTCGATAATGCTTCGCAGGGCCCAAATCTTCCAACTTGGTCTTGGGCCGGCTGGTCTGGTGGAAGGATCGAGTATGCGCAAGATATGTTACAAGGATGTTTGGGCAACGTGCACGACTGGCTCACACATCACACTTGGATCCAATGGTACATACGAGATGGCAACGGATGTCTCATTCCAATGTGGAATCGCCTACATCATCACGCTAAGAAATACGGGCCCCAAGGAGTGCAAGATGCATGGCGAGGATACCGACACAGCTTTGAACCCGTACATCGACGCGTGGATTTCGATGACAAACCAGTGGCATACCACAGATATAGTACAACCTCGAGCTCTACTAGATCGGCATCCCCGATTAGGGTGTCAAATGCAGAGTATCTTGCACGCAGACGCCGTTACAATTACCAAGAGTCAACCTCGAGCGATGAGGACATGGACAGAGATCGATACTCGAGACACCAGCGTGAGGATACTCGTTCCTATGAGCCTGATCGTACTCCTCAGGTTGATGACAATTCCGACTCGCAAGATCGCAATACCAATGCCGACAAGAGATCTCGCGATGGCACAAGATCTAATCCGCAGACTGCCAGATGCGACAGATACGGCAGGCAGCTTTCGAGTGAGATACCTCTTGAGTCCAACTCGAAATTTATCTCCATCATTCCGGACCACCCGTTCGGTGTCACACGCTACGATAGTGTGCCTGTAACGGATGAAGACGTGGATCAGTATATGCCCATATTACAATTCTTTACCTGGTCTGCAGATCTTCACGTCGTTATTCGCAAATCTGAGCCTCGTGGAGACTTCAGTGGGCTCTCTGCAATCCGTCAGTGCGACATCGTCGACAAGAATGGCGACTGGTGCGGCTTTCTGCCAGTCGATCGTACCATAATCGACCATCGAGACGGCCGTCTGTTCTTGTTCATCGCCATTTCAGAAGCAGAAGCTTTCACCATGGACGAGTGCCCAGTGTGGACGTACTATGTTCCACAAGAGCGCAGTGAGTCGAAATGGGACCTATACTTTGTCATGATGCTTATAAGAAACGATGAGCGGGGGTTGTGGGAGCGAGCCGGGTTAGGCAAAGTCTTTCAGTCAGCGTTCATGGAAAGGCGGTGGGACGAGTTCAAGCTTGGATGAAAGCAATCACGACCATGTTGGTACCGCGCCCAGATTTCTTGCGCGTTCTCGTGTGTGCGCGGCGGAAGTGCTGAGGGCGCTAGGAACTTTATTTATGAGGGGCACAAGATTAGGTGGTGTAGGGGCGCAAACGCAAGCTTAATCGAGCCCTGATCATGTGCGTTCAGTAAAGTATCGTTTAATCGTATTGAGTCGTTTTTGCTTTCACAGGGAAGTGTGCTAGAACGGCACATCCATGTCCAAGACATCTTCTTCGGTCGCTGCTGCCGAGGCTCTTTCTGTCTGTCCAGTATTGCCAGAGCTGTAGATACTTCGTATGAAGCTGGTAACAACAAGTAGCTCCCGTCTTCCCAGCGGGATGGAATGACCGCTGGGATGAACTACCAGGGTTCCGTCATGGCCGTTACTCCGATGTTCACACGCATCCAATAGTGCTCGCGCCCAGCTCTCTTCAAGTATCGTGTCAAGAGTGCCATGGAAATGCAACGACGGCGTGGCAATCAGCGGATCGTAGAAAGCAGCGTAACCAGGGTGTGTGGACACGAACCCTGAGTAGCTTACCATAAATCGCAGAGATGGGTGGTCAAGACGATCAAAAGCAGCTGGAAATGGAGTTCCACCGGAATTCTTCTCCAATTCTGCAAATTTCTCCTTCCTGCCTGGTTCCAACAGTGCAGCTGTCATCGCAGCAGCTGCGGCGCCTTGACTGAACCCAATGACTCCGTCGAAAGGACCATCTTGCTCCAAGACGGCAGCGATTCGCTCCAGACCTAAATCCAAACCAACATATTCGTGGAATGGAGCGGAGTGAGGTTGGCGTGCCTGCCACCAGGCCCATGATGAGGCAGAGTCACCTCCAAGTAATTCTTTGCCTTCGGGTAGTTCGCTCTCCTTCAACTCGATTGGTGCAGTGGGGTAAACAAGTTTCGTACCAGGAAATGCTTTGACGAGAGCCTTTTCCAATGCACGGGTTTTGGCGTGGAACTTTTCGCCAGACTGAGTGAAGCCTGTGCAGAGAGTGATCAGTTGTGCTTGTATTAGAATGTCAGGACTTGGTAAGGTTTTGTACCATGGAGCATGAGGACCTTGAGGGGAGGCGTGCCTCCCGTAGAAGCCATTATTGTCATCACGCTGTATGTGTGTGGCAAGTTCGGAATAGAGAATATAGATCCTGGTTCATATCATCAAAACGTTGATTGGGCAGAAGATGGTGTCTGACTTCTAGGTGTTCACTTGCCGATGACGCTTGGGAGGCGGAATTTGCGCAATGAGAAGTAGCCATCTGTGGATATAGGTACACTGAGGTATCACTCTGTTCAGCATGCATGTGCATAATGCTCATAATCTATCAAATCACCAATGATGACAGCTATAAACTTCCCTGAGCAAAAACAAAAGATTGAACCTCCATGGGTCGTTAGACCGATGAACGCGACCCGATTTGAACGGATGACCTTGTGGATATCCCTGTTACTGGAATCACACGCGCTACCACTGCGCCACGCATCCTGCAGAGATGTGCAGATATCTAGAGATATCTGTGGCTGGTGACATCACGCACAGTAATTGTGAATATATAGTTTCAAAACTTAATTTGCGGGAATGAGTTGGGCTACCTCTGCTCTGCTCATACGATGGCAAGAATGGAAATTAGATACCGACAACAATCTAGCGGTGCTAGCTAACATACATTACCTTTCTCGTAGCCTTTGACATTGACTTGATCGTATGTAGTATCATGGATGCCTTATTCATTTGCAAAGGTCAGTGCCGTTCATTGTTCATTGTATCACTTTCCTAGGCAGCATGCTATCACACAATGATCCGAGCAGTCTGCGTATCAGGACCCGATTGCCCCTGACACGACACCCTCTGCATCATAGAGTTCGAAATTCACATCCTCCGTGTTACCATAGTGTTTCACCACTCGATTTTCCGAATCGGTCCAGTCGTAGACCGTCCTCTTCTCCTCGTCCTTGCCTAACACCAACAACGTACCCTCACGAACATACATTGGCAACGTCGTGAAGTCATGCGTCTGCTTCACCCATCTTGGTCCTCGGACGACATCCTCATCATCCCAGAAGCTCGTCCACTCTCCTTCCGGAAGGTAGAACTCCACCTCGCCACTCTCGGAGAAGACGGGCGCGATAAGGATGGAAGAGCCTAGCATGAACTGTGCATCACAGGTCCACGCAGTCCGGTCTTCAGGGAATTCCAGCGCCATTGCGCGTACACTCGTGGGCCATCCGTGCTCTATAGCTCGCATGGCTTCGCTGTAAAGGTACGGCATAAGTCTGCACTTCAACTGCGTGAACTTGCGGAGGACTGCACTGCAGCCTTGCTCAGATTGGTCGTCATCATCGATGAGCCATGGTACGCGGTACGAATTGCTACCGTGCAAGCGCGAGTGGGAGCAGAGGAGCCCGAATTGCACCCAGCGCTTGTAGATTGTTGGATCAGGGTATCCTTCGAAGCCGCCGATATCAACACTCCAAAAGGAGAACCCACACATCCCCAGTGAAAGACCACCACGAAGCGACTCGGCCATTGCTTCGAAAGTACTCTCACAGTCACCTCCCCAGTGCACAGGGAACCGTTGGCCACCTGCGCACGCAGAGCGGGCGAACAAAACTGCTTCGTCGTTGCCGTAGCGGGCTTGCAAGGCTTCAAAGACCAACTTGTTGAACAGGAAGGTGTAGTAGTTGTGCATCTTGGTCGGATCGACAGATGAATCGTACCAAGCAACATCCTTACTTGGAATGCGCTCGCCAAAGTCTGTTTTGATAGAGTCGACGCCAGTATCGAAAAGCTTGTTCAATTTGCCAACAAACCACTCGCAAGCATCAGGGTTTGTGAAGTCGATGATACCCATACCGGCTTGCCAGAGGTCCCATTGCCAGACATCTCCGTTCTTGCGCTTGAGTAGGTATCCTTTTTCTGCTGCTTCTGCGAAGACCGGTGATGCCTGCCCGAGGTAAGAGTTGATCCAGACGCATACTTTGCTGATTGCACCACTTTCCTTCATGCGTGCTATCTGTCCTTGAGGATCTGGGAAGTGTGAACTTGAGAAGTCAAAGTCACACCATTGGAACCCACGCATCCAGAAGCAATCGTAGTGGAACACTTGTAACGGGATGTCACGCTCGCGCATGCCATCGAGGAAGCTACCTACAGTCGCTTCGTCGTATTCCGTCGTGAATGAAGTGCTGAGCCAGAGGCCAAAACTCCATGCCGGTACTTTGTTGGACCTTCCGGTAAGCAGAGTGTAGCGACTGATAATCTCTTTCGGTGTCGGGCCATGTATAATGTACCACTTCAGTCGCTGGCTTTCGACACTAGTCTGCACTCTGCAACTGCGCTCACTTCCGACCTCGAGTTCAACTCTCTCAGTTGCGTCAATGAAGATACCATAGCCCTTGTTGCTGAGCCAGAAGGAAACGTTCTTGTAGGCTTGTTCGCTTGAGGTCCCGCCGTCCGCGTTCCATAGATCGATTTGCTGGCCAACTTTGTTCAATGCTCCGAAACGCTCGCCTAGACCGTAGACTTGTTCACCAACACCAAGAGTAGTCTGGGTGAGCATGTAGTGCTTTATGTCTCTCATATCAGCTGTCTGCATGGGAGAGCTCGTGACTGGGGTATACGCGAAGCCAACACTGCGGTTGAGCAGCGATGTAAGTTTCTGTGAGCCATCGGAACTGTGGAATCGAATGTCGAATGTGTGAGGTTTCGCCGTGACGGTCACACCAATACTGCCCGCTGTGAGAGTTGTTCCGGATTCAGCCTTCTCTATAGAGCCTTCGAAGTCAGGCTGTCCAGCTGGGAACAAGTCGAAATGGGGTCCTTTGTTGAGTGCGCCCTGCCAGTGGGTAGCTTCCATGGACAGGATACCATCGGCCACTGCCTCAATATCCTGCGACCAAATCAGCCTCAAGTGATCTTTCCTGCGACGGGTATCTTGCATACTTGCATACAAGAGTGATGGTTGGCCGATTGAGAGTATCTCCTCGAGAGCGAATCTGCGCCGTCGGACAAAGCAGAGTGAGCTTCTTGTTGTCCTCAGATGACTTGATCGAGTAGATGTCTTCGGCATATTCCAGTCTTTTGCCTTCTCCGGCCAACCACATTCCTTCGCATTCAATCAGCAAGCCATTATGTCGTGGCACTAGAAGGACTCACCATCTCTGAACTTCATCCTCGCAAGTGATGGTAATACTGTTCGATTGCTACGAGGCACGGAACAATTCGTTTACAAGTCAGAGTCCAGCCACAAAGCCAGTGATATGGATGAGTAGAAAAGGAAAAGTGGCAGGATATGATATAGATACTCAAGTACCCGCTCGCTGGATCACAGCTCTAGCCGACACGGAAAAACTCCCCCCTCGAGAGGAGCTGGAGCTGCAGGAGTTACGTGAGCTAATGCGGCCGGTCAGTAGTAGTATGCCAAATGATGTAGCATGTGCACCTCTTGAATGCTTCGTGTTCAAAATAAGCTGCATGGCCATCAGGTCTTGGTCTTTCCATGAAATCAGAGCCGGTTGCGATCTCGCTACATGTATGTGTAACACAGCGACGAGCTGAGAGCTACTGGATTGCACGTTCAGTCAGCGTCAATACTAAAGCAATACAACGATTCGTGGCGAGTATGCGATCTTGGAAGTGTGTTCTACCGAATACATATAGGTCCATATGTACAAGAAGACTGATTATATTATCGGCGGCACGATGCACGGAACATGTCGAGCAACGTTTTGGAACGCCGAATCCGCCTGAGATTCGTAGCCCCAAATGCCCAACCCTACTAATCTAGAGAAGCGTCCACATCACATCCTATGGCGTTTTCGGCGAAGCAGAAGTGGTATTGTATCGCGAGTTGAGTCTATGGAAGTATATCTTGAGGTTTTTGCGAGGATACAACGCATGATCGGCTCGAGAGGCGGATGAACATCCGTCGCAGCAGCAACCAGCATCTCCACCTCTACATAACGACGTTGCAATTTAAACAATCATCTCCCGATCAATCAGACAACATCGCAACAATACATTTACGGCATCATTTATTGAACCAACATATGATGTGACTTTCTCAGTGCAGTCCTAAACCAAGTGATTTTTGGACGCAGCTGGAGAGGCTGTCCTACAACCCGATGCAATACATGGCACTTCGAGTGCGGCTCTCTCGATAGACGATAGACCCAGGTTTGCCATGTGCCAATGATAAATACGATGGGCAAAACGCAAATAAACACAGGGGCAGTTCAAAGAGTGCTAATATGCCTATGAAATTCTACGTTGTACAGCTGTTCTCAGATAAATACTCTGAATTCTTATGTTGAGTGCATTGAATCACACCGTGGCCATATGCAGAAAACCAGGCAATCAGTTGCACCAATTGATGCCATTTCGCAGCGAGTTGAACGTTCTAGCCAGACTATTCACAACTAGCACTTAGTGGCACGTCCGACGTTAAGATCAGCACATGATGGCTCACTCATGCTGGTGCTCGCGGTTGTAGGATCACATGTAGGCCGAGCTAAAAGCAAACAACGAGGCTGGATTTGTCCAAGCTGATATTGAAAGTCGGGTTGTGCTATGCGCATCAATCTCATGCAAGAAAATCGGGGTATGATGCAGAAAATGTGATTCTTGATAATGTACTAGTGTGTCCAGTATCGCAAATTGTGTGCTCCTGACCCGAGTTCAGCCAACGCCGTAGAGATGCGCTCGTGCTGTGTGTGGAGTATCATCGTAGCAAATGCTCATGAGCCGCCTTAACGCCATGTAACCTCAAATTCACTCGCTCTTGCGCATGTGTGTGTTGCGCTACCTGCAACCCTGGCCCTTAATCTGGGTGCCGATGACAGCCAGGCGCGTATCGTAGTAGTATGGTGGTGATGCTCTGTCGGCCGGTTTACATGACCGTGCAAGGAATGATGCAGCAGCTGCAGTCATCACCGCACCAGCATGCCTGTTTGATGGGAACCTTAGGGCCCTTGGAAGAAGAGGTGGAGGAAGTGGATGGCGGCATTATAGTTGTCGTAGGTTGTGGCTAGGAAGGTGGTCTGGAATTGTGCTTTGGGAGGCCTGGATCTGTGGTCAGCAACCTGATGAACGTAGGGCCAGCGGGGAAGCTCACCTGGGACTGACGGATGCGTGGTATGGTGTATTCCCTAACGACCGTTTTCGGTGCGCAGGGTATGTTGTTCCATTAATATAGTACGCGGGCATGCGCGGCGCTGGCTTCACATGGCGCTTACGTCACGGGCGCAGAAGCATGGAATTGTCAGGACTAAGGGCAACAAATGCACCAATGAGCGTGCTTTCAGATCCTTTGCATTGATCAACGCCTGCTCAGCCTCTAACATACCGCGATCTGCGCCACAGAGTTGCGACTGTTTCTGCGCCTCACTAGCTGATTCGGCATCAACATTGGAAACGTACGCCACTGGCTCAGGCCAATTATAGCGGCCTCGGATCATCGAAACAATTATCAGGATAACAAGGCACTGGACCAATAGCGATTGCCGGAGATCAAAAGAAACAACGAAGATATCTGTTGCATGCTACAACAGTCGTAGTCATGTCTGGATCGATCTTCTCTCTACCGCCGGAACTGCTGGCCAGAATTTTCGAATACCTGTCCGAAGACCGCCACGACATATCTTCATGTCGGCTAGTGAACAAGTCTTTCAAAGACACAAGCTCGCCATACCTGATCACAGAAGTCGTCTTCGCGAAACGATTACCAGAGATTGCAAAGCTGCATGAAGTTGCTTGCCATCCGTATTTCAGCCGCTATGTGACAATGCTAGTCTACGATCTCAGTTACTGGAAATTCAACGAAGTCGAAATGAACGATCCTACGGAAATGATGGAGTACATTGCCGCCTGCGAAGAGGCTGAAGAACTCGACATCCGACATTTTCTGGACGAGGAATGGGCCCGACGAGTGCAGGCGGAGAGCGAATTCTACTCCAACGTTATCAAGAACCAAGGCGAGCCATCGGCAGGTGATGCGAAAGCTTTCCTCGATCGATACAAGCCTGACATGTCTCATGCGCAAGTTGAAAGCCAAAATACTGCGCTAGAAAACCTCAATGATGTTGGCGGAGACTCCTTTCGCATGGGTTGTTATCAAAGTTTCCCCAAATACAAACGACACGCACAAATACACGAAGGGCTGTCTGAGAAAGGAGAATACCTCCTGACATTGGACCGCGTTGTGAAGAAACTGCCCAAACTGCGGGCACTCACTTTTACAGATTATCGTGGGCTCGCTCGGCGAGGTGAGACTTACATGGAGCTCTGCATCAGGCTGTTTGGCAATATGCTCGAACCGGAGCGGTGGCACTGGTCACTTGACAACGGTTCATGTACGACGGAAGCAATCGCAGTTCTAGAAGTAATCTCCAAGTCCAAGGTAGGGCTTCAATCTGTGTCTTTTGGTCCTCATTCTTTCGAGATGGTTTCGTTTCCGCAAGAGCCATTGGTAACCTACAAGGAACCACATTTCTTGTCACTCGATGATTTGGACTACGGAGAGTCAGAGCTATCTCCCAACTGGACTTCCCTGTTCAAAGGCTTGCGGTCGCTGCGCCTACCTCTGCTGTTTGTAGAGGCGACATTTCCGGAACAGCACGCTGAAAAACTTATGAAAGCGATTCCGGACACAGTGGAGCACTTGGCCCTCGGAGCGAAAGGTCCGGTCGAAGGTTACGAGGCACTGCAACAAGCAAATTCCCAGGTTCTGCGGCCCTTCAAGCATCTGGTCTCCGGCCTACACTTCCCAAAAATGAAGACTCTCGAGCTCGAAGGATGGTGCATACAACTATCGACCCTCAAAGAATTTCTCCTCGCCCATGCATCAACGTTGCGCACCCTACACTTGATCAATATCTACTTTGTCAGTGATGGTGATGTCATTGACAAAGGCCTGAGCCAATTCGGGGCTTCGATGGCCACAGAGCTTCATCTCAATGGAATTGAGATCACGAATGTGGAAGTCTGTGGTCCTCTTGAGATACCGGATCTCCCTGCGGAAGATGACACTTGGTTGATACCGGGGCAGCACGACGACGACGAGTGGGATGGCGACGCTCTTGTCATCGCTAATCCTAATACTCCGATGGAAGCTAAGTTCCTGGGCGGTCGACCGAATCATGTTCACAGGCGACGACCAGCTACGGCACCTGGCCACAAAGGTGATGACCTTGGGTTTGTGCCAGCGTATTGGTAGCATATTGTGCTATCCTGGACCGTTCGGCAGATGATAATAAAATAATTGTAAAATATATTCGCTAGATTTGCCCACTCGTGGGCACGCAAAATGTGAAAAGTCATATGGAAGACATCATGAAACCATGATGAAAAACACAGACCACTTCCCTACACTTCTCTCCATGTCATTCCTGGCCGCTCATGGCCAGGAGTCGGTGCCGCATTGCTGTCTCCGAATGGATCGTCTTCGTCTTCCTCCTCGGCTGGAGAATCAGCCGCCTGCTTGTTATGGAATGCTGGCGGCGGAGGCATAGCGATTCCTGCAGGACGGGGTGGCTTCGGGGGTGCATCGTTCAAGGACAATCCTCTCAGGTCTTCGGCCGCATCAGATTGGGGTGGCGGTCGCATGGCTTCGGCTGGCGCATGCTCCCAGGCGTCGCTGTCACTATCATCATCGACGCTGCGGTCCATGATCTCATATGCAGTCAGAGCTTTGACGAGCTCATCGTTGGCATTGACCAGACTGCCAATCCACTCGTCTGACTCAACGTGTTGGATGTAACGCAGGATCTCCTTACGCAGCTTCTTGCAAGCTTGGAATCGACGCACGACTTCTTCGTTCTCAGAGACACGCTCCCGCTCGCGGTTGACGAGCTGTAAGCCGTTGAGAAGATTGGTTGACGCCATAGACGAATTCGCAATTGCCTTCGTCATGTTATCCTTCTCCTTGTGCAGACTGAACGGTGTGTTGTTCTTGTCCTTATGTCTGCTCTTGGAGAGCTTGGAAGCAAAGCTGCTGGAAGTCGTTGGTGTGAGAGTGACCGGACGGTATGGTGCTTGGCTTGGCGGGTTAACACTTGAGGAGGCACGAGATCGACCATGTGTGGGAGAAGGGGTGGCGTCTCCGTCAGAATCGTGTGCAGCATCATCTTGCAAGACCTTTTTCCTTGCAGCTACGGGACGCGAGGACTTGGGCAATTCCTTGTACAGCGCTGCGATACGCTCAAGGCCAGCTGTGTTCTTGTATGCATTCGCCCACTGGACAAACAGCACTTTGCACTTCTGCCGGACCTGTGCGTCAGCAACATCGTCGCGAGCAAGGATTCGAAGTCGCTCAAGAAGTGGTTCGTCTGCGAAAGCACGTTGGAAGCGAGATCCGGCATTCTGTATCAGACCATCTAGAATGACGAGTGCACGAATCTGGCGATGGGCATTGCCGTACTTGCTATCTATTTGTTAGTCTCACTTCTCATGGTGACTTTTAAAATACATACAGCTTCTTGCGTATAGCTCTTGCCGCCTCAGTGGGACCCGAAGCTTGTATACGGATAACCTCGACCAAGTCAATGATGCCACTCAAATCGTCTTCTTCAAATTGCTCGCTTGTCATGCGATCAATCTGGACTGTAATAGCCGAGTATGGCTTTCTCTGAACGGTGTCGTTAGCACATGTCATACTTCCATGAACCGAGGAAACAACATGGCTTCAAGCTGATGGTGACATTGGTATCCACTTACCGAGCCACTGAACATCTTGATTGATGAGGCTTGGCAGCTACTTTGCAAGTCTGGAAAACGGTATGTGTATGTCGCGATCCAAGCACTGCAAGCTCCCAGTGATGTCGGTTATGCTGGCCTTGCAGGAATACAATGGTGTATATGCACCCTGGCTCGGACCGCTGGCGAGATGCTGACGGAGACGGCTGAAGCACTAGCAATAGAACTGCTCGCAAGTGCAATATTCACGCAATAGGAGGACTGCGTTGTTGGAGACGGCACAGCAAATCGAAGATGTCCAAGTTGTCTCACTAAGACAGCAGGCTATGGTGTTGTTTGGTCTGTCACGCGTGAGCCGATGACGTGGCGGGGCAGCGTTCAGGGTTGGTGGGAGCTTGAGGTGGAGGACCAAGGGACCTTGGACCGCTGTGACTTCGGCACAGCCCTCTCAAGCTGGTAGTTGTCGGTGGCGCCTTGGCATGTCACGGATGTTATTCACGATAAGGAAGCACGTGTCTCCGCCATCGGACGCTACAAATATGATGCGACTGGTAAGACGTTGGCTGCGGCGTTTGTGCCTCATAGTGGCAAGCAACTTACCGGAGACGTTCCTTCCTTCGCGATGGTTCTGCACCATTGACACGTGATTGGGCCGAAGCGTATTTCAACCTCACCTGTCGATTGGATTCGTCCTCAACCATAACTTGACACAGTCCGCATCGCGGCCGACATTATTACATCGCGGCAAGTGGCCGCATGAGTATGAATGAGCGAGTAAATATCCCAGAGTGCATACATCACCATGCCAGGCTTTACAGCTATCAATGCGCACGCACCCTCATCACTATCTCCCACATCACTATCTCCCAGTCTGGATGTTGCAGCGAAAGAAACGGTTTCTGGTCGGCGCAAAGCAACCAGACGTCGGCAGCCAGCTCGCAAACAGCCAGCGGCACATGATGCTGGCCAGGAAGCATCCACCGAGACCGTGAGCAAACGTATCAGTGGCAAAGGCAAGAAGCGAGCGAGCCGCGTTGATGATGAGCCGGATCCCAAGCGCCGTAAAAGCAATGGTATCAAGTCAAGTATGCCTACCACCAAAACCACCGTTGGCGCAACCACAACGGTGGACCCCGAGAAGACCACGAGTACCAAAGTTCCAAGCGAATCTTCAACAGAAGCTGGGCTGGTATCACTGACCTCCAAAGCCAAACTTGATGGCTTCCGTTATCAAAGACAACAAGCAGCAGTGCAAAGCAAGATTGACCCCTTATCAAGTCAAGCTACATCCGTCTACTACACAGCCGAGACGTCCATGACCAGTGTAAGTTTCTGAGCTGTGATATGCATTACTTAAATTTGCGTGATAACCCTGGCATAACTGCACCGAGTTTCGACTACAGTGAGAGGAAATCAGAACAACTGACTTGCACAACTATATCAGTCACTCCCTCAAACTACAATGCAAGCTGTCCGTAATTCATCGAGAGGCGGCTCGCTCCTTTATTCGAGCTCTGCAGCTTTACCAACCATATCACAACCGGTCAATCCTGCTCGGCCAGCTATCCGCTCGATACCTACACCCACGTCCAGCTCGCCGGTTGTTGTTGGGTCAGATCCTGCTAGACAAGCCACAGGTTTCACGCCTACACTCGTCTACAGCTCGCAGAATGATCAAAACCCAAACGCCTCTCAGCGACTCCAACCGCCAGTGGCTTCGCACGCTTCAACGAAGGAAACGAGGCGGGACACCCTTCGAAGCTCACGTCATGTACTGCGAAGCACTTCCGATGATTTTGGAGCTCCGATAGATGAAAATGACGATGAGCTGATCGAGTTGGCTAGACGTGTGGAGGACCGCGCGAACTCAGAAACTTCTTGGAAGTCGCCCCCCTCGCGTGCACGCAAGTTGAACATCAGAGACACGCATGCACACGATGACTATGGAGGAGCGTTACTCACCGAAGAAGAGCGAAAGTTACTTGGTACGTCTCTCAGTCCTTGACACTCACGGAAGCTGACATATGATAGACGCCATAAAGATACCGCAAGACACCCGCAGACCGATTGCACGCACAAAATTCCCTGTGCCAATCCTAGACCGCACGTCCCTGTTTGGAGTCTCCAACACGAGTGCACTACGCACTTGTTTCCGCGTTGGCGAAGCTCTGAACGCTGGATGTCAAGCTGTCCGCAACAACCGAAACCTGGTCCTGGAGCTGTATGCACGTATCGCAAGCTCGTGGCGAGAGCCCAGGCCGAGCCGAAAGCAGCATTTCATCATCCACGATTTGTACCATGAGAGACCTCCGTTCATCAACGGGACCTTCGAGCTATGGGACCAAAGCGCTCTTTGGGAGCAAGACAGCAAACCGTTCCTGGAGGCTAGAGCCGATGGAATGCTATGCCGTATGATCGCTAAGATGAAACGCGATGGAACGAAGTGGAGACTTGAGATCTTGAGCATCTGGCAAGCTGATTGGGAGGATGTGGAGCATGTCGCGAGTATCTACGCCAAGCCGGTGACTGAGGATGGTTTGTGAGTGATCTGCCGATGAGCTTACATGGCTGCTCTGTTTCCACGAGAGCAGAACCCTGCCATCTGCGACGCAATATCGGCTCGTGTCTCCAAAGGTGATTTGGGCAATTCATGAAGGATTTGCTATGGTTCCTTCTTTCTACTTGGGCGCATCGGTCGCAGCCGCCTACTAATTCAAAGGTCGTCCTTCGTACTGCTTCGCAGCGTAGTAGCGGTACACTTTCGCCGTGCGATGTCTGAACATCTTTCCTTTCCAAATGAAAACTCCAGCCCACGACAAGATGAAAAGCGCTATCGCTCCAATAGTGTTGAAGACATTCGGGATGCCAACGGCTGCAACCCAAGCCGGCATTCCAAAGACGAAGATCGTACTGAACAGATTTCGCACGAAGGTAAGCGCGGTGAGTGAGTCGCCGACAATGTCTAGAGTCGATCAGCATTTGCTACGTTGTTTAACAAACATTTGTGAGACGAATGAACTTACCATTGTAGGCGTCAAGCATATACGTCAAAGCCAGACTCTCTAGCGGCGCGGTTCCAAAGTTGCAGATACCGTATGCAACAGCCACGTGGGACCAATGCCTGCCGTCGGCCAAAGCATACGCAAAGTACCAAGCACCAGCACATTGGAAAGGAACAAAGGGCAAAAAGCAGTAGAATCGGAATTCCGGCTCGTAGATGCCATTGTTGCGCTTGGACAAGCGAAGCGCGACGTAATCGCTAAGAGGCCCGACGACGATAGAGCCAAGAGTGCTACCGATGAAGGGAGCCAGACTCATCAGGCCAATCTGAGAGGCCGAGAACTCGTATGGCGGATCGAGCATGTATGTGCTGAGAGCTGTTGTCATGACGGTGCCATAAGCGACCAGGATGGCGTATGTCAAGGAGCTGAAAGCCACTCCGGGAATCGAGACGAGGATCAGAAATGGTTGATAAGAGTGTCGAAGGAAATCGGACCACGGTCCAGGCGTGGTACTGAGGATGGAAAGCTTCTGCCAGTAAGTCTTCCTCGGCTTGTTGGCGTTGATGTGGATAATGCTGGGGTTTCGAGCAGGATCTTCATCTGTGCTTGGAGTCGTCTCAAGGTCATAGGCTGGTGTGGCAGGAGTCGCCATTGCCTCTTTCTCGTCCTTATCCATTGTTTGGACCTGAGCTGGCTCCAGAACACTGCTCTGGCGGCCTGTGATCACTGGCGGAGCAGTGAACTTGGTCTCCTCGAACCCGAAAAAGAACATAAGGAACTGCGCGCCAAAGAAGATCGCACACCACCACCAAACCCACCGCCAGCCCTGGCCGTCGGTGATGAAGCCTGAAGCCACAACTGCCAGGTTAGAGCCGACGTTGTACACCCAGATGTAGATCGAGTTCATCAGGCCACGCTGGTGGACGAAGAACAGATCCGCAATAGTCATCTGAATTAGCACTTCCGCCAGAGCTCCAAGCCAACACTGCAATGCATTCACTCCCCACCAGTCTCCTGCAGTCTGAGTCTTTGCAGCCCAGATGGATATGGCAAACTGGGCAACACTGCTGAAGATGTAGACTGGTCGCGAACCATACTTCAGCGCGAACGGAATCAGCATGGGAGCTCCAAGAGCCAGCGTCGCGCATCCAATGGCATATGTGTTGGTCAGTGTCGCACTGCTGAACCCGAGCTCGTCGCCCATAGGCCCCCAAGTCGGCGAAGTAGCGTTGACGAACGCATAAACCATCATCGCATAGTAGCAAGCCAAGGTGTAATTAACAATTTTCTGTTTCTTCGACCAGTTCAAAGGATCGTTCGGATCATCCGTAGGCCGTGGCTGAAGAACTATTCTAGCATCTTTCTGAGCATCGCTGCCGCTGAGGAGTTGCTGCAACTTGACGGTTCCAGGCGGCCAGGCCGGGTCTGAGAATTCTTCTGCCATTATTACTGCAAGATAGAATGTGTGTAACAAAAGACTGAGTGATCGAATCCCAGCACGAAGAATGCTCGAGCTCTGATGTATATGGATGGTGGATAAAGCTACCTCGTGGCAGTACCTTCCCAATCAGTCTGCCTTATCAACGGCGTACCACTTATCTCTCTCTATATGCACGTCGGATGTGCATGGCAAGAGGAACCGGCATTAGGCTAAGAAGGCGCATTTACTGTGTCGGTTGTGTCGGTCGACTCGGTCTTATTCATGCGACTTCTTGCCTGTGAAAAAGAGACAATGCGGCCATCCATTGATGGCGCATTTCTCCTTCGCCTAGCATCGAAGCAGGATGAATTGTCATTACTGTTTCCGAGCAGGCCTTTTGCCAGTGCCCGACCAGCGATTGGTATCTCGCCTATTGTAACAGGTTCACTGATCGGCAGCTGCTAATGGATTGCGCGTTATTGGCGGACGGCATAGATAAGCAATCTGCCGGGATGCGTCCAGGTTCTTGATAAGGGCTGCAAGCTTGCAGAGCTCTAGAAGGAGTGGGCTGGGCTACTGATGATAAATGATTACCCCAGTCCGCATGGCACTGCCCTTTTCATGCATTGCCGATTCGGCAGCTCTGGTAGTATTCATAGAGAATCTGCTATAGAGAATCTGCTCCATAGGTCGACCTATGTGCATTCCAACTGAGCAAAAGAATAATACAAATTATGTAGCGATACAGATAAATATCTCAAACAATGCGACAAAGCACTGTGATAAACTCCACCATCAATCCAATCGAGCCCCAATGATCCAACTCTTATCAATATATGGTACTGGACACAACAGTAGTACAAGTACACCAACGCTCGCTCGAACGCATGCAAAAAGGGTATACAATCGCGCACTTTTTCCTTTCGAACTCAACCCGCATGTCGCACACCAGATAGCAGCCTGCCCAGACGTTTCGCAACAGCGCCCGCCTAGGTCGCTGCTTTGACAGCGCTTGGGCTAGAAGGAGTGTTGATGCCGTTTGTCGTAGGGCCGGTCTGGCCTGCTGTAGCTGCACTGACGCTTCTCGCACCACTCATTCTACTGGACCAACGCCTGCGCTCTGCGATAAAGTCGTCGTTGAGCTCTAGCAGCTGTTCAGTCTGCAGGCGGATGCTCTCGAGTGTGCCCTCCAATGTCAAGCCGCTGGAAGAAGAGCTACGGCTGACGGAGAGGCGTTTCGGGCGGCGGAAAGTAGCCGATGGGCTGAGTGGTTGACGCGCAGAGGCGCTCGGAGACGCCGTTTGGGCATCTGAAGTCGACGGTCTGTCCTCGGTGATGGTGTGTATGCTTCGCGAGGATTCGCTGCGGTGTTTTTCGGCCAATTCAAGGCGTTGACGTTCCAGCGCTTCTTTTAGTGCCTCAGCGTGTTCAGCTTCGCGCTCTGAGAGTGCTTTTTCAAGAAACTGTCGCTCCGCAGCATGTCTCTGAGAAGCCTCGTCCGAGCTGGTCTGCAACTGCTTGTCGTGCGACTCTTTCAATTGCGAAAGAGCACTTTCCAAGGCTTGCTTTTCCGTCGTGTGCTGACCGGCAAGCTCTTCGACTGCTCTCTGCAAGATAGTGTTCTGCTCAGCGGTCTGCTGAGAGAGGGCGTCCTCCAGTAGCTTCTTCTCCGCTGTGTGGCTCTCTAAAGCTTCATCCTTTGCAAGCTTCAGCAACTCTTCTTGGCTACTCTTCAGTGAAGAGATTTCCTCCCCAAGACGCTGCACTGTGAGCCTGTGCTCCTCGCGCTGAGCCTCAGTAGCGGCCTGCAATTGTGCCTCTTGGTTAGTGCGCAAATCCTCGATCTGCTTGTAAAGTGAGGACTCATGGTCGTTAGCCATGTCCAATTGCTGTGAAAGCTCTCCAATCTCTTCATGTAGGATTTCGCGATGACGGGTCTCCTGTTCTCTGAGTTCCCTTGCATGCTTTGCCTGCAGCTCCTGTAGCTGATCCGAGAGGGCTGCCTTGATCTGCTTGTCAAAGGTCTCGTATCGCTGAATGTACAAAGCTTGCGCTTCCTTCATCGCAACGTCGTGGTGACGAGCCTGTTCTTCGAGCTCGCGGTTGTGCTGCACTTGCAGCTCGGCTGTGATGTCGCCATGAGCAACGTCGATCATGCTCCGAAGCTCGACTACCTCATTGCGATGCTTTTCTTTCAGTCGCTCTGATTCTTCACGAGTGGTTTTGACCAGAGTTTGGAGTTCGGCGATCTCGCCACTGTGCTGTTCTTGAAGTTTTGCGGCTTCAGATTTCAGACTCTCAACCGTCTTCGAGTGCTGTTCCTCAAGCTCCGAGGCCGCAGCCTTGTGCGCGCTCGCAAGCTCGTTCAATTTGCTCTGAAGATCTTGCTGAGATTTTTCCAAAGCTTCCGTGCTGTCTTGGTCACGCTTGGCTAACGCACCGTCGTGCTCAAGCTTGAGATCCTCGAGTTCCTTGTTACTTTGGTCGAGCTTAGCCAATACCTCGGTATGCGAAGACTTCAAGTCGTCGAGAGCGCGACTGTGGTCTTGGGCCGCCAACTGACCGACCTGCTCTGTGTGCTCATTCCTGAGTTGTTCAAGAGCCTGCTCGTGCTTGGCCACTGACTCAGAGAGCGCAGTACTGTGCTTCTTCTCGAAATGTTTCAACTCCTCAACATGCTCTTCCTTGAGTTTCTCTAAAGCCTGAGAGTGTTTGGCATCCGAACCAGCAAGCGTCTCAGCGTGGTTGGCCTCGATTTGTTTGAGCTTCTCGGAGTGCTTGTCTTTCAATCCCGAAATTGCAAGTTCATGTTCTTCTCGAAGCTCAGAGGTCGCCTGCTCTGTCGCGCCACATGCGTCTCTAGTCTCATGCGCATGTTGCTCCTTCAACTGCTCAAGAGCATTTTCATGCGCCTTGACGAGCTCGCTGACATCTCTCTCGTGCATTTGGCGATTATCTTCGACCGCCTGCTGTGCCTGGCTGAGCTCGTCGGCCTTGTTGCCGAGATCTTTCTCCAGCTTCGTGATGGCTTCTCCATGCTTCTGCGTAAGGTCACCGAGCGCCGCCTCGTGAGTCTTCTTGAGATCCTCAACTTCAGCATTACCCTTGCCAAGGTCGGTGATTTGAGCCTCATGCTGCTCTTTCAGTGATTGCAGCGCTGCCTCGTGCTCCTTGACAAGCTCGTCGATCTTCTGGTCGTGCTTCTGTTGAACAGCCTCGTCGTCCTTCTGCTGCTTGGCAAGCTCATTTTCCTTCTCGGTGAGATCTGTCTTGAGACTCTCGAGAGTGCTAGTGTGCTCGCGCTCTAAGTCTTGAAGGGCTTGGCTATGTTGCTGCTTCAATGTGTCGATCTCCTCTTGACTCTTCTTACGCTCGTCTGCCTTGTTGCTTTCATGCTTCTCGAGAGCAGCATCGTGCTTCTTCTTAGCATCGCCAATTGACTGTTCGTGCTCGCTCTTGAGATTTTCAAGCTTGTTGTTATGCTGTTCCTTCAGTGCCTCGATCTGCTTTTGGCTGACATCGGCACTCTCGCTGCCAAGGCTTTCAAGGGTAGCAGCGTGCTGGCTCTTGAGTTCACCCAGCGCATGCTCATGATCATCCTTCAACTTCTCAAGCTCATCTGCCTTATCACTTTGAATCTTCTCAAAAGCGGCATCGTGCTCTTTCTTAGCACCAGCAAGTGCCTTTTCGTGCTCCCTCTTGAGCTCTTCAAGCTTGTCGTTGTGCTCTTCCTTCAGCGCCTCGATCTGCTTCTGGCTGTCGTCGGCTTTTTCGCTGTTGACACTATCAAGGGTAGCAGCATGCTGGCTCTTAAGCTCGTCAAGCGCACGCTCATGGTCGCCCTTCGCCTTCTCAAGCTCCTGAGAATGCTCCAGCTTAAGCGATTCAATCTGTTCTTGTGACTCATTGATCTTGCCAGCCTTGTCGGAGTCCAAATCCTCAATCGCAGCAGCATGGTGCTTCTTGAGCTCATCAAGTTGCTTCTCATGCTCTTGCTTGAGCTCTTCATTCTCTTTCGAGAGCATGTCAATCTTGCTAGAGTGCTCGGTCGCGACGTTCTTCAAAGCAGTGGCATGCTTTTGGTTCAGATCTTCCAACTCCTGGCTATGCGTTTCCTTCAACGATTTGGCTTCTTCGAGATCTCTGGTAAGGGTATCGGCTTTGCTAGAGTGTTCGGACGTAAGGTCTGTCAGAGCGGCAGTATGCTTGTTGCCGAGATCTTCAATCTCTTGCGCATGCTTCTCCTTGAGCGTATCAACCTCCTTGAGACTTTCAGTAAGCTCAGCGATCTTGGCCTTATGCTCGCTGATTTGCTTCTTAGCATCATTGTGCTCGCTGGTGAGCTTCTCCAGCTTCTCCGCGGCCTCTTGCCTAAGCTTGTCTGCTTGTGCACGTTCTTCGGTGATCTCGCTGATGTTCTGGTCGTACTCGGTCTTGAGGCTTTCCAGCTCATCGGCATGCTGCTTCTTGGCCAAGTCGAGGGACTTTTCGTGCTCTTGCTTGAGCTCGTTGAGGCTTCGGTCGTGCTCCTCTTGTAGCGTGTCGTTGCTTTCATGCTCACTCGCAAGTTCGCTAATCCTCTTGGCGTGATCGGACTTCAGCTCCTCTTGCGCTTGCAAGTGTTTGCTTTCGATGTCATCAGTCTTTTGGGCATGTTCGCGCTCAAGCGTCTGAATCTGGTCGCGAGCACTTGTAAGCTCCTCAGTCTCCTTGGCACGCTCGGTCTCAAGGGTCTCAAGACTCTTCTTCAGTTCATCAACCTGAGCCGTGAGTTGTTCCTTGACGGAGTCGGCAGATTCGCTGGCCTTGCTGAGCTCATTCCTTAAGTCTTCCAGAGTGGTTTCGTGCTCTGCCTTGATCTCACCAATGACGCGAGAGTGCTCTTCCTTGACCTTCTCAACATCTTCTTGACCTTGGCTGAGCTCTTGCAGCTTCTCAGCATGCGTCTTCTTGAGTTCCTCGAGCGCTTCGTGGTGCTCCTTGTTCGTGCTGTTGATCTTCTCCGCATACTCACGAGTGGACTCTGTCGCCTTTTGTGTGGCCTCGCTATCTTTGGCCATGAGAGCAAGGTGGTGTTCGTGCTTAAGAGAATCAAGCTGAGATTTGAGGTCGTCCTCCAGTGTTGCTTTCTCGTCCTTAGCGTCTTGCAGAGCAGACTCCATCTCGTCGACTTTTGAGCTAAGCTTCGAGTTTTCTTGTGTCAATGCCTCGATACGAGTACTGTGCTCATCTGACTGCTGTGACCTGTCATCACGCCACTCAGTCATTTGCTGCAGCTCTTGTTGCAACTCTTCGATCTTCTTCTGCATATCAACACGCTCATCCTCAGCGCGCTCGTTTGCCCTTTGCTGTTGTTCATGGGTCGTCTTCAGTTCCTCCAGCTCATTGGACAACTCGGTGGCGCGCTCTTGTTCATCACGAAGCTTGTGCTCATAGGTCTTTCCAAGATCCTGCAGCTCAGCCACAACATCACGGAGACCGTCCGCTTCGCGCTTCTGGTGCTCGAGTTGAAGACCAAGCAGCTTCACAGCGTCATTTTGCGGCTCGATTGCTTGTTCTCCATTTCCAAGCATCCGCTCCGAAGTCTCTGTCATGGGCGTTTCAATTTCAGGAATACCATTGGCAGCTCGGAGTTCCTTAAGCTCATTCTGAAGCACATGGTTGGCATCTTTGATGATTCGCAGCTCATCGTATCTTGTCTGAGCGACACGCTTCTGCTTGTCCAGATCCTTTTGTAATTCCAGTTGCTCTGTTGCGGTTTTCGCGCTCTCATCGCTGGCAGCTTTGAGATTCTCGATTTCCTCATCCTGCTTCAATGCTTTTGCCTTCAACTCATCAAGCTCTTGTTGTAGTCGATCCGTTTCAGCAGTGCTAGCGGTTGTGAGTTCCTCGATCTTTTCATCCTTGGCTGCAGCCTCGGAGCGCAAGATCTCGATCTCCTCCTGCAATTGTGCTGCCTTCTCCGCAGCCGACTTCGTGTCGGCAGTGCTGCTATCCTTCAAGCTGACCAATTCCTTGTCTCTCACTGAAGCTTCGGCTTCAACCCGCTCCAGCTCCAGCTCCAAGCGCTTGACCGCTTCTTGCGCGACCTTCTTCTCCTCCTCTTGAGCCTTTGCTTCCTTGTCCAACTTGAGTTGACACCTATCGATCTCCTCTTGTAAATCTTGCACCACGCGACTCAGCTCGAGCCTATCGGCTTCCTTCTCCTCGAGCTCCGCTCTCATCTGCTCCTCGCTGGTCGAATACTCAACGCGGCTGGCTTCCAAAGCTGCTTGCACGGTCGCAATCTTCTCTTCGACCGAATCCAGCTGCGATGAGCGCCGGTGGTGTCCTCCAACTTCTCCGCGGACTCTTTGCAGCTCAGCCTCGTGTGCTGCGCGTAGCCTGCTGATTTCTGCCGCGTGTGAGTCCTTGAGAGAGACTGGGCTCTCGAGTGATTTTGAGGAAGTAGATGATTTGGGAGTCTTTGCTGGCGAAGGCGTTTTGGAGGCGACAGCAACGTTGCCGGAGCTCGTTGGTCTCGCGGGCGTCTGCGCCAGGACGGGCTTCTTGGGAGATTTGGTCGCCAGTTTGGCCGGCGATGTAGGAGCAGCTGCAGAAGGCAGAATGCTATTCCGTTTGCCTGATGTCGAGCTCGTTTGCTTTGCAGGAGTGCTGGGTCGTGCTGGGATGGTGCTCGTCCGCCTCCCTGAGGTCGCTGTGGAAGTTTTCCCAAGCACGCTACCGGGCCTGGCGGTGGTGGTGCTCGGTGCCCTGGCGGGAGTGCTCGGTTTTGCGCTGGTGGAGCTCACCGTCCTTGCGGTGCTCGGACTGCTCGTCGAACTCGGGGTCGGCGATGGGGAGGGACGAGACGAAGGGCGGCGCGGTGCACTGAGGCGGTCGACTAGCGCAGCCTGCTGCTGCTGCTTGCGGGCGCTGTCCATGTCGCTGCTTGGCGGTGCATGTGCTCGAAAGGACGGAGGATTGAAGGTAGTACTACTATTGTCGACCGCTGAGAAAGGGAAAACACGCCAATGCAATTAACCTGGCGGGAGATCACACAGCGATCTCTCCAAGTCTCACGCTAAGGGAGAGCTAGGGGAAGCTGGGACCCGCGGGGTTGGGAGCGTTTCGTCACCGAGCATCAGGAAGCCGAGACATTTAATCAAGTTTGATGGATGAAAGCGAGCCACGGGGGGGCAAGGTCTGGCCATTGGTAGATCTCCTCCCAGGATGCCGCATGCATGCTGTGAAGCCTTGGTGCAGTTTGTCCAATGGCGGATGCAGCTATCTGTTACACCCATGCGTTTGCATGCAGAACCAGAAGACGTGTAAGGTGCCATTGAGATTGTCACAACTGACGGGCGTTCGTCAACGCATTACTGGTCTGAACATACTGGTGCAGTGGTGCAATCATGGCCAGGTAGTGACCACAAACAGTAGCACAGTAAGAGATGTGTCATGAGAGCAACCACATGGCAGAAGCTTCGAGTCCACGTGCGTGTGAAGAAAGTTTATGTTTGAGCTGTATGTAACCTGTTGACCAAGACTTCTGTTACTGTGTGTCACTCAACTGTGCGACGCGATCGAGATTCATACCATCTCATCATTTCAACGGACTCCCAAAAAGCTCCCTCCCACCATTGAGTCCTGCACCTCCGCCACCACCTGGTGTCCCAACTCTCGATCCGCCACTAAGCTTCCTCCTTGGCGTGCCAGGTGAGCTCTCCGTCCCAGGTCCTGCCTTGCCAAACCTCTCCGCAGGTACACGGAAATCACATGCCTTACCCTTGACCCAGATTTCGTCAATCATGCTTTCCAAAATGCCTGCGTCGACAAACTCGAGGTATTTCCGCCAAAGTTTCAACGCCGTGGCCGCGTCCTCGATCGAGTTGTGTCCAGCCTCAGGCCCTGAAGACTGGATGTCTTCGCGCAGTAAGAACCATGCGAGGAAGCGTAACGACAGTTTGCGTCTGGCACGAGTGCCGAGTGAGAACAACTCCTGAGTGTCGATGACTTGTGACTCTGGTACGTGAATGTTGATCGTGCGGAAGTCGCTCTTCAAGCCATGACCGATGAACTTGCAGCCCAGATTCAACAGAACCCATAGCTTCTTGTAGACTGCTTTGAGATTGACGAGCACGTAGCGACTGGAGCCGAGAGTGAGATCACCAGGCCTCAAGCCCGAGTATTCTGTCAGGTAGTCCTCGATGGGATCGTCGATTGAGATGTAGTCGTCGATGAAAGGCACGCCGCGTTCTGGTTCGTCGCCGCGAAGGACAGATACACGAGCCAGGCCAGATCTGTGAGGGCGGGTGATCGTGCGTGCGCCATCAGCGCCGACGTCAATCTCTTCACGTAACAGGCGGACAAACTCTGCGTCAATTGCGCAGTGTGTCCCTGCACCCGGAAGAGCATCTGTGGCATTGAAAGCGCGGAACTCGGTCGGTACCGTAAGGTCTGGTTGAGCGACACTACGGTACAGCACGCGTGTGTCGATCTGTGATTTCCAGCTGTTATCAATGGCATGAGACATGGACTTGACTTGGTAGGTGATGACAGCAGGGAGTTTCCAGCGCGCATCAAATCCAAGACCATCTTCAGCTCCCACTTTGCGCACCATGAAATCGTTGAACAAGTGCCAGTCTTCCGGATGCTGAACGTCCGGCTCAGAGATACCGGTATCGATGGTCGAAACAATATGCGACTTCTTCGAGTCACCTTGTGTGATGTCTGCAACGGTACCGACAAGCTCGTACACCGTGATGTCAAACGCCCTCCGCTGTACATGTGTGCGCAGATCCTGGCCTTCGTAACAGTAGAGCAATCCGTCCTTAACGATAATGCCTACCTCTTTCGGCAGGAAACCCGGTGCGGCCCAAAGCTGCCTCGCCTCGTTCGTGTGGATGGCAGTGTTGAGCGTCAGCACTGCGGGTACAGAGTGTACGACCCTCCGAGATGTAATCGGCTTATAGCCTTGGCACCTCGAGCACCAACCGCGTTGTATGTCGCATCTCTCGATCGATGCTTTCAGTACCTGAGAAAAGTACTGCCTCATTGGCCGTGGGGATTGCTTTGGAAGCTTGGGCGGATAGACAAGGTCATGGCAATACGACACCTTTGGCTGTGATGCTTCGTAATTACAGTGACCGCACTGACTGAGAGCGTACCCAGTGGTGCCAAAAGCGTACTGCATTTGTTCGGAGCTGCCAGATATCAAGCGGTTGTTTTCCTCCATCGTGTTGAGGAGGAAGCGGTTGAGGTTTTGGATCATCACTGCAAGAGGTGTGTTGACAGTGTGCTCCTCTAGAACTCCGAGAGCAGATGCACTCGACAGCTTGCTCAAAGTTTTCAGGTAATTGGACGCCTGACAGCTCTTTCCCTTCGCCTTTTCTAACATATCAATCAAGAATCCTAGTTCGCATAGCATGCAGTTCTCATAGCCGCAGTCTCTGGCAGTATGGTGTAAAGCAAGATTTCTGACCACCGGTGTGAAGCGATAGAGCTGCAAAAGAGCATTTGCGTATGAATTAACGATGTGAGTTTCGAGTCCTGAATATTTCGTGTAGTTGTAGTACCCGAAATCGAAGTCTTCGATACCGAATTTGCTGTATTTGATTTCGACAGCCTGATACCACACTGGAACGCTTGAAGACAGGCCGCTGCCTACAGCGAGCTCTGCAAAGGTCTTTGCGATATCTTCGCTCATACGGCGTTTTGTATCTTGTTCCGGTGCCTCGTCACGAGGCTTCTCGCTGAGAAACTTGGGCGGTGCCAAAGGTCGCCGAGATTTCTGCAGTGAGCGGGTGTCTTCTTTCTGATAACGTCTCGTCTTCTTTGGATTTGGACCGACCTCGCCAGCCATCATGCCTGTCTGGAACTTCTGCATTGTGGCGAGCAAAGCCGGATCAATCTTTGGAGGAGGGGCGCCAACTTCGTGCACCATACTGCTGGACCACACCGACAACAGCATGTCCCGGTAGTAAGGCATACCAATCAAATTCAGCGCAGTATCAGGTGACCAGTCAAGCTGTCTAGGCGGAAGCTGATGATCAGCGAACTCTGTAGGCCGACCATACTCGAGAAATTGCATTTTGGACGTAGAACCCCACAAGACGAGCTGACAGTGGCTGTCTGCCATTGCAAATCCCTTGCCTGAAGGCATAACGTCTAGGCCACGAAGCTGCGCGTCAAACGTTTGTGCGAAGCGCATCATGGGCACATCAGGATTCAGGATGTCTATCGAATAAATAGCACCTGCTTGTGAGAGGACTGTGCATGTTGTGGAGAGTTTGGGATGCATTCGAACGAAAGCAGCCCCAGGAGGGAAAGAGATCGGTGGTGCGGGTTTTTGTATCTTCAAATCGTATACTCGGACAAGTTGCTCGAGCGCCAGACCTTGGTAGTGCCTCGGTGCCCAGCCGCAGGTGAGTAGATAGTCTCCTCGCGCATCCATGTCGTTGATGGAGCCTGCGTACGCTTTCCAGCTGTGCAAAACTGCCAGAGTCCGCAGATCGAGGAGGTAAATGGAGCCATCATGGGCAGCTGCGCATATACAGTTGCCAGCACGTTTCATCATTGTGTACGGGACCGGTGTAACTGGCGTGAGTGTTTCTGTGACTGTTCCTTTCTCGACATCAATCCGGTAGAGCTGCTTCTGGCATCCGGCAACCACGATTTCATCGGTTCCTTTGCCAGTAAAACTCATACAGCGGAGATTTTCCATATCTGGCAGGCTGATGTGCCATTGTGCTAGGCCTCTCCGGGAGGACAAATGCACGCTCTCGTGGGAGACCGATATGACGCCACGATCGCAGAAGAGAAGTTGTTTCACTGGTACATTGTTGGAAGAAGTCCTTTGATCGCGGCTCAAATGTCCGCGATATGATGTGTATTTCTGTAGCTCGGGTCCATAGAAAGAAGTGATCCGGCCCTGCACAAGCATGAGAGACCG
The DNA here is from genome assembly GCA_019775635.1 of Cladosporium sp. VS III D KN 1. Classification (NCBI taxonomy): domain Eukaryota; kingdom Fungi; phylum Ascomycota; class Dothideomycetes; order Cladosporiales; family Cladosporiaceae; genus Cladosporium; species Cladosporium sp. VS III D KN 1. The sequence continues at coordinate 1,155,550 of JACWFN010000027.1, forward strand.
CAATGAACAGCATTGCCGCGACTGATGTTCATGCTACGGGAACATGCCGGGTCACCATTAATATAACAGAGGCATTCACTCACATATTCATTACCGGCCCACAAGAGTTCCTCCTGCGGATCGAAAGCAAATGTAGTTACAGGTGTCGGAGGTGCATTTGGCGTGGGACCAGGCAGAGGGATCCTCGCTGCCTACAACATCACGAGTTCAGCGTCAGCACCACGGACGTGAAGAAGGTCATACAACATGCACATTGACGCGCTCAAATGGGGATGGCTAAGCGAGTGGACCATACCTCATTCCAATCCGCCTCCATCTGACCCGGTTATGGCACGTCGGCGAAAGCATGCATTGCAGCCTGGGGATGTGCAGGGCAAGAGGACGACTCCGCACCGGGACGATAGACGGTAGACAGGTACGCGGTGTGTCGGTGATATTTCGCGGGCCAGGTTGCAACAACACGCAACCGGACTCAACTGCCTTCGGACGCGAAGTGTTGCCCGATTGAGCTCTCCAACGCCGAGAGGACGCAGTCGCCCGCGCCAGCCAATCACGCAGGAGGGCAACTTGATTTCCTCCCTCGGGCCCCTCCACAGAAAGTCAACGGATCAGCCTACGCCGAACGCAGCCCTGGAATTACTATCGGCCCATACTCACGCCCATACAGCCAACTGTCCCACCACCGCCCTCACAATCGCCTCGCCACGACCACCTCATACACGCAAACAATCAAGCCTCCTCCGCCCAAGATGTCTAAGGAATTCACCTTCAGCGATGTGTCCGAGCACACCTCCAAGGTAAGAATACCATGCGCCAATCCGCAGGCATACCAGTAAACACCGAATCATAAGACTGACACCCGCTGAAGAAAGATCTGTACATGGTCATCCACGACAAGGTCTACGACTGCACCAGTATGTCTCCTTAAGACTCCGATCATTCCACCAGCAATCCTGTGCAACCATCTATTCGATCTCAACAAAACACTCTAACTAACCACTCTTGCGCTCTCCAGGCTTCGTCGACGAGCACCCCGGTGGTGAGGAAGTCCTCCTCGACGTCGGCGGCCAGGACTCCACCGAGGCCTTCGAGGACGTAGGCCACAGTGACGAGGCCCGCGAGATCCTCGAGGGTCTCCTTGTCGGCACCCTCAAGCGCGGCGTACGTGTTCCCTCACCCCACTCTTTGCGCATTAAATATGCACAACTCCTACGACCGGCTGTTGAACATCCGAGCATGTCGCGAAGAACACCAAGCACTTGTTGAAAGATCTCACCATACTAACCTACCTATCTACAGGCCAACGACCCTCCCGCAAAGGCCCAGCAGACCACCAGCTCGCAGACCAGCAGCGGCAGCGCCGGCCAGGCCAACATGGGCGTCGGCCTCTACGCTGTCATCCTCATTGGCGGCGCTCTGGCTTTCTTCGCCTACCAGTACATGCAGCAGAACCAGCAGAAGGCATAAATGGCCGATATGGCGGTCAAAGCATAAAACGGCGATTTTTTGTCGCAAGCATTGAGAATGGAAGAGCGAGAGAGATGGCGAGAGAACAGGACGACGGTGCAGAGTCCGCACGCTTGTACAGGCAGGTTGTCATTTCCTGGAGCCGTACAGCGAAAGAATTTGGAGCGAGCAGGCGAAAGATCTATAGATGATGTGGTAAAGCTACGACTTTTTGGCGTTTGGTGGGATGTGGCTGGAGAGTTGCCAGTCCCAGAGCACGCTGTTTCTTATTTTTTCTTTCGACGATATATTTCAAAACGAAGAGCATTTTACAACATATCACACCCACATATTACGCCAATACCGAACAATGAGACAAGTTCCTTTTCTCGGTACTCTCGGCTAATCGTGCCATTGCGGGTATACATGCTATGCTATATACATAATCCCTCCCAATGTCGACCAGTGTCGATTCGCTACCAGAATGAGAACGCTCATCTCTCATCGGTAAAAATCACCGGGATCTCCACCCGCCATACCCTGCTGACCTTGAGGTTGCGGCTGCTGTGGTGCCTGGTAGGGCTGGTATGCCTGATATCCACCCTGTGCCGGTGGTGCCTGTTGCTGGGGCGGTGCTGGCGCACTGTGCTCTGGCATGGGAGGCTGCTGCGGCGAGTACAGGCTGCTAGGGCTCTCGAGCGACATGTGCTGCATCTGGTTGCTCAAATCGGGCCTTTGCTGCTGCTGTTGCTGTTGCGCAGGCGGCACGTAGGGTTCGTAGCCACCGACAGCGGAAGGCACAGCGATGGAGTGCCTGTTGTCGATTGGCGATTCGTAGCCGCCGGTGGCAAGCTCTGATGGGTTGCCCGAGTTCAGCGTGTGGATACTGCCAGGGCGGATCTGGCCTTGAAATCCACCAGAAGGCGGCGGTGCATTAGGAGCGTCATATGAATCTGCAGCAGCTTGCTGAGGTGTGGGTTTGCGTCCTACGACTGAGGACTGCGGTGGCTGTGGTTGGTCTTGGATGCCTCCCGGGATGAAGTGGAATGGAGCTGGTCCGTTAGGCGGTGCTGACTGCTGAGGGTACTGTCCGCCGTATCCTGGTTGCACTGGCTGCTCGGAAGAAGGCCCAGGCGAGAAGTAACGCTGAGGATCTTGTTGTTGAGGCATGTTTGGAGCGGTATAAGGCTGATAACCCGCAGACGGAGGGCCTTGCGGTGGTCCTTGATGGGGAGCTTGTGAAGGGTAGCCCGCAGGCGGCATTTGACCACCATAGGGAGACTGTTGCTGATGCTGCTGAGGTAGCTGATAAGATGATTGGTGGTGACGCATGGGGTATTGTTGTTGCTGATAGTGCTGTGGTTGAGACATCGAGGACTCGAGAAGAGCCTCGTAGTCTCGTCTCGCTTTGATGAACTTCTCGTTCAGTTGTGTGAAGTCATCTGCGGCCATGTCAGTATAATATGCGAACAACTGGACATCAAAGACATACCCTTTTTCTGCGAGTACTTCCCAATCAGCTCAACAAGCTTCGGGCGAATGCTCAAAGTCCGTTGGTACAGCTCTGCAATCTCATCCTCTTCACGCTCGCCTCTTCGTCCACTTCCGCCCTCAACGCTAAGCAATGCAAGCAGTTTCTCGACACTGCGCACCTCGCCAAATACTTCTGACTCCATCTGCGCATCTCGCTCAAGTTCCTCCTTTGTCGCATCCTGTAGCTTCTCCACATAGTTGAGTGGAAAGATGCCAGTCTGCCCTCTAAGGCTACCCTTCCACCAATCTTTGTACACGCTTTCAAGCACTGCAATAATGTCGTTCTTCTTGAAAGCAAGTTCGCCTGGCTCTGAAGGTGTGAAGTCGTAGAGTGCTCGCACGCGACTCACTGTCGCAGCTGTTGTTCCTGCAGCAGTTGCCTGGGCTCCAGGGATTGCTTGCGCAGGTTGCGACTGGCTGTCATCGCCAACAGATCCGTTTGCTGGGCCCGTCGCCGCGTTTGATTTGCTGGAGTCCTGCACGCTCAATGCCAATGCCATTTGCAATTCGTCCTCCTCCTTTCGGCGATCCTCTGAGCTGATAGCACTCTTCCCGGGCTTGCTCGGCGGCATGAGTCCCGGTTGTGTTTGTCGTAGTTTGTGGTATGCTTGATCCATGATACCGAGCTCGTGGCTTCCTTTAAACATGTCCGACCACGAACCCATCCTTTCCAGCACCTTTTGTTTCACCTGTCCATGAGTGTTGCGGTCTGCTGCGAGGCGCAGCAGAGCATCCGTGAATGCTTTCGACGCAAGTTCTCGGTGTAATTCAGGTCCGCAGTTCTGGCTCAAAGCATTGGCGAGTTCGAGCGCATAGAGTTGTACGTTCGCGTTGCGGTGGGCAAGGCGCTTGATGAGAGCGGAGACAGCCTGGGCTGGGCCAGAAGGTGAGGCGCCGACTTGGTCGCATACGTCGAGGATGAGCGACCAGTCCTCGTTCACAAGATCATCGGCGGTTGCCTTGACTGTAAATAGAGTGTTAGCGACGATTGTTTACAGTTGCGTCGGGACAGGTTTCAACGTACCGACAGCTTCCTCCATAGGGTTCTGCTGGGTACGAAACATGATGTCTCGAGGCAGCAATATGAGAGGTGGTAGGGCAAATTATAGCAAAGAGCGACAAGAGCGTGGTCAAGGTCCGGTAGCTTTGAGGGAGCCTAAAGCTGTCTGCGTGCTGCGCCAGCAGCCTGACGAAGGCACATGACGTTGCAACGCCACTTTGGCTTGAACCAGGCTCTTGGGGCTTGCGGGACAACCACCATGATGACCCTTCTTTCTTCACGTCGGCGATTTATTGACTACAAGTAATAAATCAACGAGAAATCAGATGGAAACCCTAGCAAGATTCAGAATATGGCAGATGCTACCTCCTACATTCGCTGGCCTGCATGGCAATGCTGGCATAGTGGAGATGCCACATGTAGAGGACTGCCAATCGGCTTACTACCAGGATACCTTGTCGTTCTCTTCGGCGAATTGTAGTCATACGCAGGCTCACTCTAGCACGTATAACCGGAGCTCGACCATGCTCCAGTCGCGTACATGTACTGCACGCACGTATGTATACTGACGTGAAAACATCTGATGTTTGACACAACAACACTGAACACATGTGCATTCAATGTTGATTGAAACGAACACGTCGAACAGGGTTAGGGTAGCATGTGTTGCATTAGTGCAGGAACATGTACATGCATATGGATATGTGCATGTATTTCACGTGAACATTAACACGTACCGATTCTGTATTGGACATCGTGTTGACTACAAATGAGATGAAAAGCAGGATGCCGGCTCTTCCGTGAGCAGACATGTGAGGATGATGAGAATGCCTCATAACGCCAATATACTGACGCTGATGGCAGCGAGCCCGATTTGTGACAGGTTGATTTCGAAGGCCTCCTAACGACTCACTCCAACCCAGCATATGTGATCGACTTGGCAGACCTGTCGACGAGCCGTTCGCCCTCCACGTTTCCGCCTAGAATCGTGGGTCAAGAGCGAATTGTCCTGATTGTACTGGCGGTGTTGTTCGCTTCGTCACCAGACCTTCGATTGGACCTTGCGTCCCATGGTCGATATGGATGACGAGCGTTATTTGAAGACACCCTGGTCAAGTGGTATTGCCCATCAACCCCTGTAGATGTACATCCAAGGCTCCTAGCCATGCCATGCCCGAAGACCCACCGAAATCCTTCGAACAACAGTGGCCTGTCCTGCGTTGTAGCTTGTTTCATGCTCTGTTGACCTGAACGCAAGGCCAGCTTGCTTGCCTCGGAGTGTTCGCAAAACTTCATCTATACTCAACCCCCCTTTCTTACAAGAAAGAACAGAAAATTTGCAGTCGATATCGCATATGCGAAGATGAATTCCATGCTTGCAACCCTTGATCAGCCCATCTGCATAAACCCTGACTACGTCGCGACACAGGCGACTTCTCTACGAGTAAAGCACCATACCAAAGGCGGATTTGCTTGTACGAAGGATCGAGAGTCAGGAGTCTTGTTCAACGTGGACAGCAGGACGGGCGGACTTTCTCCAAAGCGTGTTTTCCATGATGCTGCCGGAAGAACGATCCTGGACATGCGCCGATACCACGGAGCCAACGAGACGTATGTCGGTGTGCCCAATGAGAATGCTATGCCCGCCGCCGTCAGCGCGCCTCGGGCAACTAGGTTGAAGGACAAAGTCGACATCTATGTCAAAAATGCGATGCAAGATGGACAAGAAGTAAAACTTGAAGTCCGAGGGCAAGACTTCTGGAAGAAGAACACCTATGTCTACTGTGGTGACGATCTCGTCATTCAAATCAGGTTCGTGAAGTATGTAACCAGTTACGTGCCGTTCTCGAGCAATCAGTGGGATGTGGCCGTTGCGAAAGGCGTCGATCTATTACTGGTAAGTTGCATTCACATTCCCTGTGCCCCTGATAACAGCGTTTCTGACCGACTTCAGGCTACTACCATAGTCGTCTATTTGGCTACCACCCTGTACGACAACACCAGGTTCCAATCAGATTATGGCCAGGCCAGCGAGGAGACTCCAAACTCTGGACGGCTGACCGCTCGCGATGGTGCACGCATTGGGATGATTGCAGGAGCAGGAGCAGGAGCTGCCGGCTAGGTCATGATCGCTTCACCGTTCCCGATCAAGGCGCTGAACCGTGGACGGGAAGATTTTTGATGAAGAAGCGTTGTTTCATCATCTGAAGCAGGAGGCGCGGGTGGCGCCTCTGCCGCTCCCCGGACACGCGAAACACAACGTCTGGAGAAGGCGCATCTCAAGAACCAGGCGCTAAAAAAGAGTTCGCTTCGTTCGAACACAGCTCTCTCAGCTTTTGTAGAACATTACAATACACTCAGTATGCACCAGCCGTGACAATATTGGTGACTGCGTGACAACGCACAGCTTCATCAACCGCTGGAACGACGAGAATGTCGCTTAACGAACCCCAACATCTGCAGGCGCCCACCAATCGTTGTGTATGCTTGAGCCGGTAAAGAACGCCACATGCCGCAGTCAGGAGGCGGACATATCTATTCTGTTTCACGACGCTGGCCAGACGCGTCAGTGCGCAAGGCGTGTACATGCCATGCTGATCATTATTGCACACTCAGCTGAAGTATCCAATTCTTTTCTTCCCTTGTAGGTACATGATCGTTGCTCGTCCTTTGCCGACGCAAACACTAGGCGCCGCTCATCACTCATTCGCGGGTCTGGTCTTGCTGTCGCACAACTCACATATCGTTTGATCGTTTGTCTGTTCGCACGACAGTGCCTCAACGGCAAACATGCATTTTTCTTCTTCGAACCCAAGCACGCCCGACAAATCAATTCACCTCTCCGATCTCGAATCTGGCAGCAAGAAGGCCATATTTACAGTCGACTCCATGGACTCACCAAGCGAGAGACCTGTGCTCGGTCGCCGGCGAACGACGCACAGCGCCCCAGAGGCCAGCAGCGGTCCGACAGTGATCGAAGAGGAAGAAGACACTCTCACCAAAGTTGGCAACTTCTTGTGGAAGATACATAGCGCTAATGTCATCACTCGCTACGCGCTGTACATTCTTCCGGTAGCGACCATACTCGCGGTGCCGCTGGTCCTCACCGCTACCATCTACAAAGACAAGAAAGCTGGCGACGTCCGACTCCTGGGTATCTTCGTCTGGATAGAGATTATCTGGGTCAGTCTCTGGATCTGCAAACTCCTCGCCAAAGCCGTTCCCTTCGTTTTCCAAGCTGCATGCGGGCTCATCAGCACGGGAGTGAGGAAATATTCACTGGTGCTGGCAGCCTTGGAAGTTCCCATTTCGCTCCTTTTCTGGACCATTGTCGCTTTCGCGACGTCAAAAGTCATTTGTGCATTCGGAGGCAACTGCAATATCGGTTGGCCCGATACTCTCAACACCGTTTTCAAGGCGGGCATCATTGTGGCAGCTATCTTCCTCGCCGAGAAGACCCTCATTCAGATCATCAGCGTCAATTACCACCGCAAGCAGTACGACGAAAAAATCAAGGAGAACAAGAAACTCGTTAGACTGCTGGACCTGCTTTACGATGCCTCTCGCACACTATTCCCAGAATACTGCCGTGAGTTCGAGTTGGAGGATGCTGAGATACAGGGCAACACATTGCACGAAGTGCGTGAAGCCATGGCTAAAGCTGGAGTACAGACGAAGATCTTCAATAACATGGGCCGAGCGCGCGACAAGGTCACCGCCGCATTCGGCGTAATGGCAAGTGACATTGCCGGCAAGGAGATGTTCAGCACTACCAGCGCTCACTCAGTCGTGCTAGAGGCCATTGAGACCGAGCGTGGCTCCAAAGCATTGGCACGCAGACTCTGGCTGTCCTTCGTTGGCGATAGTAGGGACGTCCTTTTGAAGACTGATCTTCTCGAAGTGCTTGGCGCTTCAAGATCACTCGAGGCCGAGATCATCTTTGCCGCGCTTGATCGCGACGGAAACGGCGATGTCAGCATGGAAGAGATGACAATGTTGGTCGTTGGCCTCGGAGAAGACCGCAAGAACCGCGCTACCAGCATGCAGGACATCAGTCATGCCATTGGCGTGCTTGACAAAGTTCTCGGGTTCCTTGTGCTGATTGCAATTGCTCTGATTTACGCCACCTTCTTCAGCGCAGCATTTGCAAGCCGAGCAACTCAACTCTGGACAACCTTCACTGGTCTTGCGTTCGCCATCGGTGGTACCGTCACGGAGTTCCTGGCCTGCATCATCTTCCTCTTCGTCAAACACCCATACGACGTCGGCGACCGCGTCGATATCAAAGACGTGCCGCTTGTCGTGGAACGCATCTCGCTTATGTACTCCGTTTTCCGCCGCATCGACTCGGACAAGACTGTTCAGATCCCACACAACATCGCTAATACCCTATGGATCGAAAATGTCACACGCAGCAAGCCTATGAAAGAGCAGTACAACTTCAGCGTTTGTGCCGCTACTAGCAACGCAGATATTCTCGCTTTGCGTGCCCAGTTGGAGAAGTTCGTTCAAGCACCTGAGAACAAACGCGATTTCCAGGATGAAATCGATATTGAGTTGATCAGTCTTGGAGACCTCAAGCAGTTGGACCTCCGAGTCGAGATTAGGCACAAGGTAAGTCATTAAGCACTCTAGAATGCTCCAATGCTAGCTAGTCACTGATACTTTTGCAGTCAAACTTCTCCAACGAGCACCTGCGTCAAATCCGCCGTAACAAGTTCATGTGCGAGCTTCTCAGAGTTATGCGCAGCATCCCCATCGATCCACCTGGAGGAAATGACGCGGCCGTCGGCAGCTCAGACAACCCAACATACAGCGTTACCGTGTCCGACGCCGAGGCTGCCAGCTTCCGTGGTGCCCGTAAGGAAGATCTTGAAAGCAAGCGTCTCTTCCCTGCAGATGGCAACTTCTCGTCGATGCCCGTGCCAGAGGGCATCAGCAGCGCCTGGGAGAGTTATGCTCCAGCTGCGGCTGCTGGCGTCACTGGCCGTCGTGGTCCTGGCACGAATGGCATCAGGCAGAGTCAAGACACACTGAGGGTGTCGAGGGAGTCAAGGAGAAATGGACCTTATACGCCGGTCAACTACTTGCAGCAGACAGGTGGTCTGAGGTGATTAACACAAAAGCGCATGCGGGATTTGTTTGAGCGTTTCAGCGAATGGTTCAGGGAATAGTCTAAACGAGCCACGATTCTTTCGTACTTCTGTCATCACATTTGCTAAACAACGCAAGCCACACAATCCCTCATCCATTTAACGTCTTGACCAGGTAGAGTGTCCGATCCTGCTTTCCATTCTCCCCACTCACGCCACCGTCAAGCGGCCACGGATACCGCTCAAAGTCCATGGCTGCATAAAACTTCTCCGCGCCACTATTGTGAGCTTCCATACCTAAATGAACACCCTTGGCGCCTTCAGCTTGCAAGGCACGAAGCATAGTCTCGATCATCTTCCTCCCCCAACCTTGTCTTTGATGAGACGGCAAAATGTCAATGTGGAAGTGCGCAGGCCAATTTTCCCAAAGAGACGGCATTTCCGAGTTCAGCGACTCCTCTGTCTTATGGCAAGCCGTGTAAAGCAAATGCGCTGCCGCGTCTTCATCGAACGTCGGCACCTCGCAGCCTTCAGCTACATAGTCTGGCGGCGGCTGCACTCCGATTTTGGCCAGTTTAGACAGCATGTCGGGCAGGAGTTGTCGATATTGTTTTGCGTAGTCTGCTGTGCTGGGCGTGCCGAGGACGTAGCCTACTACTTCTCCGGCTTCGCTCTCGAGGACGAAACATGTCCGGGGAGAGATGTAGGGATACTGGTGGCAGTAGAGGTAGGATCCGATGGTGGCGACGGGCTCGGCTTTGAATGCTGGCCCGGACGTGGTGCGGAAGACGTTGTCTAGAGCTGCCCAGTCTGTTGCTTCTTTCGTGGAGAGGTCGATGGGGCGGATGTGAGCCATCACGTAGGGATTTAGGCTCTTGGACAATGCTGCCTCCCGAGAATTGATACCGCGATTCTGAGTTTTACTTTTTGATTTCGAACGAAGACAGTGTTACGTTGCAGGAAGGAAGGTCAGAGGATTGTAGAGGATGGTGATCGGCAAGGTGGGGCCCTCTCGTCTTCCAGATAGAGATGTAACATCAAAGAACCTAATGATATGAGCTTGTATATTCTGCCCAGTTGCATACGACATCGAAATGCATCGTTACATGAGATAATTGCACTTCGGTTGATAAGATATGCTACCTGGGTAATCGAGACCCCACTGACAAGGAACCCATGAACATACGCTTCGAACTAGGCCAAAGAAGCTCGTTCCTGCAACGGTTCTCTGGGAAGCCAATCAGCCCATGGGCCACTATATGAGGTCAGCCTTTGCCGCCAGTATTGCTATAGCAGCTACTCTCATTCCAAGCGTGAAGACTCTTAGCCTCCAGTGCCCGTGTTTTGTCTTTGTAGGTGATAATGCGGCTTACCGCCCAAGCAACAAGGTTTCTTTAACGCGCCACGAGTGGGCCAATCGCTGCTGGACGCGGGGTCAACAGCTTAGGCAAAGCCAACCTCACGCCGGCGCCTCAAGGTGATCGGAGTAGCATGGCACTAGAGGCATCAGATCAGATAATGCCGCCGCGACCAGCCTGAGGACCATCCATTTCGACATTTCAGCATGCTGGCATGCGCATGTATGAACGCGATTACACCATCATCGCAGCAGCTATCCGCGACTCCGACATAGCAGCACCCGCCCACGCCCAATGAGACACCACCTGACGACCGCATTAATACCCTAGAACCACCCATTCTCGCCCTTCCGTATGATGAATACTGTCAGCAACCTTCTACCACCGGTCTTTGAGGCCAAGACGCCTTCCAAGTCGCCTGCAAAGAACAGAAGCCTCTCAGATCCGCCTGCCGGCGTCCTCGCGCCTTCTCCGTCGATCCGCGAGAAGCTACGGCGGGAAAGCAAAGACGACAATGCCGTACCTACCACTCCGAAGACCTCTCGACGGCCCGACTTTCTCTCTCGTGGCTTGAGTCTACAAATGCCCAGTCCGGCGCAGCTCTCGACGGCTGCACCGCTGAGCCCACAGCTGGAATCCACAAACATCCATTCGTACATGCAATCACAAAGCCAGACTGGCAGCCCAGCGACGTCGCTACCCAGACACTCCAGAGGACTGGACTTCTCTCGCGCATGCACCAACTTGCACCACTCCACTCTCGCGGAGCAACGTGAGCCACCCTCATCCCCGGTCGCTACACAAAAAGCAATGAACATCCCTTCTCGCAAGATGTCAGTAAGCTCCATGGCGCTGGACTCGCCGGCAATGATACCGGGAAGTGCTTGGGGATCACTTGCGCCTGAGCGAAGTACCGTCAGTAGTTCTGTCGGTAGTGTGAACATGCTGGGAAGTGAAAGTGAAGGAAGTGACAGTGACGAGGACGAAAGCATGGCAGGTGACGAAGACGATCCCATATTCGCGACACCTCAAGTGCACAAGTTACAGAACCCGACCGCTTCAACGCCCTTCAGCGGCCCGCTTACACCCGGAGGGTCAACCTGGACAAGCGGCAGCGCCTTTTCACCAGCAGCACAAAGTCTCATGAAAACCATCCGCCGCTCCCGACTACACAACAAGTCTTCCAAGCCTAGGAAACACTCGAGCAGCGCCAGCAATAGCGGTTACAGCTCGATGGCATCGCCAAGAGCAACATCACCGCCACCCATGCGAAGTATTGAAAACGCAGGTGGGGGGTACTTTGGTTGGAACAAAACGGCTCGAAGTCGGAGGGAGAGTCTTGCGCTCGGCACAGATGGTCCCCATCTTTCCAGTGGCAATGATAGTGGCGATGAAGGCTCGGCAGCCGCTCCAACAACGCCAGGAGTCATCAGACGGGCAGTTACCCGGCGTGGCAACCTATTGCCCAAGACCAAGGGTTTTGCTCGTGTGCGAGCTGCATTGACTGAGGAATCGCAACCTGTTGACACCGAGATGAGACGAGAGTCCGAGACTATTAGGCAGGTGCGCGAGAGGGAACCGAGCGTGTCAGCCGACTTCGATTTGACCAGACCACGCCCACAAACCGCGACCGCCGCTTCATCGCCGAATCTACTTCCCGCAGTACCAGAAGCTGCTCAAGAAGACTTCGGTCGAGATCTCGATAGTGATTTGAACAACAATGAAAGAGGACTTGGAATGAACTTTGCCCTGCACGCACACCGCAACAGCGCTGGTACCGGATACTGGAATCGATTTGACCCGTAAGTGGAAATGTTCATACGCCTGTCTAAAAGTTAGACTAACAATTCCAGGTCCATGCGTACACCACCTCCTCCCAACTTTAACAGACAAGGGAGCAGTATGATGTCGGACATAAACATGGAGTCACCTCTGCCCTCCGAAGCCGGCTTTGCAATGAAGATGCGCGGACGTGCCCAGTCTTCGGCTTCAGACGCGTCCGAGGCTTTCGGCCCAACAACCAGCAACAACAGTAACGCTGCTACTTCCGCAATGACTGACGACATGCATCTCAACAAGTTCAAGCGCCGCCGCGACGACGATTTCGACATTGCCACGGTGAAGCGTCGAGCCGTCTCTCCTGGCATGAGCACTCAGAACAGTCCAGTCCTGACGCAGTCGCCATCATACCGCGACTCGAACGGCGTCTGGGGACATCCACCCGAGAAGAAGAATTCTCAAGGCGCTAACAGCGATACTTCACAGAGCTCTCACCAGGCTAGTTCGTCTCGAACTGGTAGTGCGTCTGGTCCAGCAAAGAAGCTAGGTCTGCAAGGAATGGTTGATACCAACGATGGGATCATGAAGATGAGCATTGGGTAGATTAGCATGAAGGAGGCTGTCTCTGTACTTGATTGAAGGTTTAGCGCGGTGTTTGTGGTGTTATTCTTGGGGTCAGCATGGTTTCGGGACAGGCGTATCGAGGTTTCTGCCTGTATTCGGCAAGATATGTATGAAAGTAATGAACATTTGGATCACACTGGTTGAGATAAACAGCCAAACTCTGTGTATCGTGATTTGCTATTGCGACCACTCAGTTATTGCTCATGCGTCGAGACATCGGGAGTGTGTGAAGTTGAAGATCGTTGGAACCTGAGGCAGAACTACGCCATACCTTCCACGTCCATCCCGAGCCGACCTCACTGTTGACATCCCACCTAACCTTGACCCACCTATTGTGTTGCTCTGCATAATCGCACACAGTAACAACAGACACAATGGCTTCAAAACAAGCAACCGTCGCTTCGTTCGTCGAATCGGCCCCACCGGGAGAGGTTGGTAGGAATGGCCTCACCAATGGATCTAGACTCACGCTGACGTATACAGCTCTCGAATGTGGTAGCTGGTGCGTCTGATTTGTTCTACATATTGTGAAGGTACAGTTTGTTGAACAGTCTTGCAGATATCAAGGCTCTTGCTGGCAGTGATGCCAGCTTGCTGCAATCCCTCGAGCCCGCTTTCAGGAAGTACAACGAGCAACAGTATGCGACTATTAAGCTGCCTGGAAGCAGTGAGGCGGTATGACTTATCATGTGACGAGCGGTTGCAGCTTTGAGTCTGACCTGAATTAGGTCATTGTGAGCGAGCACAACGCACTCGGAAGCAACCGTTACTTCGACACGGCGAGCCAGACGTCGTTCGAGGTCGACCACACATCACAGGTGCGTCCGATTAATCTTATGATAGCTCATGTGGTCGCGAAAGCTAACGTCAAGATTAGACTGCATCAGCCACCCAACAACATCCCCTCGAGTCTTCGAACGCCGACCTCATTCGCTCCCTTCAGAAGTCCTTCTCCAAGACTGCCGCCGAGCACTTCCCTACCTCGACCGTCGGCATCTACCCCTCCTCTGACGACAGCAGCGTCGCCATTCTGCTCGTCGCAAACAAATACTCTCCCCAGAACTACTGGAACGGCCGCTGGCGGTCTACCTACACTGTGTCTTCGTCTGGCAGCTTGAGCGGCTCAATCAAGGTTGACGTGCACTACTACGAGGATGGCAATGTCAGGATGAGCACAAGCAAGAGTGTGGAGGTTTCCAATGCTAGCGGTGCAGATGCTGTTGTCAGGGAGATTGCGAAGGCAGAGAACAAATTCCAGGAAGAACTGAACAGGGCATTCGTCCAGCTGGCTGAAGGTAGCTTCAAGGGTTTGAGGAGACAATTGCCTGTCACTAGACAGAGAGTGGAGTGGGAGAAGATTGGTGGATACAGGGTGAGTCTTGCTCATTGACATGCGAGTGAGGGTTTCGCTAACAACTCTACAGATTGGCCAGGACATTGGCGGAGGACGCTCGAAGTAAGCGCCATTGAGGGTTTAGGTCGCTTACATGATTCATCTCAGATGAATACAACATGCTCAAATGACGCCGTGAAAAGGAATAAAAGGACCTCAAATGAGTTGTTCCCACCACCGCACCCATGATGATACTCGCCACTTCACTTTACATTAGAAACAGAAGACTGACTGCCTTCATTGTTGTCACGATGCCACATTTACTTCAGACGCTGAGGTCTTGAACGGGTACGTGCATCGAAAGCTCTCAAACAGAGCTTGGAGCTCGCGTTTGTCCCTGCATGATGCCTTTTGATTCCGTTTGTCCTTGGCGTGCCTGTCTAGTTGACCTTGGAAAAGCTCACTTCACCACTCATCGCGTGCATTGAACACTACAACCACAAAATTCACCACCAAAATACCACAACAACCACACAGTCGCCACAAGAACACCACAGAATCAACCACAAAGTCACAAAAAAAAAAAAAAAAACTACAGGAACAACCACGAAATTCCACAAGACGGCTACAAGATCACTACACGACAAGAACAACATTACCTCAAGACTACCTTAAAAGACCACCACAAGACCAGCAAAAGCTCGCCACGGGTTTACCACAAGATTACCACACCCAAGGCAATCGCACACAAGAGACTACAACATACAAGACTGCCACACGCAAGACTACCACACGCAAGACTATCTCAACCAAGACTACCACATCAAAAACTAACATCCTCCTCTTCGCTGTCGCATGCTCAACATGGCGAATGCGAAGCCGCTTTGTGTATATTTTCAACGTGGCACTTGTCGTTTTGGCAATGCCTGCAAATTCAGTCACGAAGACGCATCCGGAGGTGTGACGACAGACCCTGCCACAGATCGTCTCGAACGTAAGGACAAGGGCACCCCCACTGCCTACGATGACTTCGTAAAATGGCGCTATGACATTAAACAAAACAAGCGTGACATCAAGCGCGCTCAGCCACTTGGAAAGAGACTCACTCAATTCATACAAAAGGCGCTTGACCTTGTTGGCGTTGATGGCACGATGCAAGAAGTCATCACTTGTTTGTCGAACGAAGGCGGCATTGAGCGTCTCGGCGAATTACTCAACGTTGATTACAATGCTCTGGCCGATGACATGCTCATTGCCATTTTCAAAGATCAGCTACTCCCGTTCATGCAGATATTGGCCCACCCAAGCGTACTTTCATCCGCAGTTCTGGAATCAAGGCATGCGACATTGCTCAATTATCTCTTTGGTGTCAACGGCAAGCGCTCTGTTGCGGTCTTCAGTGCTGTTATTCGCGCTCTTACCTACGAAGAAGAAGTCTCCTCTGACCTGGACCCTTGCCTTATCGTACTCTCCGCAGTTCTGGAAGTCAACGGCTCTGCCCAGGTCAACGACGACCTTCGTGCTGCTGCTGAAACCATCATCGCCCTTACATACGGACGCACGCTCAGTGGTAATGCTCTCAAGTACCACAGAAAGATGTGCTTGCGCTTGGGCCTGGGCGATCACATCAAACGTGCAGGGGACAACAAGGACCAAGTCGCAATTCGCCCGAAAGCCACTTTCCAACTGTTGGTCGATCTGCCAGGCGAGCTATCCGAAAGTGGTCCGCGTCACGACAACGACTTCTCCGATATCGAAGACATCCAGATTCTGCCAACCATGGAGGAGATCTTGAGTGAACGTGCTGAGTACTTGCCTCAAAATGACCCTTCGACGTGGCATCTCCAGGGCGTGGCAGGCCTCCTGGACAGACAGTTCCGCCTCTTGCGGGAGGATACCGTAGGCCAGCTGCGTGATGCAGCAAAAGTCGAGCTTGCTCGCATCCAGGATCAGCATGGTCAGAGCAAGCCTGCAAGACACGCCGGGCCACGTACCTACAGTTATCACAACGTCCGTGTTATTGGTATCGAATTCGATGAGCACAAGGGACTTCTGTGTGTTCTCCGATTTGCCCAGCCGCGCGATGTTAGCGGCAAGACTGCTACGAAGCGCAAAGAATGGTGGGCCGACTCGAATCGACTTGGTCCAGATGCCCTGATCATGTTGCTGGGGTCGGATCAGATCGCCATTTTCTTGACTGTAGTCACGCCCATGCCCTCACATGGGTCAATGGCAGACCATTCTGGCGCAGCGAGCGCCCTCGAGAAACGGTTCCCTCGCCATGGAGACGAAGAAAACGCTCACGTCATTGTGCAGCTCGTAGATCGCACGGAGTCAGATACTAATGCTCTCCTCTGTCATTTCGGCATGAGCACTGAATATCTTTCATTCTCCCTGCTGGAATTTCCTGGCGTGCTGTTGCCAGCATTTTATCCCACTCTCGCTGCACTACAGAAGATGGATGGGTCTTCGGATCTGCCTTTTGCCGAGCAACTTGCGCCTGACCAAAGCCAAGACGTTCGACAGCGCCGCGACATTAATCCTCCTGCATACGCGAAGAGACACGGATTCCGGTACGATTTGTCGACGCTCTCAACTACCCACGAACCGATAGAGTTGGACATCAGTTCTCCTCTTGACGCGAACACGCTCAGTGCCCAGACGACTCTCGACAAAGCACAAGCCGACGCTTTAATCACGTCGCTTTGTAGATCCGTGGCACTGATCCAAGGACCTCCGGGCACTGGAAAAAGCTACACTGGCGTAAGCCTGTTGGAGGTTCTCCTGGCCAACAAGAAGGCCGCTAAGCTTGGTCCAATCGTTGTGGTCACTTTCTCCAACCATGCACTTGATGCAGTGCTCGAGCGCGCAGTCGATGCCGGCGTCAAACAAGTCATCCGCATCGGCTCGAGATCTAAGAGCGAGCGACTCGCCAACGTCAATCTCCGCCTCGTAGCTCAAAAGGAGGAGCTCACCAAGCTTGAGAAGAGAGAGCGATGGGAAACCAGGCAAGAAATTGCAAATCACGGCGCTTTGATCAAAGAATGCCTTAACGACCTGAAGGACGCTGCTTCAGAAGCATCTGTCCTCAAGATGCTCAAAGAGGAGTATCCGAAATGGCACGCTCAACTTATTGAACCTGAAATCGATGAAGATGGATTCGAGTTTGTCCGAGCAAGGCGCGCACCTCGGGGAATCAAAGCGTGGCTAGCAGGTGGTACGCATGCGTCCTCGAGCTCGCTTAACGATGAAAAGTACGACTTGTTTAAGATGAACATTGCGCAGCGGAAAGAGATTTACAGCAGCTGGACAGAAGAAATCATGGAACCCATGAGAATATCGCTACTTGCCAATCTCGAAGCGTACGACAACGCAAAGCTCACCCTTGATAGGATCAGAGCTGAAGTGGACCTTCGTGTCCTCAACAATGCGGACGTCATTGGTGTTACCACCTCTGGTCTGGCACGCAGCCTTGACCTCGTGCGTAGACTCCAGAGCAAGGTGTTGATCAAAGAGGAGGCCGGCGAGATCATGGAGGCACAATCACTAACAGCGATTCTCCCGTCAATTGAGCACATGATCTTGATCGGCGACCACCAGCAATTGCGACCCAAAGCGCAGAACTACGAGCTCTCGGCCGAGAACCCTCGGTCACAGATCAAGCTGGATGTCAGCTTTTTGAGCGCCTCGTGAATCCTGAGTATGATCAATATGCCGCCATTCCCTACACCACTCTGAAAGTCCAGCGTCGCATGCACCCCTCTATTTCGCAGCTCATTCGGCCCACGCTCTATCCTAATCTTGAAGACTCTCCAGAAGTCAACAACTACCCTGAAGTTTCTGGAATGCAGCGTAGGTTATTTTGGCTTGACCATAAACAGCCTGAAGAAGGCGAGAAGGATCGGAGCGATTCCACATCTCACACGAATCAGTACGAAGTTGACATGGTCTTCGCGCTGGTGAGACACTTAATCCGACAAGGTGTATACAAAGCGACAGACATCGCGGTCCTGACGCCTTACCTTGCCCAGTTGAGAAAATTACGTCGCTCGTTGAGCAGTTTCGCTGAAGTAGTCATCAACGATAGAGATATCGATGAGTTGGCTCGCGCGGATGACGACGGTGACGAGGGTGGCGAAACCGATGCAGACGCAAAAGACAAGAGCGTCAATCATCTCCTGCCAACTTCGGGAGTCCGCAAGAGTACCTTGTTACAGGCTCTGCGTCTGGCCACCATAGACAACTTCCAGTAAGTACCCTCCACTAGGCTTTAAAATACTTAGTGACTGATAATGTTTTGCAGGGGCGAAGAAGCCAAAGTGGTTGTTATCTCGCTAGTACGAAGCAACCAGCAACGCAGATGCGGATTCCTGAGGACTTCAAACAGAATTAATGTGCTACTATCGAGAGCACAACATGGAATGTACATCATCGGCAACACTGAGACATCTTCCCCTGTACCCATGTGGAGGGAAGTGCTCGAAATGCTCGACAAGGGTAACAACATTGGCACGCAGCTCGAGCTTTGTTGTCCACGCCATCCAGAGACCCCTCTTACGATAACCTGCCCTAACGACTTCTCGAGTGTTTCTCCAGAAGCCGGATATGACCTCCTCTGTGGACAGCGCCTGCCCTGTGGGCACTCGTGTGTCAACAAGTGCCACTCTGAGGGATTGCATAAGGCTGTGTACTGCTTGAAGCCATGCAACAGGGTCAAGCAAGGCTGCAGCCACAATTGCCAATACGAATGTGGACGCCAGTGTGATGAGAAATGTAAGATCAATGTCACTGATATTGATGTCGAGCTCCCATGCGGGCACCATGTTCAGCAATTACCCTGCTGGGAACACCAAAATCCGACTCAAGTCAAATGCCACACGCTGGTCGAACGCACAGTCCCTGGGTGTGAGCACAAAGTCAAGATGCCATGCCACCGCGACGTCACCACATCGAACTTCGTTTGCCCGGCGGTCTGTGGGGCTCTGCAGCCTTGTGGTCATGCTTGCAAAGACAAATGTTGCAAATGTCGTTCACGCGAAGGAACCCAGATCGTGAAAGAGGAGCATGGCATCTGCAAGCAGCCATGTCGACGCAGATTCACCAATTGCAAGCATTCTTGCATTATTCCATGCCATGGCGATAAGGCTTGCCCACTCTGCGATCAGGCATGCGATGTTCAGTGTAGCCATGCGAGATGTATGAAGAGGTGCAGTGAACCGTGCACTCCATGTGCAGAAGAGAAGTGTGCATCTTGCTGCCCGCACGCAAAGTGCAACATGCCCTATGCCGCGCCATGCGACTGGGTACCTTGCTCTCAGCGTTGTACGAAATTGCTGACATGCGGGCATCAATGTCCATCGATCTGCGGCGCAGATTGTCCGAGTGAAGCATATTGTCAGGTCTGCGCCTCCGAAGAAGTCAAAGATCTTCGAGCCGATCTTATCATGCTCACAACATATGGCGAAGTTGATCTCTCCGAGAGCCCATGCATGTTCCTACCATGTGGGCATATCTTCACGGTCGAGAGCCTTGATGGTGTGATGTGCATGTCAGAGCACTATACGATCGACGTGGCGACTGGAATGCCGACTGCCCTTAGTGGTAATTCAGAGGCATTCTCACAAGACAAGGTCAAGACATGTCCAGACTGCCGTGGTTCTCTTCGTTTGATATCACGCTATGGTCGCATTGTCAGACGAGCTTTACTCGACGAGTCTACAAAGAAGTTCATCACATGGTCTAATCACGAATACGTGGAGTTGGCTGGGACCATGAAGACTAACCAGGAGCGACTCATGGAGACGCAGCCGGGGGTTGTCTTCCATGCCGGGCATACTGGGCACATCTCTCTGACGCCACGGGTCTCGCACGTTCAGGCTCTAGGAAGACTAATCGGTGTTCGCGGCCGTTATCGCGACCTTTCAGATTTGCGCAAGAAGATTGACAAGTTCCTGCGTCAGACCGCAGCAAATGAGCAACCGTTCGGGCGTGTTCATGACATCGTCGAGGCACTCCGACGTCGTCATCTGGACGATGGACAGGATATGGACGCCTTTGACTTCGACCGTGTCTTGCTTCAGACACGAGGCTCGCTACTTGCCACCACCTTGGCGATCAGATGTGAGCTGATAGCTGTCTCGGACTTCATCAATAGCTTTGGTGGTCAATCCCAACAGTCAGAACGACGCTCGCTAAAGGTTGACTTCTCCTCGGACCGGGACTCATGCAAGACCTTGATCAGCACCGCTACGACTTCATTCGCTCCTCTCCAGCAGGCAGAAGGGCATCTCTTCTGGGCTCATTTCGCAGCCCTTGAATGTGCAGTCATGGAAGCTCATGTCAACGACAGCACCGGAACGTCCCTCGACAGTCTCAGGGCTGTTGCTGAAAGCCATCTCACTGATGCCGGAAAGTTGTGCACCGACTTTCCGGGCCAGACTAGCAGTATTGTGGCTGAGGTAGACGACGTTCGCCGTCTGCTCCGTGAAGGTGGGTATAGAAGTCAGATGAAGATGGTCGTTGCTGCTATGCAGGCAGAGTTCAGCGGCACAGGACACTGGTACAGGTGCGTGAATGGTCACCCATTCACAATTGGCAATTGTGGCATGCCTGTACAGACTGCGCGTTGCCCGCAGTGTGCCGCTCCTATTGGTGGGTCTCACTATCAACCAGCAGCTGGAGTCCAGCACGCTCGTGACATTGAGGAGGAGTTCGGAGATATGAGAATCTGAGACTGTAGAGTGCAAACCAAGTGAACGTGACGAGCTTTGACCAGCGTTGCTATCTCTTATGTTTGTTCTGATGGACTTAGAAGTCCTCTCCATAGTCAATTGCTTCGATGCCAGATTTAAAAACCTTTCGGAAATTGTTTGATGCTGTCGCTTGATGCTACCACATCGCCCAATTGATACACCTAAAGATGAGCGCCGATAAAGAGCAGCATCATATGCCTACCGCTGAGCCTACTTTCCCCCGGAAGTCTCTACTTTCCCTGCTGGGATTCGTAGTTGCCTTTGCTATTAGCATCTACCTCGCTAGGCCGTCCTACTTCACTCGTGCCTCTCCAGACCAAGCCTTTATCACAGACCTTTCCTTCTCTGAACTCATAGCTCGAAATAGAACGACTAATCGCATTTCAGGCAATTCTACGTGGAATATTTGACGGAGATGCTATCCCTTCCACTATTATGATCATCATCCCATTTTAGCTCCTTGTAGATTTATCAGCTTTCGGCTTTCCCAATGCACTACCAGCCATGCGATCGCTTCGATAAGCTTGCTGCTCCTTCCTATCCAGTGAGACAAAAGCTCCATTGCGGCTGTTCTGGGATGCCGACCACAGCTCAGACATGGGGATCTCGGCGCGAAATTTACGAGCTTCGAAGAACTTGTCTGCAAGCTGTTGTAACCTCACACGCAGGAAGCCGTAATACTGCGGTGATGCTGAATTTGAATCGCAGCTGAAACCATCATCCGGGTCGTCGTAGTCGGGATCGACGGCCCACACCCAGATGTTGTCGGCATATTGAAGTGTTGTGTACACCGACGAGATTGCCGCGCTATCAATGACGATGAACGCATTGCTCATTACGCCGTCCACAAGGGCGTCGTATCTGGTTCGATCTCCACCGCCGTATCGTGGCAGGCGCGACCGGTCGCGAATCGATGTGAAATGCTCTCTGAGCAGTTGAAACTTTGTTCTGAGTGCTGCAAGATCGTCGGGCTGTCTGCTGGCCATGTAGACTCTTGCAGCCTCCTTTTCCTCAAACTCTTGTTCGTCGTGGCTTTGGATGTGTTGCACAATATTTTCAGGGCGGTCCCGGGTGGCGTGGTGTAATCCTGGCCAATCCAATGTTTGCATATGGAACGCGCTACTGAGCTGGTCGCCATAGCCCGACTTGATCCGCCCGAACATGAGCAACGCATCCGCTCTGGTAAAGTAATGCTCAAGGTCGAAGTGCTTAATTGCAAGCGGGTCGACGTATCGCGCAAAGCCCCAAGGCTTTGCACCTTTTTCTTGTTCAAGCAGTGTCCGCGCCCAGTTAGGACCCTTGAAACGAGACAGAGTAGTCTGCACTCGCTTATCACGGTGAGAGGCTGCTTCGGCATCGAACCGCTGTTTCATTTCCACGCCGACACTTTCGAGAGCTTGGCCTTCGCGTTCGTGTTCGTAGAGAGGCAGTCTGAGAGTTCGCAATTGCTCGAACACAGCTGTCTTGTGCGCTACAGAAATCCTGATCAGGGCATCCGATGCGTTTGACCTCATTTTACGCTCGGCTCGAGTTTTGTCTAGCCAGTAGCGAGCTAAGAGCAGCTCGAGCTCTGCCATAGTGAGAAGTTCAGGCGACTCGACCGCTCGCGCCACAAGAGCCGATCTTGACAATGCAGTCCTGGAGCTGATATTTGAGGCCACATCATCATCGTCGGGTAGATCAAGCACAGCCAATCGATCTGTGTGCGTTAGGCTGGTCTTGCGACCTTGGTCCTCGATTGTTCCGATACACGATCTAACCTGTTGTGCTGTGGCGAATCCGCGCTGAATGCGCATAAACGAGGGTACGAGGGTGTCCATGGTTTCGAAATAAGAGTCAGGAAACCAGCGCTATAGCGTTTTCAATAATATGGTCGTGAGATGTCAAGTGGCGCATGCATCGTCCGACGAAGCTCGGCTTGCAAGTCTGACGACGGGCGTTTCGCGTTGCGTTTAGGCTTCGACTCCTTGCTGGCATGACGCTGTCCATTGCACTTGAGAAAATAATCGGGCCGCATCTGAGAGACAATGCAGAATATGTTGGCAAATTTTGGCAGGCTTCGAAGGGATGCTCGAGTCTTTGCCAACATAACGACAAGCAACACAGATGCAGCCAGTATCATCTGCAGACTTCGATGGCTTCCCTTGCTGCCGATATTATTGATCAATTTCCTTGTTGACACGGATCAACAATAATAGCGACAGCTTGCAATAATCATCCGACGCGCGATTCACCCATAGGCATTCATAGCTCGAAAAGCTACACTGGCACTGACATCTCTGTATCTACGTCTATCAGATCAGTGTCGAAGTGTACTGTATCTTCGGTCGACTCCGACTGTGGCGTACAGGCCGTCCCAGACCCGTCTGTACTGGCATATTGTACGTACTCTCCTCCGAAGGACTCCCGATACACAATCGCAAAACTCGACGGCCATTGCATGGGCGGACCAGCGGGCAGCAGTGGTGGCGCTCGTGATCGATAGTGAGACTCTTGCCGCATGATCTCGAATGGCGCACGTAGTCTTGTCGAAAAGAGCAGCAATTCGGCGCTGTCGAAGACTATGTCAAAATATGCACCAATGTCTGCATGATAACATTGGTCCAACACGCATTGACACAGCTCGGGGTCCCCTGAGCTCGCGGGACACGGGCGGCAATAAGGGCTAAAAGCGATTTCACCCACTACCCGATACATGTCCGGACCTTGTGCTCTGAGGATCATACCATAGCAGTAGGTCTCAAAGCCAAGATCAGTGGAGTAATCGCTCAGAGGGACGATCCAGTCCCCATCGGACATCTCACAGGCAGTGATTGCAACGATCATATCGTTCACAATTAAACATACTTTCCCTGCGAATTCAGATGGTGTCGGCATTGAAGCTGTGTCTGACGGAGCCTGGGTGCCCACCCAATTTTCGGACTTATATGTGATCATGGGCGCAGTGAAGTGTCCTGAAGGAGACATGCTGACTTTACAGCCCCATGCAGTACGATTCCGGAACATTGGAGCGCCAGGGAGATATTCCGGCATGCCTGGGAAATCCTTGGTGGAGAGATTTCTGGCCATCGCAGCTTCTACCTCCGCGAGATCAGCGTCTAGACGGAGGTTGAAGCACAGTAGAGCGGCAAGCTCCACATCCCTGTTGGCAGTCTTGTCAGAACTTGTGTAGCTGTGCTGTGTGAGGACTTGTAAGGCAAGCTCGTAGCATGAAATCGTGTAATCGGGCATGATGCTATACGCCGAGCCGAGCAGGCTTTTGACAGCAAAAATCTTGTCTCTAGCATCGTAACACTGCAAATCTCGGATCATAGCTTGGATGTCTACAAGACCATTTGGCCTTGTAGAATGCATAGTCTTTCTTGACGGGTCTTTCCGATGAACCTGATGTACCATCAAGTCAAAGTTATCGAGGTCAGACTGGCCCAGAAATATATTGGCCGTCTCCAACATGTGCCAGACTCGGATTTGTGCCTCTTTGTAGTCATAGTCCAAGAAGGGGCGGGTGCTCATTGGTAGTGTCGTGCAGACCAATGTGATATCTTTGAGAGCTTGCATGTCTGCCATTGCATTGCCACAAAGCATCATCACCTTGTAGGCGAGATGTAGTTCTTGATATATCCATGTGCGAGAGAAGAAAGGTCGTTGGCCAAAGGCTTTCATGGCACCGGCAAATCGACCGAAGTCGTCGCCAAGGGCGGCAAGCCAGTTTACAGTGCGACGTTGTAAGGCCTCGCTCCGCTCTTCCAACCACTCAGCAATTGGACTCGAAGGGTCATCCGGTGGGAAGCTCGTAAGAGCGTGGAAGAGAAAATCACTATCATCTCGATCAGGTCCAAAGCAAGCCCATACTTCTGTGGCGCCACTGAAGATGTCGGCAATCTTGTGTACTTGTAAAGCTTTCTCTGCGAGGTCGCTCTGGTTGATACAGATAGCGTCCAGCCAGTAGTATGAACCTGCTGCCGCTCGCGATCTGGCTTGCTGCAAAACCTGCCAACCATTGCGGTTTACTTCTGTTTCTTTCCCATTTACCCACAAGGTATTACGTAGCAGTGGGTCTCCATAGACATACGATAAAGCGTAATAGGCAGGGCATGCCGTCAAGTCGAAGGTCTCTAGTCGACAGGATAGACGCGTTGCTGTAGATGACAAGTCGAATCTGAGCAACCGGAATTGCTTGGTCGATTCAAGCAAAGGCTCATGAACGAACATCCTGAAGAGATGGCACTCCACATATAGAATTTCATAAATGTCGTACGTGGACCGGGCTTGTCGGAATCAAACAGCAACGTGACTCCAATGATAAGGCAGATCTTCCAAGCTGATGCGGGGCAGATACGCACAGCTTGGAGCAAGGAGGTGTATTCATCGAGGGAACTAGACGCCCACGAGAATCGAGTATGAAGCTATACGGAAGAATCTGCCCCATCGAAATGACCAGGCACTTACTATGCATGTCTTCCAAAACCGTCTTCCAAAACATCTCCAATGTGTCGACCATGGAGTGATGCATCATGGACACGCTCATCCGTCAAGTTACCATCCTGCCGTTTCCAGAGCCTCAGACAATGCTCAGCAAGGTCACTCCAACCAAACTGGCGTAACTCATCCCACTCGCCTGGCAAGACCGTAGCACCATGCTCGATCAGATGTATCGCGACAGCATCGTGGTTCCTCAGGATGGGCCAAGAAAGCGTGCTGGCGTAACCACCTTCCAGCGTGGCATTTGGATCGGCGCCGGCTGATAGCAGCATCTTGACCGCTTCTAGGCGACCTCTATACGCAGCGACTTCCAGCGCTGTGGACTGGTGGCGGCCGCCAAGTTGGTTGATGGATGAGCGTGCACCACTGTCGAGCAGTCGTCGGACAACCTCCGTGAGCCCGAAGGAAGCGGCATAGTAGAGTGGTGTTGTTGCTCGTACATCTGACAGAGATATCTCGGGCGTAAGGGTGACGGCCCAAGTACCGTAGTTCCCTGTCAAAGCCGAGTTTCTGGTCTCGAACAGCTTTGCAATGATCTGCCATGTCTCGTCCCGGAATTGTTCTTCGGCTGCGTTCGCGTGGTCTGGCCAGAAGTGCGCAGCGTACAACAGCAAGGGCCAGTCTTTTAGTAGCTGCTGATGTTGGGTCTGGGAGACGACTCCAAATCGCATTTCTGGGGTCAGCAGATACAAGAGGCATGTTTCTGCAATATTGCGATGAGCGAGCCTGGCATCCAAGAAGAAGTCCTTGGCCGTGCTATCTTTAAGAGCGTCCCCGAGCAGATATTCTCTGACTGATGCGTGGGCGAGTCTCACTTCTTCATATTCCAGCTCCGTTGCGAATGTGATGGCAGATGAATAGTACGCTGGAGCACTTTGCACGTCGAGAATGCTAGCTTGAGCTTTGATCACAAGACTTGAGCACAGTGGCGGTGAGTCGAAAGGGGCGATGTCAAGGTCAACATAGCTGAAACCTTGCAGGTCTTGGTGGTTTACTGCAATGGCGTGTGTGAGCTCGCCAATGCGCAACGGGCGGCCACTGAACGCCAACCACTCCAGCATTCGCTTTGTGGAATTTCTCTCGCTTTTTGGGATGCGAAGAAGGATGCGTTCGTAGACAGAATTCAAGTTGCATGGCAACTTCTCCAACAATTCATTGAGTGCCCTGATCGTTCTGCATTCGCTGACAAGGTCAATGAGACAGCTTGCGAGACGAAAACTGGGCAGAATATGGCATTAGCACTTCTTAATGCAACATTGCTTTGTAGTGTGCACTTACAGACCTTCGGCACGATGTACGATGCCTTGGCTCAACTTAGATCGGACAGGCTCGGGCCACTTCTGACCTGCCATTATCCTATCATGTACATAGGCGTGGATATCACGCTCAACATTGCCTCTGCTCAACTCAACCACGTGTGCTTGACCAGCTACCATACTCGCTTCAATCGCTGGCGTCCAGCGTGAAGTAAGCAATATGTGCACGTGGTCAAGCTTGCGTTGGTGTATGTGTCCGACCACTTGTAAGGCAGAATGAACATCAAGTGCTTCATCGATGGCGTCGATGGTGATTATGACATCTATGTAATCGGCAAGCATGTCGACGAGTAACGATAGAAGTTGCGCCTGGGTGACAGTTCGTCTCTTGTCCTGGCATGCATCATATATTTCGTTCAAGGTTGCATTGTTCATTTTACGACAGACCATCTGCGAGATGAGAGCCCGAATCATGTTCTCTGTGCTACGCTTACTTTCTTCGGAGACGTCGAAGTAGAAGTACATCGCGATCTTCTCAATCTTGTCTGATGGGTCCTCCATGACGTGGCGGACGACTGTTGAGCAAAGCACTGATTTGCCAGATCCCGGTATGCCGTGTATCCACAGAAGACTATTATTCCGCAAAAGCCACTGTGTGAAGACTTCCAGTCGCAGAAACCACTTCCCGGAGTCGCCCTGTCGCTCTCCTTGCTTGTGAGCTTGATTCGTCGACACATCAGGCGCAGCCAACCATTCCTGAATGGCTTTCAGTCGTCGTCTATTCTCTTCCGTTTCTTGCCCAAGGCGTAGATGGGCCATGCCTGTCTCTATCACGCCAAGTTGCCTGGTCTGATCGACTGTCAAAGCCAAATTGATTGTGCTTTTCATGCGTTCGATCTCTTCCAGAGCGCTTTCAAGGTCCCCCCGCTGGAGTGGAAACATGATGACATTTTTGACAGCCTTGATGCCTTGAGAAGGCTGCAGCTTTTCGACGAGACGCTGCAGTGAGGTATGAAACTCTTCAAGCCTTTCAGAGCCTGCCCAGTCTGCAAGAGCGCCGTGGTGCAAGTTATCTTGCGATTCATCGTCTTCCAAGAGCTCGTTGATCTTGACCAAAAGCAGTTTCAATCCTTCGAGCTGGTTGATCAGTTGTTTCGCATCGCTCGATGCATTTTTGAGGCCTTTGTACTCCCAGCATATGCTGATCAGCTTTGTGGTGATTTGCACCAGTGCGATGATGGACAATGCGGCGGACAGGCCATCCATTACGAGTTCCCGTACGATAGCTGATAGAACTGTAACGCAGCAGAATTGAGGGTCCTTGATGGCTGTCGCAAGTGACTTAGTCGCCACTCACTATCTGCTGACCGCGAGCACAATTAAAGCTGGCCGTGAACGAATCTTTCGCCTGTATGAATCTTGCAGTGCAGTGGTGATCGCCCAGAAGAAGAGCTTGCTGTGTCCCGCGAAGATTGAGCTCAAAAGTGTCTATCCAGATAGCGGTTGTAATCAGGGCTGATGTGGCGCTCGTGCGACGGAGCATGTTGTAACCAGAATCAACCTTGTACCGAAGCTACTGCACGATGCGCCTGAACGATTCCTTGTTGGGCGTCCATGAGCTGAGCATACAGCGTGGGATGACACCCCTGTCTGCACGCCGGCCATGGCGCCAAAACTCCGCCTTCAAGTAGCGTGTTGCCAGGAGGCATGGGATGATCGGAGGAGCGCTTGCAGAGAGCTCCACCAACGATACATGTATGCGAGTGCATGATAATCATCGAACGTGGGTGTGAAGGCTGGTCGAGGAGTCGTTTGCAAAAGCCTGTGCCGCGGGCTCTTGGACTTTAGAGTCCCTTGGTCCAGATGGGTCGATTCAACGCCGTGCGGTATTACTACAATGTTGTCATTAGCACCCTATGGTCTTTTTCATGGTATGTAGGGTATCACAGTCAGTCTGCAAATAAACATATCAGTATGAGTATTTTGAAATCGCACGCGTACGAAGGCCTCATGTTGCTGTCTGATGTTCAATTCAGGTGATCAGGGTTTAGGGTAAAATCGATTGAGCGTTCGGCATCCTGGTCTCGGCAAACAATTGTAGACAAGTACATGTACTTGCAGTCGCTCAATAGTCATCACGATAGAAAGGACGCTTGAAACCTGATGCAGCGATCTCGGCACACAGTCAGCGAACGTACAACTCCAAGACTACGCAGCATCGCGATGCAACCGCGTCTCATTCAGGCTCTCGTGACAAATCATTCTCTGCGCCATCAGTCGTGGTATGAGCCTCGCAATGCTTTCTCACGAGATTTACTGACGTTGGCAAAGAGCGAGAGAGCGAGAGAGAGAGAGAGAGAGAGAGAGAGAGAGAGAGTGTGTGGCATGTAATCATTCAACCAAATCTATCGGTGCTATGCAAACCAATTTTTCTTAACCCAATGCCTACACGCTCACAAACAGAAGCTGTTACGGCCTCAGTCATCTAGTAGACTTCGAGGACATACCTGCCCTCCTCCTTCAGCCTCTCGATCTCCTTGTGGCCATCCTTCTTCTTGCCCTCAGCAGCGGCCTCGATCTCGATGCCCTCCTCGAGCACAGCGGTGACATCCGGCACAGGCCAGGTAGGACCGCAAAGGTAGAAGGCACCTTCCTCGCGGAGGTAAGCTTGGCGAATCTCAGGCAGGGTCTCGCGCATGCGGTCCTGGATGTAGATCTTCTGCGGCTGGTCACGAGAGAAAGCAGCACCGAGCAAGGTGACGACACCGGCGGCCTGGTAGGCCTCCCATTCCTCACCATACAGGTACTCCTCGCGCTGGTGACGGGAACCCATGTACAAGAGCAGGTCGCCGATGGGCATGCCCTGCTGCTTCTGCCATGCACGCTCCTGGACGAAGGCACGGAAGGGAGCAAGACCCGTTCCGAGGCCAGCCATGATGAGAGGCTGGGTGGTCTTGGGCGGGAGCTTCATGACGGAAGGCTTGACGGAGACGGTCACGGGGCTGCCGACGGCGAGGCCGTTCAAGTAGCGAGTGGCCTGGCCGAAACGGTCGCGGCCAGAAGGATCGACCCAGTTGACAGTGACGATGAGGAGAGAGACGCTGTTCGGGGTGACCTTCTGGGAAGAAGCGATGGAGTACTCACGGCGCTTCATGGGGTTGACGATGCGAACAATGTCGTGGAAGCTGGGGTGAGCGGACTTGTACTCGAGCAGAAGATCTGCGAAAGTGATAGTGTCAACTTCAGCACGACGCTTGAACTCCAGAACAGACTCCTGGTTGCCTCCAGTACCCAGAAGAAGCAAGTTCTCCTTCTCCTTGGGGTCGGTGGCAAACTCGGACAAGGCCTCGTAGAAACGCTTGGGAGGGCGGCCGAAGATGTCAACATTCTGAACGAGGGACTGGTAGATGGTGCGGTTCTCGTAGATGCTAGGGTCCTCACGGCTGGGAACCTCAACAATCTCCTCAGGATCAAGACCGTACCACTTAATGAAGGCCTCGACCTCATCCTTGTCGTTCTCGGCATGGATACCAAGAGCCTCACCAATCTCATACTTGAGACCAGTGTTGCCGAGGTCGAACTCAATGTGGAAGATGTTACGGTCGTAAGTGGAGGGTGTGAGTCTGCGGCGCTCCTTGACGGTAGCGATGCAGGTCTTCTGGGTAAGCTCAGGCTTGAGAGCGGTGGTGGTGCCATAAGCCTCCTTGAAGACAAGACCCTTTGCGGCGACAGTCCATTTCTTGGTAGTGGCGGGCGTCTCTTCGTCGATCTTCTGGTAAGCAGAGAAGCTGTTGGCGTTGAGATCCTCAGCAGCAGGCAAGGCTTCGTTCTCCGCAAACTCGACGGTCTCCCAAGCAGCAGGGATCTCGACGGTCTTCAAAGCAGTCTCGAGGTCCTTAGCAAGGACATCAAGCACATCGCCACCAGCCTGGAGCTTCTTCAAACCAGTCTCATAGAGAGTGGGCTGAGCGATCTTCAAGAAAGCCAATTGCAGGAGGAAATTCTCGAGCTCAGCCTCCTCGGTGACCTTGGCAGAGGCGGCAGGGTCAAGAACATAGAGCGAGATTGACTTGGCGAAAAGAGCCTTGCGAACAGGTGCGCTGAGCTTCTTCTCCACATCTTCGTCCTTCCAGCCAGAAGACTTGAGGATGAGAGTGCCAGATGGCTTCACGCTGTCGATGACATTGAATTCCTTGAGAAGCTTCTCTTCTCCAACGACCACGACGTCGGCAGAGTTGACGCTGTAAGCAGCCTCAATGCTCTTGGCGGAGCAACGGATATCGCTTCTGACGGAGCCGCCCTGCGCAAGGTTGTCGTGGGAGCTGCGAACGGAGACATTGAGCGAGCTGTCACCAGAGAGAAGCTGGCCAACTTGAATAGGAGCAGGTGCCGAAGCGTTCTCGTCAACATCCCAGAATGTGTATTGCTTGACGTCCTCGGCAGTAAGGCTGAGTGTCGTCTCTGGGGCAACAACGTTGTCGCCAGGCTTGGTGCCCAGACGGCGGAGCAGACCTTCCATCATCTTGACAGTCCATACGGTCTCGCGGCCGTATTTGATGTCGTAGACGCCGGGCTCCTTGCCAGAAGCAGAAGCCTGGAAGTTGACGGCTGCAAGGACGTCGCTGAAAAGAGCGCTGGTGACAGAGCTGTCCGCAACGTGTGCGTTGTCTTGGACCTGGCCAAGAACAGTGATCTGCTCAACGCTAGGAGCAAGAACTTCGAGGAACTCCTCCTCAGCGAATGGACGGTAGACGCGAACATTGATCACACCGACGGGAATGTTCTGTTGAGCGAGCGCCTCGGCGACCTGAGCACTCAAGCTGGCCTCGACAGTTCCGAACACGACCATAACGCGAGTAGGCGATGCATGGCCGTGATACTCGAAGCTCTTGTACTCGGTTCCAAGCTCAGAGTTGAGAGCAGAAAGGATCTTCGAGAGCTTGCCTTCGCTGGTAAGCTTCTTCGAGTGGATGTCCTCTTGCACAGTGGAAAAGATGGAGTCGTAGTTGCGCTTGAGGCTGGCGACGCTAAGAGCATCGACAATGCGGGTGGTCTCACGACCGACAGTGATACCATCGTAGGTGTGTACAGTTGGCTGGACAGATGCGAGGAGCGTGGCAAGAAGCGACATGTGCTGAATTTCATATGCGCTCCTGCTGCTGACAAGACCCATGCCCAGCTCATCGGCGAGAGCCAGGGAAGCAGTGTAATCGGTGACAAGACCGGCCTTGGTGTCGGCGGCATAGTCGACAGCCGCGACTTGAAGAGCAGTAGGGCTGGCGACATCGTACAGCAGGCTGAGCTCATCGAGCGCAGGGCGCATGTGAGTCAAACTGGCCGGGCTGGCGACAATGCTTTGGGGCCAGCTCCTCTTGCTCATGTCGAAACCAGGGTAGAACATGTAGCCGAGCGCCATGCTACCGGCGCCGTTCCTAGTCTGGAGCGACTTGACATCTGTAACCTCGCCATATGCGTTCTTCTCTTGGGCGGCGGCCCATGCCTGTGCGGCAACGTCGAGATCAAAGGACTCGGGGGAGTATGAGAACAACTTGTTAGACAGAGCGTAGGCGACTTGCTGAACAAGAGTCTGGGCGGTCAAGTAGGTAGGGCCCGAGATAGACGACAGAGAGATGTCCTGGCCAAAAGGCAGCGCGGACGACTTCGCCGCATGGGCGTCCTGGGGTTGGGCCATGGCGAGCGTCGGAGGCGAATGCGGCGGGGATTATTGGAGAGGAATGCGTCGAGTTCCTCGTATTTGCAACCCGTCAACAAAGAGGGCCAAATGTAATTTGAGGGTAGAGGAACGAATGCCTCAGAGCGCCCTGTGTATGAGGATATGAATAATGTTGAAATCACCCAGAGGCGACTGGCCGAAGTCGGGAACTTTTTGCGATTGTAAATCAACACCCCAGCAAGCCCGCAATCACGCCATCGACGGTACCGTCTTTGTCGGCCCGCTCTCGAATGCCACGAGAAATCGCATCGAGAAGTGGATTGCCATGTTGTACTATATGTTCTTTATGGCATCAGTAAATGAGCATTGTATACTCGCCATGGTCTCGTTGATGGAGATCAATTTCAAAGTATCCGGCATATAGATGTTCTTGTGCAACTTGACATGAGATTCTTCTCTATCCCAATTCTCAGCCCTTTTGATGCCCCTCACACCCGAGGGGCAACAATAACGGAACATTGTCTGCCGAGGAATAAGCAGACAATGAGAGGTCAAACGCCGATGCACATATGTACTCGAACGATTGCATGTCAGTACATTCTTCTTCGAGGTGAATGGACTCAGCGCATTCATAGGAATAGCACATGTTTCGTCTTGTTCGAATGTCATCCGACGACAAGCTTCATCTGTGCAGCCGCTGGACGCAAAGCAGATCCGGTAGATCGTGAGATCGGGCACAGACTCAGGGTTCTTCTTCTTGAGCCGCATGATTTGGGGTTTGCTGACGTAGTGTGTATCGTGAGGACACGCGCAAAAGTCTATAGCAAATGCATGGACACAGCATGAAGTGCAGTGCTACCTCGACAAACATGTATACTCAACATATCTGCAGCAAATACTCTCAACATCTGGAACAAATGTCTCTTGTATGATGAATCCAAGAACGCACTCAGCTACACACAACACAACACACGACCGCGAAGATGGATGACCCATTTGCGAAACTTGAGGCCGACTACTGCCCACCTCTGGACTCTGCCTTAGTGTCTGCGATAGTGTCGGATTATGATCTAAGCACAGAAGAGGGTGTCGCGACAGCGCGCGCGACTCTCGATACGCTGAAAGAATCTGCGCTCTTGGAAGATGCAGCTGACTTCGACCCGTCTGGCACTGGCGGACACACACTGCACGAAACCACAGCCTCGCCTGACCACGGTACAGAAACGGGCGCATCGCAGTCGCACGAGACAGATGCTACGAGCTTGTCTAATGGCCTCTCCTCGCTGGACATCGGAGACAAGGAGAAGACAGCAAATCAACTTGGCGCGCAAGATGTTGGCAAATCAGAAGATCTGGACGCTCTGGATGAGGATGTGAAGGTCATGCTTTTGAGGGAATTATTTGGCGAGCATGCTACGAAATATAGTATACAACACACTTTGCGCAAGTGCAATGGAAAATGGAACGCTGCTATGGAAGAGCTGCTCAACCACGTCTACTTCGGCGAGGCCGAAGACAGCGAAGATGGCAGCAAAGTACGCGCGAAGGGCATCGATGGATTTTCAGAAGACAATGTTGTAAAACGTGGTCGCAAGACAAAGGCTAAGGGCCAGAAAATGCGAGCTATAGAGCAACGAGCGGCATCTTCACCAACCTCACCCGAAGGGTCGCAAAGCCCAGCTGCCAACAAATGGCAGACTGCCAAAGAAGACGTCGAATTTATCGCAACTCGCACAGGCTTGGAGCTGACGATCGTGAAATCCACATACAACGAACAGGGAGCCAACGTGCCTCAGACGATTAACGCGCTCATCAAACAGACTATGGAGGAAACGAAGAAAGTCGTGACAGATGATGAGCTCGTGCAAGCCAATGCCCGCGAACTTGGTCGCGACTTTCCTAACATCGCGCCGAATTATCTCGCCGCCTTAATACGCCTGACACACCCTTCAACTGCGAATGCTCACGAGCTCGCGAAAGCCATGACGACGAGGCCGAAGGACCCAGCAGCTACTGGCGGCATCCAACTGATACCCATGTACGCTCGCCCAACACTCTCCGACATCGACCCAGAGATCAGTCCCCGAAAGGCCCGCTCTGCAGGGACCTCAGTACCCTCATCGCTGGCCTCACCAGAAGACCCAACAGCAGCTCTGCGCGGAAACGCCTACGCCGCTGCTCGCGCACAAGCATTTGCGCAAGCCAGCGCCGCTCATCGCAGAGCTGGTTCCGACCGTCTTATGGGTGGCGCCGCGGCATACTATTCCCAGGTAGGTCGCGACCTATCTGCGATGGCATTTGGCGCTTCAGCAGATGCTGCTGATGCGCTTGTGGCACGGCAGTCCTCAGCCACACAGGTCGATCTTCATGGTGTCGACGTGTTGAACGGCGTTCGTATTGCGCAGGACCGCGTCGAAGCCTGGTGGCATGGCTTGGGCGAGAGCAGAGTGAACGGCCGCACAGGTGCAGAGGATAGAGGCGCTGGGTTTAGGATTGTGGTCGGAGCTGGAACGCATAGTGCAGGTGGTAAAGGCAAGTTGGGTCCTGCGGTTAGCAAGATGCTGAAGAGTGAGGGTTGGCGTATCGAGCCGGCCGGAGCTGTGATCGTTGTGAAAGGGAAGCAGAGGAGATAGTGACACGTCGTTATTATCATGCTTGACGATTTATTAGACGACATGTAGATGCAGATGCAACACTGTCGATTTAAAGCTATTGCATGGCACCTATATTTCTGAATAAGATCTTCTCAAGTAAACACTCAAAAGGCTGTATAGTCAGCCGCCGAGCCAATTGAAAGCCGGCGGAGTTTGCGATTGCTGCGCCTAAAAGCTCACGGTTCGAAACGATTGCTCTTGCCATGGGATTAGTACATGTCCAGTAGGACAGAATTCTCGTATTGCTCACTCTGGCTTGCAAGTAAGAAAATACTTGTAGCCGAGGCAGACAAATTTACAGAGGATCTGACATGTCAATGGCGCGAGCGAGCTCCTGGGAGGTGTCAGCAAGCTCCAACAGTGACATCACACATTCTGACCTCATCGCCTGTCAATCGATTGAACTGTGCTCTCCAAGAGACCAGACGAGGTAACGAGGAGACTCAAGACCCAATTGTTTTCTCTCCAATTGCATTACAAACATCACTACATCGTCGTCAAACTTTCAAATCTAGTGCCAAACCAAATCCCATACGGACACCACAGTCACAACCATGCTGCTTCCCACCCTCCGCCGCTCCGCCCTGACCGTCCGCGCACGCGTCCCTCTCGTTCCCACCAGCAGGCCTTTCTCCTCAGCACCATCAAGACTCGCCCGCAAAGACACCCAAGACAAAGACTCGCTCAAGCCCGAGCCCAATGAGTACAGCAAGTCCGGCTCCGACGACGCGGCGGCAGCAGTCGAGCAAGCAGCATTCGACCCCAACCAGACACGTCCCGAGCAGCAGCAAGCGACCGCAGAGAAAGAGAGCGGCAATGAGGTGAGTTATCATTGGGTCTGAGCGGGAAAGACAGTGGATAGAGGCAGGCTTGGAACGAAGGAAGAAACCGGCTGCAGCAGAAGCTAACACATTGATGTTATAGCCCAACCCTCTCGAGGCATCGCCCGCGAACCACGAGTTGAGCAAGAACAAGGTTGAGAACGAAGGAAAGACTGGCAGCACTGGCGGCGGTCAAGTGACCAAGGACCGCGAGAGCGCTGCCCAGAGCGGTGGAAGCAGTGCGCCCAAGCAGGGTGGTGGAAAGTCCGGTTAGGGAATTTCCGGTCAAGCCTCGAAAAAGAAAAGCGAGATTAGAAAGACGCGTGTAATCAATACCCAGATCCAACTGTACCTCAAGATTCTTCGGGTCGTTAGCCTTTCACGGCTCTGGCTGCCTGCTCGGCACTTCGGCGTGTAAATGTATGAACAATTCGAAGAGGAAACAGAAAGGAAAATCTCAATACAATGTCTCGAGACGCGAGAAGTAGAATTTCACAAACGGTCAAAAGGGGTATAATCTTCATGCTCCAACATCTTTTTTCCCGCCCTCACAAGTGCCACCGCAGTGTCATTGTCAAACTCCCAACAACAACAGAATGCAAAACATATTAAAAAAGCGGTAGCATCATACACGAGCCAATCTTTCAGAATCGCGGCGGTTGTGCAGACATTCCTTAGGCGACAAGCCAGTCTAGGGTTTGTCGCCATCAATGGGGAAATCGTCGAGCGGACCGGAAGTTGCGCTCATTCCTGGAGCAGCTGCTCTGCCCTTGATCTCGGGAGGCTCTTCGGCCATGACTGGCATCTTTTCGTCAAGCGCACGGGTAGACTCTGATGAAGCTTTGGCTGCTGGCTGGGTGTCCGGGACAGCTATCGCGGCAGGTGCAGCGCTGGCAGGTTTGGTATTTTCCGTAGCGGCGGGAAGCGAGTCCTGTGTCGAAGGTTGTGGGGGAGCAACTAATGTTATTCTGTTAGCCAAGCTCTGTGATAGCAAACCATGTTTCAGATACCGGTTAATGCATACCTGTAGTCTTGGCCTCGTCGGCTGCGCCATCGGTCTTGGGTAAGGGAAGTGGCTTTTCATGGTCTGCTGATACGGCAGATCCAGGCTCCGGCTTAGGCACAGTGTCTTTCGCAACGGGTGCAGGAGCGACTGGCGACACCGGCGCCTTTTCCTCCTCCAGCTTCTGTGACTGCTCTTTTGTTGTGCTCACAGCACCCGCGTCCTGCACAGGGCTAGTCTCAGGTTTGGGCAAAGTGGTCTGGGGCTCAGCGTGCTCGCCGGCAGCTACAGGTTGGGTCGGAGGGAGTTTCGAAGGGACATCTGGCTTGCTCGCAGCGTCTTGCGGTTTGTTTTGCTGCTGAGGAGCTTGTTCCTGCTCGTCTTGACGTTTCTTGGGCTTCAGCATGCCCTTGAGAGCTTGCTTGAGCTTGCTGAAAGCATTGGGGGCTGTAGCAGCGCGTGGTCAGTCGATGCGACAGACGCGCCGGAATGATTGGGAGGAGATACTTACGCACGCCCGGCATGATTGATGGGCCCTATTGAGATTACGAGGGTGTGAGGTGTGGTGCCAGACAAGCGACATGCGGCAGTGCAAGGGTTCGCGTATGGGTGTCGGGCTGGTGGTGGTGGAGGTCACACAGGGAGGATGCAGGTAGAGGTGTTACTGGGTGGTAGGAAAGGCGCGGGTGCGATGCGGCGGTCGCTCCTTCAGCCTCGAGGTGAACAGAGCGAAGCCAAGCTGGCAAGGCGCAAAGCGCGGTCACGACGCAGCAAACGAGGAAAGCTTCTGGAAATTAATGAGCGTCGAGGCTGTGCTGGCCGGCCCTACCGTTTGCAATAAGGTGTTAACTATTGTGCCAGCAGCGTTGCAGCTTGGAAGCAGCTATACGAGGACAGATGTAGCATCAAATGAGCAGCTTCATTGTTTGACGCCTGATGACAGCATACTTCTGCACCGGTCGCAGTGTCTGGGGTCAATCCTGACGTGCTTGGTCGTGAAGTCTCGTCGCTATTTTGGGAGGTCATGAGGAAGGCGCGTGCGCAACACGAGTTCGGCCAACCATGCTGTGCCGCGTGTTCCCGGATGCTGGAGGTATACCATGAAAGACAAGCCTTGGAGCTGGGAAGGGTCCAGGAGCTTGGGTGGATCGCTCGTTCGACGATCCCTGAGCTGTCATGTTACACATTCAAAACAGTGGGTATGATCTATCATCTTGGCAGCATATTACGACATACCTACATACACCAAAGAGTCTTGTATGGCATACAGCGCAACGCAATCAAGGGAAGTCGTTGCAGCCAATGTCAAATTCAACGTATTCATTAAAGCAACTATTGCAAAGTGGTATAATTAGGGCTCTGTAAGCAACTGGCATAACATGCATTGCGTCATTTTCATCCGTATGATACGCTAGACCATCTTCCGCGATGATCTGTTAACTAACCTCCTCTTTCTCGATCAATTAGATCTTCTCATTAGCGGCGACACCGTGCTCGGCGCCAGCAAGGGGCTTCTCAGCAGCGTAGCCAGTGGTCGAGGGAGCGGCTGCGCCTGTGGAGTGTCCGAGACCGTCCGCCTCGGAGGCTGTCAGGCCGGGACCTGCAGCACTCTTCTCAGGAAGAGTAGAGGTGGCAACGCCGGTACCAGCACCAGCACCAGTCGCGCCGACAGTGCCAGTCTCACTCGGAGGCAAGTTCTGGTATGAGTGCTCGTCACCTGCAGGGCTCACAGGAGAGACCGGAAGCTCGTTGGTTGTCTGTCCAGCCTGGCTGGCGATGATGTCGTGCCACTTCTGAGCATCCTGGGGAGTGTGGGCTCTGAAGTGGTACTCGTGGCCCATGCTCATCTTGGAGAGCATACCCTTGCTGGAGTTCTTGCCCTTAACGTTGAACTTGACGCCATCGACGGCGCCGATGAGGCAGTCGGGCAAGTACAACGAAGTCTCAGGCTGAGGCTCCTTGGCGAAGTCGTCGTCGGTCTTGAACTCGTGGAGATACTTAGAGGGTGTGATGGCGTAGAACGATGTGGAGTACGACTTCATCATGCCCTTGCGCTCGAGAGAACCAGCGATCAGAGGCTGGGTGGCGCGGTGATCTTGGTTGGCAAAGCCAATGGACTCGACGGAGCGCTTGGGCGCGGCAGGGTCAATCAGGAGGTGCGAGTTGCGCTTGACGAAACCGTTCCACTCGAAGTCGGGAGTGATGCGCTGAGCAACACCAATCATGTCGCCGTAGGCGTTACGGACCTGCTCGGTCTGGTTCTGCATGATAGAGTTGAATTGCGCAAGACCATTCTGGAAGGTCTGCACGACGTGTGCCTCAAACTGGGCGAAGTGGTTCTGGACCGAGAGCATGTCATCGCGGTTGTTGTTCTCCTCCAAGACTTGCTTGCTCAGGCGGTGGTAAACCTGACGCTGCAAGATGTAGGGATCTTCGTGAGCCTTGACTGCACCAGACGAAGAATCGAAGGCAGCTGTGTGCTGTCCGAGAAGCTCGATGTGCTTCTGTGAAACGTTACGTGCCTTGTCCACGGCCTTTGCACCCTTGCCGGCACCCTTGGTAAGCTCCTTCGTCTTGTTCTTGATCTCAGTGTGCAGGCGCTCAAAGACCGGCAGGATAGAGCCCTTGAGAGTCTTGGCTGTCTCGGCGTTTGCGGTTGCCATGCCCTGAGTGTTGCTGCGGATGTTGTCGAAGAGGCCAGCGACACCACCAAGAGTTTGATCGAAGTGGTGTCCTTCCTTCAGAGGGTTGCTGACGGTCTTCAGGACCTTCTCGTACTCCTTAGAGTGCTGGTGGTGCATCTTCTCTGTGGCAGTGATGTAGTCCTCGATGTAGCCACAAGCATGCTTCCATGCTTGCAGACGCTCGTGGAACAGCTTGGTGGTCTCGCTGCTGTCCTCATCGGGGATGGCATCATCGTTGTCAGTGGTGTTGGTAGGGGTGCGGGTCGGCAGGTTGGTTTGGTGGGTAGCGGTGGGAGACGCCATGATGGTAGAGATTGGTTGTTGGATGGGTAGAAGAAGTGAGGTCTGCAATTTCGTGGTCAGTCGTCGTCCTTGCAAACGCCAGGTGGTGAAGTTGGGAGGCACGACTCAAGGAGGGAAAGCTCACTGTGTTATGCTATGTCTGTCTGCCTATGTAACAATAGGTCTCTGTGAAATTCGTGTAGATCGTAAACAATTAATGCTTTGCTTGATAAAAAAAATATACTGAAGGATTCTGGCCAAGGGAAGGCATTAATGTTTATATGGCCCCCCTCCCGGATCGACGACAGTGGCTTCCATCGTCGGAGGTCCCCACCGTACGATACCACGACGTCATACCACCACCCCGTGAAATCCGACTTCGTGGTTTCGTTTTCCCTGCTCAGGGTTTCGACCGTTGGGCTGCGCCACGATGGCTTGAAGACTGGCGGTCTGGCCGCACGTGTAGGAGATGACGATCGGCGGGCTCTAACCAACATCGTTCTGTTGCATTCGCCGAGATGGTCATGAGCGATCGCAGTCAGAGTATGAGCAGCGATATGTTGCGCAATGTGGCGCACATATTTGCGAAGAGCCGCGATCCTGCAAGATGTGTCTGTGTTCAGGTTAAGGGAGAGTCCTCATTCGATCATTCAGGTGACTGCTTGAAGACATACCTGGTACGCACAACATATGTTTTGTACATTTTGCACGGGGCGTAGATCGATGTGTATGCGCTAAAAGGTACTTCGCTACAAAGGGTGGGTGAGGTAGCATGCATACTGAAGCAAATGTACACGTAACTTACTTACCATGATCGTCTCAAACCACACGAGTTGTGGATGCTAGTCAGCCATATCGAACAAATTCGTTTCAACCCTCATGTCATGCCTGAAGCACTCTGAGAAATGTTTAAGCTAATGGCACTACGCTCTGTTGATGATTCTTGCCCAAATAATGCCACCACTCTGTGATATGTGGGTATCACACGCGATACAGCTTGGAACTCGCCAATTGGGGGATGTTATCAGGGACGTGTCCAGAGAGGCTGTTGTGTCTTACTCAGCAGGAGAGGTGTGCTTGTCTAACGCCTCTTGATCCGGACTCCCAGAATACTTTAGTATTAGTTCTCGATGCAGGTCTAGATACTTCAGATTTCCAAATTCCTGGCCGAAATTCACACTGGATTTCTTGAGCATTGGGTTACTTGCACGCATCTTCGATCGACGGGTAAAGAAAGCTAGGGTGCATAGTCTCTTGATCTTTTACATTAACCCGGGTGCACTACTTGAAGCCCAGTCAACGACTTTTTAATTTAATCACGCCTCGTTGAATGCGTGGTAGCTCTACTAACGACCCTGGCTGTATCCTCCAATTTTATGTTTCATGCCTCATGATGCCATTTGAGTGAGTCGCTTCGTGGTTATTTCCACTTCTGCACAACCACACCGCCACGCTTGAAGTCACTCATGTCGCCCAGCACGACGCTCTTGTCCTCGAGCTCCTTCGAAGGGAACGTCGTCATCAATGCCCATGGCCTCTCAGCGCTTGCCGTCGAAGCACGGCTGACGAAATCGTAAACATCACCAATAGTTTGTGTGGTGTTGAAGCGGGACTGCAGGCGTGTGCCATCGCCTAGTCGGACCTGGAGAGTGAGTGTAGGGACGCTCTCGTCGACTTCGTTTGTGGGAGGTGCAGCGCCACCGGGGACAGCTGACTGCTGAGAAGGTGCAGGCGCGGATGATGTGCTTGATGAGGAAGCCACACCAGGAGTGGGTGAGCCGAGACGCTGACCAGAGCCGCTGAAAGGCTTGTACTTGGGCTTCGGCTTGACGTAGTTCTCGTCTTTGTGCGGATCGAGGTTCAAGTCGACTTCCTGTCCAGGCTGTACGTCCAGCATGCTCAAGGGAGCATGCCCTTGGTTGATCTGTTCCATGAGAGGCTGGTTCGCAGGGTCATCGAACCGGAAGAGAGGTCCGTCATCAATGCTGACACCATCGGCCCAAAGGTGCATAGTACGACTGATGCGAGGAAGAGAAGCACCGCCAGGACGACGGCCGGCAGCAGCGGTTGCGGCAGGGTCAGCAATGACCCGAGAAGGTGCGTCGTCGCCTCCGAGAGTCTGAGCGGGACCGGTGAAGTTGTTGCGTCTAGGTGGGCCTGCAACCTCTTCTTCGTCGTCTTCGTCCCCAGCAGGCGCACGAGGTGCGTTGTTGCGAGCTTGTGAAAGGATGTTTTCGAAGTGATCGGCTCCACGGCCACCGCGTCCGCCACCATTGCCTCTCGAAGGGTCCTGCACAGCGAGACCACTCTTTTCGCCTCCAGCAAAAAGATCCCTCTTCTTCTTGGTCTCATCTTCCTCGTCATCGTCGTCTGCGGAAGCCTGCAAGTCACGGAGGGTTCTCACACCACCGCCAGCAGAGGGACCGCCTGTCCTGCGACCAGTTGTGGCAGATGACGAAGCTTGTGGTGCGCTCTGTGTAGGTGCGGCTGCTGCCTCGTCTTGGTCATCCTCCTCGTCACTGCCACCCTCTTGGGCAGCAAAGTACAGCGCGACAGCTTCTTCCAAGTTCCAGTTTGCAGATGTGAGAGCAGTCTGAGCGGCGTTGGCATTTGCGCCTGTCACGCCGCAGAACTGCGCAACCTTGTCCTGCTGGTCGGAATCCATAGTGGATGACGGCAGTTTCGTATCCTAGGTGAGAGAGCCTAGACTTAGAATTGAAAGTTTTGCTGAGTGTACGTAGAGTTTGTGGTGAAAAGTGACCTAGAAAGCAATTGTGTAGCGGAAGTGACAGTCAGCAAGTGAGCAGTGGTGGAATGTCGGGAGGCGCCTTGAGTCTTGAGATCGACGTCACATCTGGCAGCTTGAGCTCGGGCTTGGCGCCACTGGAACGCCGATGCGGCTCTCACTGATCACC
Organism: Cladosporium sp. VS III D KN 1; assembly: GCA_019775635.1. Taxonomy (NCBI): domain Eukaryota; kingdom Fungi; phylum Ascomycota; class Dothideomycetes; order Cladosporiales; family Cladosporiaceae; genus Cladosporium; species Cladosporium sp. VS III D KN 1. The sequence goes on from JACWFN010000027.1 coordinate 1,198,239, forward strand.
TGCATGTGCTCGTTGATGGGGATCTCGACGGAGTGAAGTAAATCAGGGCGTCCCTCTGGCTATCTATACATACACTTGTGTTACACCGTCACTCCAACAATCTTCTCAGACACACAGTCGGATCCACGACCGCCTTCGTGATACCTACCACAGACCGACCGCCAACATGGACCTCTCCGAGTCGCAAACAACATTCCCTTCCGACAGTGAGAACTACGACGCAAACTACGATGCAAACCACAGCAACTCGCAAGACTCCGAGGAGCAGACATCACATTCATCATCACCTCTCATACTGTACAGCCCGCCTACATTCTTGAGCATACTACGAGGAGCTGCGATCAACTTGGTATTACCTTTTGTCAACGGTCTGATGCTGGGTTTCGGAGAGTTGTTCGCACATGAGGCTGCGTTCAGGTTAGGATGGGGCGGTACTAGGGTAGGTCTACAAAATGCTACATGCGATAGGAGGGAGAAATCCAACGGCTGCTTGTCGGAGGATGGATTGCAGCAAGCCAGAGGGAGATGATTTACGGACAGCTAACAACTATGATAGATCTTCCCCAGCCACAGGAGTTCAAGACCGATGGGACCGGGTGTGGAGATCAAGGAAGATCCCATTGAACGGAGAAGGCGAAGCGGCCGAGAGATGGACGCGTACACCTCGCTGGAGTAGGCGGAGCGTAATATCAAGACGGCAAGCCGAGACCAATGGTGCTCTTGTGTATATGAACCAGCTGCATAGCATAGATGAGCCAGTCGCCCAAAGGTTGAACTGGGCAATGGTTGGACAAGCATGCCCAAGGCACGGGTATCAGATGTTGTGATGCGAGGCAAGCATGCTACATCTTGTGCCATCATATAGCTGTACATATTGGGCTACTCATATCAAGAAACTGTTCAAAAACTATTGCTACGTATAGTAAGCATTTTCACCGCCATTGGTTTGGCTCTAATAGGAAGGCATCCTATTATACCATGGGCCGGAGAAAGCCGAGGCTCCGCCGACTCTCAGGGCGCGCGGCCAAAATTATGCCCATGTTGCTTCGCGAGCGGAATCGCATGTCCATACAGCAATACCGCCCACATGATGATGCCCAGCAGAGGCCTCCAGGCCATTAGGGGCAATGCGCCCAGGCTCTACCAACAACAATGCCGTAATGTAGGTAGCCACACCAGCGCGCAACTGCACACGATCACTAACATCGCGCCAGCTCTCTTCACGAACTCTCCCCCGAGCCTCGACTCTGGCCTCGTCTCGTCCCTTAATACGCTCATCCCTCTGGAAGACACAGGCCTCTGGCGCTGCCTTCTCCCTCTCAGCCGTTCGCTATGCCTCTACAGTCCCCACGACTCCCACACCCGGTCCTGCATCAGCAGCGCAGGCACCTGTAACTGAGCCTGCCACCACAGCGGCAGGCACTCCCACATCCACTGCATTCAACCCAGACACAGTCACCCTTGACGATATTGAGCTTTCTGTCAACAACGATCTTGTCAACAGCCTGCCGGAAGGCATTGGATACCTGAAGCAGATTGGTCTGGATTATGGCTATGGCCCGACTGCCGTCATCGAATGGACGTTGGAGCATATTCACATTATGACCGGCATGCCGTGGTGGGCGGCCATCGCTAGCACCGCTATCCTCATGCGCATCGTTACATTCCCCTTGTACCTCAAGTCCGCCGACCAAGCGGCGCGACAGAGTGCTCTTACGCCCATCACCAAGCCCATCACCGAGCGCATGACCGCTGCACAGAAAGCGAACGACCAGACCGGCGTGATGCAGGCCTGGAGTGAATTGCGAGCCGTCCGCAAGCGTGCTGGCCTCAGCTACACCTCTCAACTCGGACCTATGCTTGCGCAATCCGTTCTTGGTTTCTGCTCTTTCAAGCTTCTGCGCGCAATGTCCAACTTGCCTGTGCCAGGCTTGAAAGAAGGTGGATTTGGCTGGATTACCGATCTGACTGTCAGCGACGGATACTTGATCTTGCCCGCACTCATGGCTGGCACCTTGCACATCATGATCCGCAATGGTGGCGAGACTGGACAGAGCACTGAGATGATGCACCCAGGTATGCGCAGCTTCATGCTTTGGGGTATGCCTGGCATCATCTTCCTCGTCACAGGGTGGCAGGCCGGCGCTATCGTGATTTGGTTCTGCGCATCCGGTGGTTGGGCCATGGGTCAGGCAGTACTGATGCAGAAGCCCGCCGTGCGCAAGTTCTTCGGCCTTGCACCCATATATAGGCCCAACCCTGCCGACCGCGAGAAGGGCATGCTCGACATGGCCCTTGACCAAACTCGCACCAGGATGAACGAGCGCACTGTCACCACCACCGCCACTAGCAAGGCGGCACCCAAGACTGGTCCCTCCCCCATCACCTATCAGGCACCTAATGTGCGCACCACAGCTGCTCGTGGTGCTGTGAACATCACAACCACCGGATCTGCCCCCGCGAAGGAGGGCGTCTTTGGCCAGATGAAGAGCGGCTTCGACAGCATCAAAGCGAAGACGAAACAGAACATCGACCAGTACAACGCGAAGCAAGATAAAGCAGCCATCGCCAGAGCTGCTGCCAGCTACGAGAAGCGTGCCAAAGAAAGGCGTGAGATAGAGAAGCGTGGTGGCAGGTAGAGTGGTCTCACATAAAAGAGAAAATCGGGACTTGTAAGATGATTTGAATAAAGTTACGACGATGGTGCATCTATGTCGGGAGTAGGCTGTGTAATTTCTACGCAGCATAATCCTTCCTCAGCATTTTGTGGTGATGGTCCATTCGCCGTGTAAGTTATATAGGAGCTGAGGCTACTATTCTTCGAAACTTTGTATTAAAAGATACGACACACATCTTTGCCATTAAAGAATCTGTGTCAGATGCGAATCCAAGAAAACATGTGATGGGTTCCGTTGCTTGTCATCCGCGACTTATGTTTGGGAGCTGAATATGTTGTCACTAACGACTTCTCGGTCAGTATGATCGCCTTGCCATCTTGGGATTCCCGCTTGTTATTTCGTTACTTGCGACAAACAAGTTGATAGTTCGCATCCTTCGCCAGCTTGCGCTCGATTGTCGCTCGCTTTGCCATTTTCCTGACTGTAATTATCGAGCTAAGTTAACGTTAACGTCTTAGCGTTGTTATTAGTCCTCCGCTCGCTAGCTTTAGTTAGCTGAGTTAGTTAATTTAATTCACTTGATTCTAGCGGGCGAGTTGCTATCTATCACCGCCTGCACTAACATTCGCGACCGCTTGCGGTTTTGCCAGCTTACACATCTGCTGCATCCGTGCTCCTTCCAGCTAACTTGAGTAAATTTCTTTCCATCGTTGTCACATTATCGCACTCGCTGCTAATTGCTCTCACTCATCGAATGATTCTTCCTAGTTACCGATTCCTTAATTCACTCACTCATTTGCATTTGCTCATCGTTCACGCTATTCTACAACGTTAATTTCGATCCAGGCTGTCATGGCATAACGTGCTGGTAGGGGTACTGGACCAGTAGGGGTCCTTAACCGAAAATTAAGCTTTCTGACTTAAAACACGAAAATAACACGCGAATTAAGCCTTATTAGAAAAGTTTTTCTTTAAAAATTATATTTAATATAAGAAAAGCTTATTATATAAGTTATATTAAATCTAATTCTAAAATGATTAAAATATAGCTTTTTTTATTTTATTTTTTTTATAACTTACTTTATAAGCTTCGATTATATTATAAATAATTACTTATTCTAAAGATTTAAAATACTATTTAATTTATTATAGTATAGTTTAGCTAATAAGCTATTATTTAAGCTATAAAAATCTTATTATAATTAAGAGATAAAGATAGTATAAATTAAATTAAATATAAAATAAGTATAAAATCTTAATTACTTTTAAATATATTATAATATATTAAGTATATATTAAGAAATATTTTCTATTATTTAATTTAGAAAATATAAACTTAATATAAACTTAATATATAGATTACTTTAATTAAGTCACTAATAAGATTAAGCATAATTAATTTATTATATAAATTAAGAATTATTATTTAAAGTATTTTCTATTACTTATAAGCAGAAATACTTATTATAAGTATAATAGCTAAAAAAGTTACTTAAATAAATAAAGCTAAAAATATTAAAAAGATATAAATATTAAATTATTATTAACTTAAATAATAAAGTTTATATATTTAATAATACATTAATTTACTCGCTTATTCAAAATATATATTAATTAAGGAGCTATATATTATTTAAATTTTCAAACCTTAAAAGTGGTCCAGTACCCCTACTGGTCCAGTACCCCTACCAGCACGTTAGGCCTGCTCTACTATGCGTTACATGTTGATTTTATGGAGAAAATCCCGCAATAACTTCACTAATAAGTTACCCTCGATATTGAATCTCATCCTGTTCAAATTGAGCTCTTGGCTGCTTTTGCCAAACTTGTTTTGACATTGAAAAGACCATGCATTTTGCCAGTAAGATCAGCGATGCCTTCCACGCTTCAACTTCTATGAACAACTTGACCATCTGCGATCTATTTAACGTTAAGTTAACATAGGCGTCAAGGCCTCGTTCGTAAATAACGTTATTGAAGGCAAACAAGGTCGATTCCAGAGGATTTTTGCGGCCTTTGAGCCGCCTGTAATTCGACAAGCTAACTCATGGTGTCTAGAATAGTTAACTTATCTTTGACGAGGTCCGAATGCTCAAATCGCCTTGTTCAGTGGAGGTTCGCGTATACGCCAATCAAGTCATGCAAGACAATCAGATGAGTCGGATGTGTGCGCGGAAGATGGCGCGTTGGCTGCTTAGTTGTTGACTTGATCGGAAATGCGAGTTCGCAGCGCGGAAGTTGCATTCTAGCGTGCAGTTTGCCTTGAGGAACAACAAGGGTGTTGAAAGCCTAATCCTACCGTTAGGGAGTTGACAGTGCATATATGATTTACTAAGCCAGATCAGACGATACAGAGCGCTGAACACCGTGGATAGATGTGTGGGCTTGATAGTCAGGTTTAATAGATGGGGTTTGCTGCAGAATAATGAGATGCAACTGGAATTAGGCGGATATGTTAACGTTACTTAAGCAGGTTAACGTTGACTTCACGTTGACTTACATTGAAATCCAGTCCCAGCTGCACATAATAGCTGCTCGAGCGTCTCTTGCTCAAGGCTCACGCTCAGTGCTGACTCAATTTAGGCTTTGCGAAACATGCAATGGTATTCAGCTTCAAAATCGCGTCTCACAGCATGTCTTCGCGCGAGATGCAAGGTCATTCAATTTAACGTTAAGCTTAAATTAGCTCACATGCATCGCCAGCGGGCTAGCTTTACGCGCTCCCATTGTCTGGAGTGCACCCGCGCTAAGTACCTAATTTAACGTCAGGAATGTGAGGTTATTGCACTGAAGCATGAAACATTCTCAACAGATGTCCACAATGCATTGAATTAACGTCGAGTACTTCATTATCTCATTGGAGACAAGCTTGCCAACTTGCTTTTCTTCAGGATGCCGCACGCGAAAAAGCAGCATTTATTCACCTTCGACGTCTCCACGCTGCAAAGCCAAACTTTCTATGTTAGTCATAACAGACGCGTTGCATTGAGTTAGCCGGGCAACGCGTCATGCTGCGAAGCATTCGTGTTGTCTTTTTGAATCATGTGTTGCCGAAAAATGCTGCACAGCACGATCCCAACTCAACACAGCTTGAATGCAAGAGCAGCAAACATCAACGACTCTCATTATCATAAAATGCTGCTATGATTTAGCTCTTCAGCTTGAGTTTGACTCTAGCATTAATCGCGTAAGCAAATTTTCGCCAACGGCACCTGCGTTTAAGTCACTTGACGTAACTTTAGCTGACTTTCGTTGAATCTTAAAACTTGAAATTAACGTTTAGCCAATTCAAAAGACAGCACAAGTTACATGCTCTGTGATTTGTCATGCGAGTTTGTTAAGTTATGCAAGAAACAGTTAAGCAATCATTCTGCAAAAACAGCGTGAAATAAAATCACGATTAGTGTCCGGACAAAATGCCAATGTCTCAGTCAATATCGTCTCTGTGTCTTTGATTTTAGTGTTTAAGTCGCGTATAACTTAGGGTATCCATAATCATGCTACGGATACGCGCGTGATTCTCTCGTCTTTGAGCTTTTAATACAATTTCGACAATATCTCATATCTGTTATGACACAAAAAATAAGTTACATCAATAGACTAAAACGTAATTCAACTCAAACCTCTCTTTTAGTAGTTAATATTAACTAACGTAATTCAAAATAACAATAGATCTGTTACTATATAATATATAAGCTAACTTAAAATCTCTCTTAAAACGTCCGGTCACCTAACTTATTTAGTCTCCTCTCTTAGCATATTACTTATTTAACAGAGGCTCTTAATAAACCCGTAACGTAGAGAACATTGAAAATCTAAAGATAGTAACTATTAGATCTAAGATCAACTTTTTAAGTAGCTAGTAAAGGCTCTAGAATTAAAAGGCTTCAAAATCTAAATAATAAGTAGCTACTTCTTTAACTAATTTAATATATATATACATAAGTTAATTAAATTAAGCTAATATATTATAAGATATAGCACTAATTAGGTTTTATCCCCTAAATTAATTATTAACATACTAGTAGGAGTTCTAGAATAGTAGAAGTTCTAGAATAAAAATAAGATTTAAAAACTTAAATAATTTATATCTCTTTAATAATATAGTATATATACTAGTATAAAGTATATTATTAATATTAAGATATTTAATAATCTAAAACTAGACTTCTATTTAATTAAAGTAATTAATAAAATAGTTATTAGTTTTATATAGTGCTAGTAATAAATTAATATAGTGTAAGAATAATACTTTGTTCTTAGAATTACGCTAAATATACTAAGATATACTTAGAGTTAAATTAGGGTTTTAGAGTAAACCTATTTTATATTAATTGATTATTCTTTAACTATCTTATTATAATATTAGATTAATAGCTCATGTAAATTTTAATATACTAAAATTTATTAATATATATTATAATAAAATTCATAAATTTTATGTATAGAGTTATAAGCATAAGAAAGTATATAGTCGAATTTATTATAAGAAAAGCATTATTTAAAAAAAATCATAAATTAATCATCTTAATATACTATAAGCTAAAATCTGGTATATATATTTATAAGAGGCTATAGAAGCTATAATACGAGTCGAATCTTTTATAACACTTAAACTACGTGTCATATTCGTGTTTTATATTAGAGAGTCAGATTTTCGACTATATACTCCTACTAACTACGTACTCCTATTACGACGTTATAATCTTTTCTCCTACAGTTTATTAAGCTAAGTCAATCAACATTACTCTTTTGCCTTTACATAATTATAAGAATCGGATTAAAACCTTAAGAGTGTCTAATATGCTAGTAGGAGTAACGTGCTGGTAGGGGTACCGGACCAGTAGGGGTCCTGGACCAAAATAAGGTTTCAGAAAATAAAATCACAAAAATAACGCGTGTTATAATACCTAAGCTAAAATAAATTGTATCTATAGTATATAATAATTTTAAACTAGTAAAATATACTAAATCTGCTTTGATATTCTATAAATTGATAAATCTAGAAATTTATTAAAATTAATAAGTGATAACCTTAGCATTATTACTAGTTTATCTAAGATAATTTATAAGTCACTTATTTTTTAAGTTAATAAGTTATATTACTTTATCTTAGAATAATAAAAGTCTAACTACTTTGATGATAGACTCTACTACTATTGTATTATATTCTAATACCTTATAATCTTTTTTGAACCTTATTTTTAGTCCGGGACTTCTACTGGTCCAGTACTCCTACTAGCACGTTACTTAACTAGTAGGAGTCCTTAACTACTTTTAAGGTTTAAAAATTTAAACAATATATAACTTAGCTTCTCAATTAATATATATTTTGAATAAGTAAGTAAATCAATATATTATTAAATATATAAATTTTATTATCTGAGTTAATAATAATCTAATATCTATATCTTTTTAACATTTTTAGCTTTAGTTATTTATTTAAGTGACTTTTTTTAGCTATTATACTTATAATAAGCATTTCTGCTTATAAATAATAGAAAATGTTTTAAATAATAATTCTTAATTTATATAATAAATTAATTATACTTAAACTTATTAGTAACTTAATTAGAGTAATTTATATATTAAGTTTATATTAATTTTATATTTTATAAGTTAAGGAATAAAGAATATTCCTTAATATATACTTAATATACTATAATATACTTAGAAGTAATTTAGATTTTATACTTATTCTATATTTAATTTAATTTATATTATCTTTATCTCTTAATTATAATAAAATCTTTTTAGCTTAAATAATAGCTTATTAGCTAAACTATATTATAATAAATTAAATAGTATTTTAAATTTTTAAAATAAGTAATTATTTATAATATAATTAAAGCTTATAAAATAAATTATAAAAAAAAGTAAAATAAAAAAAGGTATATTTTAATTATTTTAAAATTAGATCTAATATAACTTATATAATAAGCTTTTCTTATATTAAATATAATTTTTAAAGAATAATTTTTCTAATAAGGCTTAATTCGTATATTATTTTTATATTTTAAGTTAGAAAGCTTAATTTTTAGTTAAGGACTCCTACTAATCTAGTACTCCTACTAGCATATTAGGTAAGTTAAGTTTTAGTATACTATCTAACTTAGGCGTAACTAGTTACACTAAGGAATATAATCTGATTGTTAATCGAGAAAACACAGAACTGACATAATTCCAGGACGTGGATAGCTTTTATTAAGCTACTAAAGATTTGGAAGCTATTTAGTAGACATTATATTAAGAAGATCTATAAAGGCTTCAAGTTCTTCAAAAGTCTAAGAAGTCGAAAGAAGCCATCAAAATAGCTTAAGCTAAAAATGGTTGAGAATGTCGATATCACGCTATGACTAATTTATAGGCTGAGGTCGAATAGATTGATTTCTAGACTTGTTAATACAAGCATTGAACGAAAAGTTATTCACATTAACTTATTGTTTAATTGTTCGAACTTTATTCTTATTCACAACTCCTACTAGCACATTATGGTCAAGTGAGTAAGCTAACAAGCTAAAAGGCGTAAAGAGAATAAAGAACTTTTACAGACGTCTAATTATCTCTAAAATTAATTAAAAAAAACACCAAGTTAATAGAGTGCTGACTTGGAACTGTTTCCACAGCTTAATGCTCTATTATGCAGCAGTCACAACGCTAGATGTTGACTTACGCTAATAGAAGATGCGCTATCGGAGCTCAAATGTCGAGATTTGTCTGTAGTATGCAAGCTAAGTAACATTATAAGTTAACTTAGATAAAGGAAAGACCGAGTTGAATATCAACGAGAAGCTAGCTGCAAGTTGAACGTCTAAGTAATTATAAAAGGGCGTGTAACGTGAAATTACTTTCAAAGTCGAGGAGAAAAGGAAAATGCTGCGCAAAAGTTAACTTAACGTTAGATGGAACAGCAAAGAATAGATAAGTCAGTGAAAAGCTAAGTTGAGCGGTGGTCGATCAAGAGAATTTCAGTCAATAGCTGACTTACGCGTAAATGCTTAAGGAACATCGAATCGTCAGACATTTGAGACTTCAGCATCGTGCAGCATTGAAATGTCAAGCTAAAAAACATTTAACATCGGATGAAAGGCTCAATTCACGTATAAAACCCGAGCTTCTGCTTGCCAACTTCGAAAAACGTAACGTTAATTCAGATCCCAACATAACACCGATGTTAAGCTCGCTTTAATCGGATGCCGAGCTTTTCCGACGCGCGAAGCTTCTGCCAACGCGTACCTCGCTCAAACTCGTTGATTAAAACGTGAATGCCAATTAACGTTAACGTTAAATCAACGACGCGTTAAGCTTGTCTTTGCCTCATTGCAAGTCACAGTCATTTTCTGCAACGCGAACTGCTTATTATCGCGTTAAAAGATGCGAGCGCTGCTTTGACAGCCCGCCTACTACTCAATACGCACTCCATTGATGTCAGAAAAGTTCAGCCATTCAGCTAAATCGACTGTCAAGACTTGTCTAAAGCTTGCGCAGCACGATTCGAAATCAATACCAAGCGTAACGTTACGAAAGCTTTAATGGACCCACAAATCGGTTTAGACTGCGCGAGGTATTCGGGTTGCTCGAAAGTTAAGTTAGCCAATCGAAAGTGTGAGTAGTTAAGTGAAAGTCGGGCAGTGAGTCAATAGTCCGAGATGTGCAAATCTGAACGAAACTAAAAATTAGAGAATGTAAGAAAGCACAGTAAGGTTGTTAAAGACCAAATCCAAATGCTCAGGCAACTCAACATTAATGTAACTAGACACAGTGGAAACTTAAGAAAGAAGTTAAAAACGTATAAAGATTTAAGATGGCGTTTATGGTTTAATATTAGGATGCAGCAACCTCGAAGCTGAATGGCTACTTGCTCATCAGTCAACGATAATTTACAATCAACTTAACATTAACTTTTTAATTCTTATCGAAGCATTAATGCTAAGTGGATTGAGTTGTCACGAATCCAGCGCTAGGCGTTTAATGCCTCTAGAATTTGAACATGTTCAATAAGACGGGCATTATAAATGACTCAAGACATCTGTGCGAAATGTAAGAAAGAAGTTTATAACTGAAAGTGAAGGCTAAGTTAACTTTTTTGAGGTGACAAAGACAGCTCAGTTTTTAGCGCAAGTAATGTAAATCAATGTTAACTAGCAGCAGCTAATGTCAGAAGTTGTGAAAGCCGACGACTAACTTCGGCTAAACTGTGGCGTTCAGATTAAATAGATTTACAAGTCCCGTAACGTTTATCGTCACCAAATTATCTTCAATAACCACAGCCGTTAAGTGAGACTTAAATAAGATTTTCGTTAATAACATTCGACAATGTTGCTAAGTAAGGTCAACGAATTGGCGGTAAATCAAGATTCGCTTAACATAACAATAGCATCGCGCTAAAAGCCTACGAACTAATCATTATGTTAACTTGAATGTTTAATTAACATTATGAAGCGTTAAGTTCGTGCAGTTAACAGTTAATGTCAGCTTTGCAACAGCAGTTGTATATTAATAACTAACATGCTAGTTAGAGTACTAAACCAGTAGGAGTCCTTAACCGAAAATTAAGCTTTCTGACTTAAAATACGAAAATAATATATAAATTAAGCCTTATTAGAAAAGTTTTTCTTTGAAAGTTATATTTAATATAAGAATAGCTTATTATATAAATTATATTAGATCTAATTTTAAAATAATTAAGATATAGCTTTTTTTATTTTACTTTTTTTTATAACTTACTTTATAAGCTTTAATTATATTATAAATAATTACTTATTCTAAAGATTTAGAATACTATTTAATCTATTATAGTATAGTTTAGCTAATAAGCTATTATTAAAGCTATAAAGATTTTATTATAATTAAGAAATAAAAATAATATAAATTAAATTAAATTAAATATAAAATAAATATAAAATCTTAATTACTCTTAAGTATATTATAATATATTAAGTATATATTAAGAAATATTTTCTATTATTTAATTTAGAAAATATAAACTTAATATAAATTTAATATATAGATTATTCTAATTAAGTCACTAATAAAATTAAGCATAATTAATTTATTATATAAATTAAGAATTATTATTTAAAGTATTTTCTATTACTTATAAATAGAAATACTTATTATAAGTATAATAGCTAAAAAAGTCACTTAAATAAATAAAGCTAAAAATATTAAAAAGATATAAATATTAAATTATTATTAACTTAAATAATAAAGTTTATATATTTAATAATACATTAATTTACTCGCTTATTCAAAATATATATTAATTAAGGAGCTATATATTATTTAAATTTTCAAACCTTAAAAGTGGTCCAGTACCCCTACTGGTCTAGTACCCCTACTAGCACGTTAACTAACTACAGGAATTGTCGTGAGTGTAGTCAGGTGACATTGAGTTATTTGTAACTCACCAATCTGCTAGTTAGTATGAGTGAGTTGAGTTATCCTTAAGTTATTAATCCCCCGATCGAATCTCAAATCAGCAGCGAACCTGTTGGTGGAGCACAACATCAAGTCAGAATGACAAGTGAACTTCATCAAATGACGCAGCCTGTCAAACATACTGCGCTTAACATCATGACATGTATGGGCTGGGTCAATGTCAAGATAAGTTAGATAACCTATTAGAGCTCGCAAGTAGCGTAAAGACATGAATTCCGCGCATGAATCCAGGACGTCGTGCCTAAAGAGTCGTGCTCCACTAAGTTAACTTAAGTCTTTGTGTGAGGGCTGTGGAACCAACCGATTGAATGGTCGCATGAGAGAGCGCTGCGTGATACAAAGCAGCCAAATGCTTCTCGAATTGTTTCTCGAGTTAACTAAGTTAATGTTACGCAAGGACTGCGGAGGACGTCAAACCAGAGATTCACTAGAGCGGACACCTGAGACGTTGAACCTTAACCCAACGAATAATTTGGGCAATAATAGAACAAACGCGACTTCACCCAGCTGGGTTCACTCCACTCCTCAACTTCAGCTGACTGACTTGACTGATATTTCGCACGGCAGGTCTCCTCTCGCGGCTTGAACAAATAGCACGGGATAGCTTCATCAGAAATATGCGTGATGTTAAATCTGCAGAAACGCCAGGTCACTGTAAGAAATCTTCTTCTGGCGATCGAAAACTGAAGAGCCGGGACTCATTTTCGATCGACTTCCTCGGTTCAGGTCTCATTCGGAGCGATTTCCGGGCCACATGCTCATTACCGCAACCGAGTGACCATATTGTGCACGAAGATGGCCCGGCTAGGAACGCTAACTAATAAGTTACACACAAGGACAGTTGCTCGCTTTGGCCTAACTTGTTGACAATTTCGCCATCGAGCGAGTTGCTTAGATTCTGAGGTAACTCAGGAGAAGCGGCAAGACGACCGAGGTCCTTAAAACGCCAGCGGAGTTGACTGCGGGAGAAAGGAACCGGCAGATGGGAGCTCTGCTCGATGAAGACATCTCTCTGTTTACCCTGCCGCTAAAATGGTCTAGGCAAACCCTCCCGCTCATCCTAACAGCAAAAGGCGCGGAGATGCAAGTGACGGAAATCACATGTACGTACCCATGTACTACGAATGGCGCGATTGCTTCCCCAGTCGTTAGCATGAACCATCGAACCTATTACAACAACACCCCACTGCAGTGTTCCTGCAGCTAAAGGCTCAGCCTTCTCCAGGCCCGCGCTACTCCTGCATTACGTAGGTCCACCTGAGCAACTTCAAAGAACCTTTTGCTCTCCACCATACACGTGCCAAGGAGCTCGCCGCATCTCGCTCACCAGCTGTGGATTCTGACTTCAGACTCGCGATCCACACTATTGCCATCCGACCTATACAAGCCCGCCATCCATCCCACGTCTCTTCCGCCTGGTGAGGGGTTGTAGTGGGGTGTTGTTGACGACTCCAGCATTGGTGATGTCCCCAATGGACATAAATACTGAGATTCGGGACCCGACTTCCTCTTTTGTTTCATTCACTTCATCCTGATTGTATCAATACATTGAAGACCGAGTAACTCTGACCAGTGCTTGACTTTGACCTGCCCTTGCAACACTCAGCCAAAGCAACAACATTCCATAGCAACACATCCTTCCGAGGCCACCTGTTCCATAGCACCAACAGCCCAGAGCACCGCCTCTCCCAAAGCAACTACCCGGATCCCAAAGCAACAAATCCCATTGCAACTCTACCAACCATGGCTGCTACCGCCCCGGTCCCTTCCTATGAGCACATCCACGGCGACAACCCTTACCTGGCTCGCTCTTACGGTAACCTGGACATTGAGGCTATGACCAAGTTGTATGATGACTGGGCCAGCACTTACGACCATGACGTGATCAATGGTGAGGAGTACAAGGCTCCTCCCCTTGTTGCCGAAACAATCCTTCAACACCTCGCTCCTAGTGACAAGGAGGGTAACCTCATTGCCCCTTCAGTGAAGATCCTCGACGCTGGTTGTGGTACCGGTCTTGTCGGCATCTACTTGGCTAAGCTAGGAGCCAAGCAAGTTGATGGTATTGACCTTAGCCCTGGCATGCTGGACATTGCCCGCAAGACTGGCGCCTACAACAAGCTCGAGCCGGCCGACCTCACCAACCCCATCAACTCTGAGACTGGTGCCTACGATGTTGTTTCATGCGTTGGTACTTTCACTGCTGGTCATGTTGGACCACAGTGCTTCGATGAACTTGTGCGTGTCACCAAGACCAACGGTCTTGTTGTTGCCACCGTTCTTGACGAGATCTGGAAGCCATTGGGCTTCGACAAGAAGGTGCAGAACCTTGAGTCTGAGGGTCTGGTCACAGTGATCGGTACTGAGCTCATGCTTTACCGCACCAAGCACAAGGCTGCTGCTAGGCAGGTTATCCTGAGGAAGAACGGTGGTCGTGACTCTCCTTTGCAGAAGTAGATCGCAGAGCTTACTTATCTGGGCACGGCTCGGTGGCAAGCAGTGGTCGTGTGGGTAGCGGCGGATTGACGCCGTAACAAAAGTATGTAGTTGGTATTGATGAATTCAGAGTCCCTCAATTCCTCGTTTCTAGGTTGAACCTTCGTCATGTTGAAATTGTCGAAATGGTCCTGTGTCTCGCAGTCTTGGTATCACGCATTCTGCTGCGTGATGCACAATTACGTGGATTCTCCAAGGCCACGTCCATCAGTAGTGAAGAATTCAATTGTATGGGACTACAGTATCCTTTGCTTGACACCACGCTCGAAATGTCGCAAAGAGGCAGCATCGTGGCTGAAGACCAAACCCACGAAACCATCCAGCTGATATTTCTTATCGCACAAGTGGCAGTCAGATGATCAAGATCTTCATGTACGTTGTCTGGGATCACCGTCAGTTTCGTACCACTGGTGATTTGATGTTGACGGTTTGCTCACGAGGGCAGGGTTCGGCTGCGTCTTGCGTCTTGGCACAACGTCGCGTCGACCAAGGCGACCTATGAAGCACGTGTACCTACATCCTTTGACAACATTGACATTGACAATTCTCGATCCGACGACCTCTGCTGCTCCCACTATGGGCGCAGTCAGACGGCTTCTCAGCGCCTACGCGGCTGACGGAGGGGACCTAAGATCGCTCCCAATACCTACGCTACTCGCCATAGCTGATACGATAGATTACGAAGACACACTCGACCTGGGACTAATAGGCATGCTCCTCATACAAAAGAAGGGAAATCATAAGAGGCGAGAACCGGTCACCTCAATCGACGAGTGGCTCGCCTATTTCGAGGTTCAGGGCACATCTGGCGCAGACGGAAGCAACGACAGTCAATCCGAGGCTGAGGCTTATGAGCAAGAGCGAGAACGCAAAGATATAGAAGAAGAACCTGAGGTAGAGAGCAGGAAGAGACAACGGTAGGTACATGACCGTGTAGGCGCCGAAACCTGGCTCACTTTTCCTTGTAGCATGGAGGACTGGTTGGAGGACAACGATTACAACCGCCGTCGGACAAAACGCAGCAGGGCGACGTCCAATGTTTGAGGCCAACCTTCCTCTCCTCTGTCCAAGTGCGCCAATCACTTGGGTGACTCTTCTCCAAATTGCGTTCTGCGGGTTGTGAGAGCATCCTGGCGACTTCGCGATGGTAAGTACGTCTGCTATGAGAAATCTACTGTACATTCTGGACAGGTCGCAAAAATGAATGATTCATGACACCAAATTCTGAATAAACTCGTGGCGCGCCTCTAACGCTAAAAAGCAACACTGCCACTCACTGTTACGCATCAAAGCGTCGTTATTGAGCTCTGAGAACGACTCAACCGCTCGTGACTCTCGACTTGACCACACCATCTGCATCTCTACTGTTGAGAGGATGATACCCTACGGAAGTGAAACTGAATCACAAATTTACCGGCCTACACTTCCCGTGCATCGCATTGTAAGCCTTTGGAGCGTCCCTAACAGGTCATCCACCGGAGAACTCCGTGCCATCGAACCTCATCACAGTTCGGCCATCAAGTCTACCTGCGTAAAACCATGGTCACTCTAGAAAACGAAATCTCATCGTAGATTCTTGTTACGTCAAATAGCATCTCGCCAAGATTCGGTTTCTGGATCTGTATCGCCGTTGAGATTCCCCACCGGGACATACCTTCGCGCTGATGTACAACATCGCGAGTTAGGAAGCACGCGGCAAGGATCAAGACAAGGCCAAGAGACCAATTGGCACCGCGGGAGTGGGAAGAATCCGTATAATGCCTGGAAGGTATCGGGAGCCCCCACCTTGCCCCTGCTAGCGCTTTTTCCGAATCTTACCGAACAATACTGTATCACTCTATTAATTTACGCCACCGGGACTATCCCTAGCTTCAAACTGCATCGCAAGGGCCTGCAGATTAGCTCCGATTTCTCTGAAGATCTGATGTACTTCCTGACAAAATCTGCCAGACTTCCGTACATGCCGACGTATCAGTATACTGCATGGCTGGATGACATGGGTTTCGACACGGCGGGCTCATGGTCGATTCGTAAACCGCTGCGTTAGCGATGGTCGTGTTATGTACCAGGTGGGTTCTCTACGTTTCGTCACACAGGCTTCAACATGTCTTTAAAGATAGGCTGTCACGGTCTTTACGGTGATTGATCGTCAGCTGTGCTTTAGCTATTCACTTTGCTATGGGGTCTATACTAGTTTCTGGTGAGGTTGTCATGGTGAGCTTGTTCTCTGGAATCTATACGACGCCCTTTCTGACACATGGCAGGGGATAGAATGGATGCTCTTCTTTTGCGCATACACTCTAGTCGCGATGAGGATTGGAGTCAGGTTGGCTCATCAGCAACAGAAACACATCATCGTCTCAGATGTCTTTCTGATAATATCTGCGCTCAATTTACTTGGGCTCATTATCTGTGAGTCAAAACACAGACTTGCTGCGACCTTTTGGCTGACAGTTGCATTAGGCGACACCATGGCGTTCACACTAGGTGCAATGAAGCGTGAATTCGCCATGGCAGACGTGGTGATTGCAGAAGATGCTCATAAGCAAGTTGTCTTGGACAAGGTCAGTAGAAATTCCTGGTCGTGGCTACCATCTCGCTCACCAAGATACAAGCTTTGATCTGACATTTCGCTAGATCTCATTTGCGTGAGTACTATTCTCGAGCCAACTCTTTACAATCCCTCGCAATCGATACGGCCAACTTTGCCGTGATCTAGACGGCGAAGGGAGGCGACCGAGCGACTGCTTCGCAAGAGTACTCAGCTTACTTGACGTTTTACAACAGGTCGAACTTCTTCTACGACGTGGGCTTATACTACCCCAAAGCCACCATTCTCGCACTATTTTTCGAGCTCTTCCCGGGATCTATGCCGAAACTACGTCTCGCGCTATACATCATCACTGCCTACACAGTCGCAGCTTGGATCGCGACACTAGGAATAAACACTTTCTACTGCCCAAATGTTCCAGACAATTGGTCACAAGAAGAAGGATCGTGCTCTGTGTTCAATTCAATGTTGGTCTTACAGATCAGCTGGGCGCTGAACTTTTCTGCCGATATCTGTAGTAAGCTCCCACCACGTTCTGTTGACAAACACCTGCTTATCCGACCAGTCTTCATATTGCCATTTCCCCTACTACGGGTCCTAGACCTCAAGCGAGGACAGCGATACGGCGTCATTCTCACTTTCGCACTTGGCATAATAACCATCGCCGTCAGCTTGAGCCGTTTCATCAGAATTCAGACTGGGACAGACCGGGAGCGAGTGTACATTTGGTCTCTATGCGAAATGGCCATTGCTATCATAGTAGTTTCTCTGCCAGCACTCAAATATCTGCTTCGGTACTGGAAGGAATCTTCGAGCTCCAACTCTGACTCTGGACCGAGCAGCTACTACACCAGCAACATTACTTCGCGCCGGCGGCGGAACCAGGTATCGGGCTCGGTTGCCGACGATACCGGGAGTGATGTCGAGCTCAATCGCATCCGGCGGGATGATGCGATTCTCAAGACCGAGGAAGTCAGTGTCGATTCGACACCGGGCGCGTGCGCCGACTATGATTTTGCTGCGGAGAAGAGATGGGCAAGGGAGGTTCAGATGTCGTAGATACCGGAGTCTGTCTAGTGATTCCATACAACACGATCGCGTCCATGCCACATCCTTACCAAGGAAAGCATCAAAAGATCGCTCAAAAGTGCAGTCCGTCTACTGTCTGGCTAGACATTGATCTCGTGCATCCACACCTCCTGCTCTGCCCTTGCACTATACGTGCTGATCCTAAGGATATCTTGCATCTGAAGGTTGCTCACGAACAAGATGTTTCTCGCAATGAAGAACCTGATGCCCTCACGACACGGAGGGCTGGTCAGGCTGCCGCGGTAAGTCCACATCTCTCGGAAGTCTCCGGCCTCTTGGAGCGCGAGAGCTGGGGTTGAGGTTCCGTTCAGACGAATGTCAGCATTGTTGTAGTTCGGGAATCTTTGGTCTTCGCCAGACACGGTAGCGTTGCCTTCGACTGTAGAAGCGGAGCCGTTCGAGCTCGCGAATGGTGCTTGGGCAAAGAAGTTGGAGTAGCTTGAGATGCCTGGGTCGACACGGATTGCTAGAACTGCACGCTCTGATCCGTTGCGATCGACATGCACAAGATGCAATTCAGCCTTGGAGCGGTCGGCTTGCACGGAGTGATCAGCAGGTGTATGGACGTGCCAGCTGACCAAGTAGACGGTTTCGTCAATGCCGTCGTCCTCAAATGTAAAATTGGGCGCATCCAGGTCCACTGGACAGTCGATTGCTTGCGAACCCTCGGTACACTTTGCCTTCGCGAGGCCAAAAGCGGGACCATAACCCCAGTTGTAGTATTGCCCAGACGTGCTGCCAGAGTAATTGAAGCTGGGAAGATGCGCAGTGCTGAGACCTTGCTGGAGATTCAGTGGGATTGGAGCTTGCTGAGTACCGGTTTGGCACAGCTCATAGTCGGATGATAGCATTCCCCAGTCCTGAGACTCATCGTACGACCATGCTATTCGCTAGGTTAGACTTGTAAGGAGCTTAGTTTATATGTGGTTGCACATACCGATGTCACCGTCAGCCCTTTTGTGGTGTTGGTAACTTGGACCATCACACGCAAATGCTGCAATACCGAATAGGGCAAAAGTGACTAGTATCTGGGGAGGCATTGCGTTGAAGCAGTTTTTGGAAGAAATGGTTGCGATGGGAATGGGGTACTTATCGTACACCTACGAGGAATGACTGCAGATACTTATAGCTCTAGACCGCTCACGGGTTGACTAGGTGCCGCATCCGATCATACCAGAAGCTGTCGTCGTGTTGGAGCCCAAGACGCGGAATGATGGTACAATATTCTCCGTGCCACTTTCTTGCCAAGGTGAAGACCGCCGACGTAACTACTGCGCCTTTGTGAGTGTTGTGAAGTCTAACATCATCTTCCGAAATGCCAACTAGGATGCCTTGGCACGTCAGAATACTTGCTTTATACCACAGCACAGCATGATTGTTTGTCCAAGCAGCATTCAGTCAGTAAGATCATTTTTACTGCGATGCCGTATCCCTTCCATCGATTCTGTTAGTCATATTCATTGACGCTGGTTGATGCCGTCGTTGCAATTTTGCAAGTCATACCAGAGCTTCCCACGGCCTTGACGCGTGCAACATATTGCAGCCCTTGGTGCGATGACTCGAGCCCTGAACTTTGCAATTTGTTATGAGGCTATGCAAGTGATGAGTATGTCTGGGCCCGGAAACTTCCCTTTCTTGGCCGGGGGCCTAGATGAGCGGCTGCACCATCAGCGTGCCCAGAAGACGCAGAATGTCTTCACGATATGGTATGTGGTCGCAATGTAAGGCACACAGCTTATTCAGACGTCCCAAGACGCTAGAAAAGGGTTGCCTCGGGAAGATGTGAGGCGCAGCCAGCTCTCACGCCAAACATGCTAATGTGAAGCGCAACGCCACGGTATTATCTCTGCCGCAAGAGCCATCGCAGCCACTGATAGTTTGCTGGTTCTGTGCTGTGTGACGTGCGTGCGTGAGTTTGTCCGATGTGTGGAGCAGAAAGATGAAGACGATGCTCTCTTACGTCCAAGGGGTCCCCGTGGGGTAGATCATCTTTTGTCCGGAGAACACTCTGATCAAGATGTCATGGCACTTGGAGGTCTCGAGGTCTCCTCTAACTGGGGCGTGGTAAGATGAGACTCATAGTCGGAAAGCAAGAAACTGCTCCAAAAAAAAAAGTCACCCGTTCGACATTGAGAATTGCTATTTCCAAGGGGTATTTAATCTCAATCATAGATCCCAATATATGTGCCAAACCTGACGCCAAAGTCTGTCACCAGAGGAAAACCATTATGTACAGCAAAAGCATTTTGGGCCAATCTCGATCAAAGCATCTCTCTGAAGGGTGGTCTGCCGTCTCTAGGACTCATCGCCGCCTCTGTGGGCATCTCGTGAACCGTCTGCGGCTGTGTTGCAGGCGGAGGCGAAGCTTGTCTCGAAATGTCTGAAGTGTGCGAGTACCTGGATCATGTAAGTAGGTGGACTTATCATCTCCTCGTTGATTATGGTTACCTCATTTGCATGTTCTGCATCGAAGGTCGGTTGTCGGGGTAAGAGAAGCCGGAAAACACATCTGACTGCCTCATCTCTGGGCTGATCGGCTGATGGTGTCCGTAGCCACCAACCATGCCACCGTCTGCTTCTGTCAAGCTCGGGGGCTTGCCCTCATTTGGGTAATGCGGCGCAACCTGTGCGTATGGCGGCAAGGCACTCGTGTGTCTACTGTTGACACTGTAGCCATAGTTAGGATCGATATTGGGTGCGTTGCCTGTGGTCGGCGTTCTTGAATGGCGCAGTTGTTCCGAAAGCGTCTTGCTGCGGCCAAAGAAGTCTGTGCAATAATTAGCAATCAATCAGGCTGTGAACTACAGGAGATTTCGCTCAAATGGTGTCTTCGCGCAACATAATACGATTGGGCGGCATAGACTTACTAAAAAGTAGTTAGTATTTACTATCAAAACACTGAACGATATTCGGTTGTACGTACCAGAAAAGACCTCCAGCAAGAGCGAGAAGGGCTGCACCGCCCACAGCTATTCCCACAATCGCGCCAGTGGACAGACCAGAACTGCCATGATTATCCGAATCGCTGCTGCCAGTGGCTTCGCCAGCTGACGAGGTCGAAGTGGAAGTTGGTTCGGATGTCGTCGCTGTGACCGTGGCAGTCTGAACAAGGCTCTCCATAGAAGTCTTTGCATCTGCCGGAAGGGGTTGACCTGGTGTCAGAGCGTAGCTAGCCTCCTAATCAGATGTAAGCATAATCCGGTGTTCAGTCGTCTGCTTCGTGGTATGTCTTACCCTTGCTAGTTTGAGCTGTGTGGCAATTGGGTGGTCGGCATCAGCATTAATTGCGCCTAGCATGCCCCAGTTGGTGCAGCTACCTGGTGCACCACAGTAGAAGAACGTTGGTGCAGTCGTATTTATGGTCAAGTTCCAAGTCGGGAGCTGTGAACAACATCAGTCTCAAGTTGATGCCGCGCTGTCCACTCTTACTTACATTTCCCTGTTTGACGTCGTTGTCATCTGGCGACATGACGCCGCTGTAAAAGCCTGCTCCTTCATTGCCTTCGAAGTCCTCATAAGGCACACAAGGATACCCATACTCAGAACGGATGACTGAATGGTTGCCGGGCCAGAACTTGAAAGAGACGATATCGCCTGGCCGGGCGTTGATACTGTTGGGTGTGAAGTAGTGTGTCCTATTGCTGACGTCGATGTAATGCACGGTGATCTCGTCCTGACTTGACGTAGGCGTGGTGTCGTTGATCGCGCCTGTTGCGCCGGACACCTCTTGTCCAGAAGCGATGGTTGAATGGGCGGCCAGGCAGAGCACTGCAAGCCACGTGCGCCGGAGACTAGGCATCATGAGAGAAGCTTGACAGTACAAGTGTAACAACTTTGTAGCTCTGTCGAGGGTTGGCAGTCCTGGCGCATAAACAGCCTACCTAGAGATACTGCTTCGAAGCAAAGGAGCAGGAGAAAGGATAAGACGGGGAGTGCAGAAGAGACATGTGGCGGTCGGATCGGGTACCAGCAGGAAGGATAGGGCATGATAGCCGGCCTTGCTACCCTGCTGGTTTGGCTATAATAAGCCTGAAAGAGCGAGAAGAAGGAATACTTTACGCTGAGCTAATGCATACACCCATGTCCTCGTCTTCGGGCCCGGAAGAGGGGGACGTGTTGGCGTGACTGACGACTGATCGACTGAATGGTACCAAGGTCCTGGAAGGCTGGCCATTGGGCGGCCGCGTGCAGACAAGAGTACGGTCAGCTCACCGGCGCAGCAAGACACGCGGATGCCACCATCGTGTCTGTGCCGCAGGATCAAGCACTCAGCCTTGCTAAGGTGCTGACGAGCCACGCTTGGTTTCAAGTGGCCGCGATGAATCTGAAGGTGGTGATGGGAGACCTGGTAGCATGTCAATTCTATAGAAGTTCACAGCACTGGCCATTTTGCTTCTACCAGAGCGGTCGACAAATATGGGAGCAGCATACAGAGGTGTAGCTTCAAGACACGGATGGAGTGAGGCTGAGACTGGCTGATGTCTGCGGTCTAAGTTATCTTTCAGCTGCGCTTACCAGACGAGAGAACGTGCTGTGCCAATGCCGCTATGGCCGAAAGTGGGCTGCCTTTCATCTCTTCTGCTTCCTTCGTCTCGCCTACAACTCGGTAGACTATGTGATAAACGGCAAGTCGGCCAAAAGCGTGTCTTGCTTGCTTTTGCCAGGTGGTGTATAGCCAGATCTGCATGCACATGCCGCCGGCCGCTCGGTTGCATGCTGTGGTGGCGCAGTGGCGTTTGTTGCGCTGTCCGACTGGTAGTCGGCTCTGTTGATCGTCCACGGTCAAAAGCAATAACAGCTCTAGATCTTTTATAAGTCGGCGATGCACCTAAGATGATGGCTTACCAGGTCGCATGCGCGAGGCTTCGTCACGAGTCGCTCACACGTGAACGATCTGTGTGCTAACAAAGCAACCGTACTGAACCCATTCACGCGACACGTGCTTCGTATAAGTACCTTATGCTCGCGTCGACAGTCGGATCTTTGGAGGACCAGACTGTTCTAAGCACTGCAGAGCGGAAGACAGTTGCTAAGGCTAGTTACCGAGCGCTGACGCTAATACGAGTCTTAGATGACCGCTGAGGGCTATACATGTTGTTGAGGGAAATACAAGCTGACATGTGCTTTCGCACTGCACGCCTATTTCCTTATCGGTAGGTGGAGAAGACTAGCATGTAGCCTTGTCAAAGCGTGCGTACAACTCGTGGCGCTGTCGTATCCACTTCGATAGTAATGAATCGTTTCCTTTCATTCTATTCATCTTTCTTCTCATAATGCATGCTATATGTCCATCTAAAACGCCGTCGCCCAATGCATCCAGCCCACACCCAATGCCAAGTGGGAGAGAACACAACGCTTCACGCAATAACTCCCGTAAATCCTTAATCGTCCAATTTCGTGCTCAGCTTAAGCAGCAATCAATGCATCCCAGAGCGCACCCTCCTCCAAGTAGCCGTGGTGAATGATGCTCACCAGCCAGTAATCCTTTCTCACCTTCTCGATCAGTTTGCTGGTTGCACCGCCCGCAGGGTAAACGCGCTGCCACTCTGCCCAAATACCAAAGGCCTCCTCGCGCCACGCCTTGAAGCTGACCGCTTCGATGATTGTGGGCGTCACGATCTCCTTGCCGGTGAAGGCACCCCATGTCACTGGGTTTACGGCTTCTTCGTCTGTGGCCTCGAATGCGCCGGAAGCGTTGGCGGCAAAGTAAGTGACCTGGTCGTCGGCTTCGAGGATCGGCTTCAGGCGTTTCCAATCTGATGATGGGAGGAAGAATTCCACGAAAGGCTTCTGGAAAACGAAGCCACCGCTTGGGCCCCAGCCAAAGATTTCGTGGTCGCTGGAAAGGCCATTCACCGCAGGTTGCGAGGCGACGGTCCACCATCCCTTGTTGATCAAAGCGAGCAACTGAGGCTTGATGGTAAGGGTTTCAGGCGACAAACCTTCCTCGGACCAAGGAATGGCATCGATCTCACCTTCCAGGTGGCGACGGAAGATTTTGTTAATGTCGCCAGTATCGACAGGATATCCCCACAGGCGTGTGGCATCCGGAATGCTCACATGCAGCGAAACACCGTAGCCATCAATCTCACCGAAGGCGGGTGAGCGCGCGTCACCCCAGCGTCCGTTGGGGAAGTCGTCCCATGTTGCTTCACGTCCAAGCTCACCCTGACCTCCAGAGATGGCAAGAGTATGTACGCGTGAATCGACCTTTTCGGCAGGCACACCAGCTTCATCTTCGGGTGCTTCGAAAGCTGCGCGGCGGGTAGAGCTAGATGATGATGCTCGGTCACGAGTGACGACGACACGGTTTCCAGGCTGAGCATTAATCTGCGAGGATAGGCGTCTGCTCTTGCGTCTCTGTGTGTTGTTTTCGACCATCATGAAACCATCCGTCTCTTCTTCAGCAATTGCGTGTTCGACGGAGGCGATCTTGTCGGCATCCAAGACCGTGTGCTTGTAGGGAGGAATGAGGTTTGTGCGCTCAAGGATCTTAGCCACAGCTTTCTCCAGGTTCAGTGTGTAGAAGTGGAAGCCACGAGGTCCAACGTCTGGAAGCGATGTCCTCATTGTCTCAACCATCTCACTTAGGATATCCACACCCACTCTCTTGACAGCGTCGTCATCTCCTCTAACTGCATCCAGACGCTTGAGGATATCATCGGGCAGGTTGGCATGGCTCAGCTTTGTTGTTCGGCGCAAGATCTGGTAGCTTTGTACAGGCATAAGTCCAGGGATGATTGGGATCGTCTTGAACACTCCACTCTCGTGATCCCTCAGTTTCTTCTCGTATCGCACATACGCGTCAACATCGTAGAACAATTGTGTCATGATGAAGTCTGCTCCAGCCTTTGTCTTCTCCACCAGTGAGGGCAAGTCGAAGTCCACGGACTGGTGCTCTGGGTGTGACTGGTCTGAGTGGCCTTCAGGATATCCAGCCACACCAATAGAGAAATAGTCACCATACTGCTTCTTGATGTACCTCACGAGATCCACCGCCCATGTGAAATCTTTGTTGCTGTCGTCCTCGCCTGCGCCAGGCTGGCTGTCGTCCCTGTATTCCTCGCTCCTTGGTGGATCGCCTCGCAGGGCCAAAATGTTCCTGATTCCCAACTTCTTTGCTTTTTCCAACGCTTCGTCCACTAGCTTCCTTGACATGTTGGTGCAAGTCAGGTGCAAGCAGGTTGTAAGGCCGAGCGAACGCTGCGTCAACTCGGCCAAAGCAAGCGACTTGTCGCTCGTGCTACCACCGGCGCCCCATGTAACATTGACGAAGAGCGGTCGCAACGAGTGCGCCATACGCTCGAGACGCGCATGCAAGTTGGCGAAACCTTGGGCGGTCTTGGGAGGGAAGAACTCGAGGGAGAAATAGTTTGCGTTTGGCGGCAAAGCCGCGATCTTGTCGTGGATCCTATCCATTGTCGCGATTGTACAGTATTTGCAGCAGAGTGCTGCGATAGAAGGGTGGGGTTGTTAAGACCAGTGGTCGTGAGTCGTACATTGAGCAATACATGAGCAAAGTCAAGGGCCGTTCGAGAAAGTCTGGTCCAAGGTCCCACCTTCGGCAGTTGCGTCAATCGCTTCCGATAACGCTCGAGAGATAAAGACAGAATCACTTACAATTCCAGTTCAGAAGTCTGCACATGATCCCGAATGTCTCAATGCGCATACCAGCGGCCATAGCTCTCGAACTCAGTCTATTGTCCATTGAGATGATGATAGAGATGCTTCAATTAGCATTTGGATAATGATGTGCTTCTACTGTGAGCCATATATCCATGAATATGCACAAACTTATCAGGGGCAACTGTACAATCATTCAAGGCAAACGCTTCTTCATCGAACATGTGAGTAATATTCATCACACTGGAGCTGAACTTAGGAGCACATTGCGATAGCATTACAGGATGCTATTTGCATACTTTGCCTGGCTGAAATGTCTTCCGAAGTCGCATATGATCTGCAAAAGCTTCCGCAAAAGGTCACGCGATCTCTTTGACTTGCAACATCATGATTGTTTCTCGGCGAAACCCTTCTCCTCGAGCTCCCCAGCGTCTTCTCTAGAATCTGGTACCACTGGGGTCTCAACGCCGCTGTTGTTGTACATAGTGAACGATGCAGGATTCTTCTTTGGCTCTCCAGGGCCTTCTGAACGGAACTGATATCCTCTGATTCTACTAGATTGTTAGTCCGATTTTCTTGCTCATGATTCACCCGATACGAAACTGCGTACCTGGGTCCTTGGCCTGTCTTTTCTGGTAGCTCAGGCTCGTAGCAGCGTGAAAAGTTCTCAACATCTGCTTCGAATGTGCCGGCGGTAATCGATGAGCGGATGCTAGCGAAGAATTGATCCATCACGTGGTGATTATGGATTTGTAGGAGAACCCAACCGAGCATCTCCTTGGCAGCAAGCAGGTGTTGCAAGAAAGCACGGTGGTGGTTGGTACAAGCGTAGCACGTGCAGCCTTCCCGCAGAGGACCAAGATCTGTAGCATGTACTGGTGACCAGAAGTCGATACCTAGTGGCAGAGGCATCTCAATGGACGAAGGGCCAGGGAATGTGAAGTCGAGGGCGATACCAGCATCCGTCACAATACTAATGAACGGGATGGTCACGATGTCAACTCCATTGGAAATCTGGCGCAGAACTTCCAGTGGCGTACTGGGTTCTGTGAAGCCTAGACGAGGTAAATCTGCAAGCTCTTGAGGGAGATCTTGCAGTGTGTCCGAGCTGTAGATGGCCAGTCCAGAAATGCCATCCCTCACGTCTTCGACCAAGCAATCGATGTAAAATTGCTGGTTCGCGCATGAGAGCGGCAGAAGAGGTGCAAAAAGATGTCCTTGTCCTTTAAATCCGGCTTCTTGGGCGTCCACCTTACGAAGATTGACATGATCTTGCAACCAATCGATGCTACGATCCGTCGCCTTTTGGATCCGTTTACTTCCCAATGACCTGCCGAACGGAATATCGCCCAGCCCGAGTACAATGTCCGCTCCCAAGCCTTCTACGCCTTTCGCATAGTCCTCAGCCTTGTACTGCTTGAAGCCCAGGGATGTCAAGATGGCTATTGAGGTATTGGTATTGCTGGTCGCAGGTGGTGCTGCTACCGGCGGCGTCCGTCTACATCCGACCACCAGCAGCGTGGGAGTAGGAAGAGCTATGAAGCGTCGAAGGGGCGGCGATCCATCAGAGGGTCGGAACTGGTATATGGGAGGCGCTTTGCGTTCTATGACTTCACACGGCTATGTAAGTAGGCTTGTCAGCGCGTTGGCGCGAGAGGATTGTGCGGCGTTGTGAACCTACAGTCTTCGAGCGCAGCATACACACCGCTAATGGAGGTCTGCTGCGCCAGATTGTCTTGCGACAAGTGAGGGACCACGCCGCGGGAGGTCAGGCCCAGGTAGTGAGGTGTTTCGATTGCATCGCGGCCAGGAAGAGACAGACGGGCGAGACGAGGCGAGAGAGTGGCCGTGGTCGACTTGATGATGGTGAACATGTCTGCGGGAGGCTCGCCATGTGTTGAGTCGGCCATGGTACCTGGGCTATCGCATGTCGATCTCAATGGTCGATATTGGTGATATTGAAGCCAAATGTAAATATAGCATCGAGGGGACGCTTGAAAAGTGCCACCCCGCCAAAACGAGTGTCCCGCCTCCACCTTCCGAGCAGCTGCCATCGTTTGCCCTGCCCATCAGCCCAACTCAGCCTCACGTGTGACCGTGTGATCAAGGTATTATTTTTATGCTTCACCTTAATCAGCCATGAGACCTAACAATATTCTCCAGAATCTACAACACAGGAACAGGAACATCGATCTTCATCGAGACCATGGATGACACCAGCGATCCTCACAAAGAGAAAGTGTATGAGTTAGATGCACAGTCAATCGCCACATCGGTGCAGTCGACTCCTACCAGCGCTCATCCAAACCGAGTCTCCAGCTACGCCCCGGGTAAGCTACAACAGTCGGCCAACTTCGACCTACCGCCAGTCCGCAGTTCCCAACAAGGTCCCTACCGCCTGTCCACCCAAACTCTTCCCCTCCCTGGTTCCGGTCCACCTTCAAAACGTGGAAAACTGCTTGTCTTCGAGGGACTCGACCGTAGCGGCAAATCGACGCAATGTGCACTTTTAGTCGAACATCTCCTCTCTCGCGGTGACCGTGTCGAGCACGTGCGCTTCCCAAACCGCTCAACGCCTATCGGGCAAATGCTCAACGCATATCTCAGTGGCCAAAGCGAAGTCGAAGACCACGTCGTCCATCTCCTCTTCTCAGCGAATCGCTGGGAGATGGCGCCGCAAATCACACGCTGGATTGCCGAAGGTGTCACCGTCGTTGTTGACCGCTACTACTACTCTGGCTGCGTCTACTCTGCGGCAAAGGCCATCCCAGGTCTTGGGCTAGAGTGGGCTCGCCACCCTGACGTCGGCTTGCCACGGCCAGATTTGTGCATCTTCCTGGATGTGAGTCCGGAGACGGCCGCACAGAGGGGTGGGTTCGGTGGCGAGAAGTACGAGCAGACCGAGTTTCAAGCACGTGTGAGGGAGCTATTCGAGGTCATGTGGCGGCATCCCGATGAGGAGAACGATGTCGTGGTTGTTAATGCTGATCGCGGAATGGAGGATGTGGAGCGTACGATCTTGAAGTGGGCGAGGCTGGCGAGCGAGAGAGTTGATCGCGAGGAGATCCCATTGGGTGTTGTGAGGCCTTGGTAGATTTGGCGTTCATTCAGCATATTGTTTGCGTGGTCAGGCTACTGTTAATGTCTGTTACATAATTTGTAAACACGTTGATCTATCGATTAGACCATCGGGTCCCAGTTGCTTGGGTTTTGTGATCTATGTCTGTTGAAAGCTCGTCAGAACCTCGATATCGACGATTAGCCTATGACCAAGGCCTTCCCACGCAACAAACCGATCTAGTGAAGTTCCAGGACCTATAGTGTAAGATCCGGAGATGTAATACTGTCTCGTGCTATCACATATGTCGTTGATGGAGGTCCTTGAGTTCCGGCCGCGACCCCAACCCGAACCCTGCGACAGAAAGTGCACTTGCCAAAAAATGCTCTCGAGACTTCATGTTTATACCTAGTACGCACCATCAGCGCATGAGAACATTGCATGCATGTACATGTACCTGAGCTACGAAAGCATGTGATCGCAAGCTCAGCGCATTCATCGCGAGTTGAAATCATTGAGTCTTCGTTGGCGTGAGCCTAATCAAAGGCACGCGAGCACTCAATCTTGTAACATGTATGGATGCCAAGCAGCTAAAGACCATGTTGGCGTGGATGTATCATTGTACCAAACATTGAGTGATACCTATATGTATGTGTATTATCCGCTTTACATAGACCAGCAATCCTACTCCTCTAGATAATACATTTCCAGCACAACAGCTCACCAAATATGTTTACATCTTGCGACCAAATCAGCGTTCCAGCATGATTGACAGCTCCGAAACGACCCTTTCCTTAACGCCTAAATATCAACGAGATTCGAATCTTGAACATGAGAATCACAGATGGCCTTAGCAGACCTCGTACGCTCTCTCGCCTTTCGCAGACGTCTCCTGCCTTACCCACTCTCCAATGCTCACCACGGCCTGCATCACATCGCCCAGATGCAACTGGAAGAAGCCCTGCAGTTGTGACGGTGTGAACGTATCTTCCGGAATCTCGGCCGCAAATTGAGCAGCAAGCATGCGCAACTGCTCGAGTGAGACGTGCTCATCGAGAGGATCAGGGATCGCATCGACGCTGGCTTCTTTACGAGCAATGTCAGTGGCGGCGGAGTGGCGCGCCCAGCTCAGCAGATCCGGAGCGAACATGCGCATGAACATCTGCTCGGCGGATTGACGGCTGATGTTTCCCAGATACAGCTTGAAGTCGATGCGACCTGGACGTGTTAAAGCTGCGTCGAGCTGGTCAGGTTTGTTGGTCGTCATGATCACCAGTCGACCCTCTTGCGATCCCACGCCATCCAGAACATTCAACAGACCAGACAAGGTGACGTTGGACAAACTGGGGGTGGCCGAGCGCTCGCTTGCGCTGTCGCTGAGCAAGCGTTCGGCGCGTTGTTCTCTGCCGCCATTCCAGACCGCGTCGATGTCTTCAAGCAAGACGATACATCGAGGTGGGATCTCCTGGAACATTTGCTCTAGATCGCCGTCATTTGCAATGCTAGGAACCTTGACTTCGTACAGATCAAGCCCGAACTCGCCCGCAATAGCCGTGGAGAGCGAAGACTTGCCAGTGCCGGGAGGTCCGTAGAAGAGGTAGCCTCGACGATAGGGCATGCTGCGACTCTGATACAGCTTCTTCGTTCTGGGGTCGAGGTAGTTGCGGATGTCTGCCAGGAGTCCTTGTTTGATACGATCATCGAAATGCACTGTCTCAAGTCGGCGAAGAGGTTTGCGATATTTCGGTTTCCAAGACATGCCAAAGCGATCTCTGCTGTAGATGATGACATAGAATTGTGCCTTGCTGTCAGCGATCTCGCGGCATTTATTAATCAATTGTCGTATTGGCTCAGCTGAAAGGCCGAGACAGCTGATCGTCAACTCCTCACCACCAACACCATCGTAGGTAGGGTCCTGCATGCCGGCGTTGAAACTTTCCAGTGATCGACTGACGCCGAACAATCGTTTATCGTGCCAGAACCATTCAGATCGCCAGTGAGGAAAGTATTGCACAGATCGAGGCGTTTTCTTCAACGAGGAACCGGCCCCGACATCACGGCCGATCTCTGTGCGAGCAGTTTGGAAGCGCATGTGCCGTGGCTGCACGACATTCTCCAGAACCCAGCTGCTGACACTCCGGTTCAAAGGGTCTCCAGGAGGAATGGTGATGGACGCTATGAAGAAGCGCTTTACCCATGTTGCCGCAGATTGCCACGCGTTCTGCAGAAAGTGAAAAGCAGCAGGCACAATACCGACCAGAGCAACGATAGATCCAAAGTGCGTAAAGTCCAGTTCGTGTAAGCGGGTGGCCAGGGTCGATTTTAGAAAGCTCAAGGAATGTATAGGCGAGTCAAGGAGAGTGGCCGCTCCACCGGCGTGGAATTGCGCCATTGCAGGCTAAGGGTACAAGAAAAGCTATAAGTACAAAGAAGATAACATTACAAGCAACACGCTGACCTAATTGGCCGTCAGTGAATGGGAGAAGGCAGTGTTGATGGCACAATGGCGCGCCATGTGTGTAGCTAATCAATCGCCCCCTCGAAGTTTTCGAAGATGCAGCCAGCCAGCCTCCAGGCGCAGCCAGCTCGCTCAGGCGCATCGGCAAGCCGACCTCGGAATTCTTATCCGTCCCAATCGCTGGCCCCGCCATGGATGATTGCTAATACATCATCAACTTTTTATAAGTCATGGCCTACCTGTTCGAGTCCTATTCTACACATACTATACTTGCACCAAATCTAAGATGTCGCTGAAGGATATCAAGCACATCACACTCGTGCTCTCTGGCAAGGGCGGCGTTGGCAAGTCCAGCGTCACGTCACAGCTCGCCCTCACTCTCTCGCTACAAGGACACTCGGTTGGTGTGCTGGACATCGACCTCACAGGACCTTCGATCCCGCGCTTCTTTGGAATCGAGAAAGAAAAGGTGAAGCAGGCACCCGGAGGATGGATACCAGTGTCAGTACACGAAGCGAGGGAGGCGGCGAGCGCGAATGGACATAGTGTTGACGGCAAAGCCATGGGAAGTCTACGATGCATGTCTCTTGGCTTCCTTCTCGCCAATAGAGGTGATGCTGTTGTCTGGCGTGGGCCAAAGAAGACTGCTATGGTGCGGCAATTCCTTTCGGACGTCCATTGGGGCGCTATGGACTACCTCCTCATCGACACACCACCTGGCACCAGCGACGAGCACATCTCCCTTGTCGAGACTCTGCTGAAGCAAGCTACACCGGAACAGCTTTCAGGCGCTGTCATTGTCACCACTCCTCAGGCCATCAGTATTAGCGATGTACGGAAGGAGATCAATTTCTGTCGCAAGACCAATGTCGCCGTTTTGGGTGTGATTGAGAACATGGCTGGCTTCGTCTGTCCAAACTGCTCGGAGTGCACGAACGTCTTTTCTAAGGGTGGCGGAGAAGTCATGGCCAAAGAGTTCGACGTGCCTTTCATGGGCAGCGTCCCCATCGACCCTATGTTCATCCGATTGATCGAAGAGGGCAGGAGGCCTGTATATCCAGAAGGCACTATTGTCGAAGGCAACGATATGACCACGGAAAACGAAGTTGCCACGATCAACGACCAATCACCCCTGGTGGACAAATACACAGCCTGCTCCCTTTGCCCAATCTTCGATGGAATGGTGAAGGCGCTCGTGGGCAGGATCGAAGGTTGAGCTTCTTCCACTTATGTGCCACCTCACTTGCGTCACGCCACGACTGCATTGTCCACGCAAGACCGAACTATAACATGCAAGGCATTCTTCAGCATGATGGCTCGTCTAAAGCTCGGACATCGCGATTCTGGAAAATGAGACTGGAATGTAGATATGGGTGACCCCAAATTCCCGGGCCTTCGATTCCCGGGCCGAACTTCGGCATGCTCTGGCTATCGGTCTCGCCACTCCCGACGTCCAATCTTTCGGACCAGCTGTAAAGCGATACGAGGCATACGAATTGATGACTTGGACCGTGCTCGTTCCACGCCTGTAATCCCATGTCCAACAGTCCAAGGCCAAGCATTCCGAGTCTTTCGGCCCGATGGTGTGAATCAGCTGGCCGACAGGCATTCGCGATGCACCCGGCAAGGCATCTCTGTCAGATCGTACGGCGGCTCTCCATGGGTAGTTGTCATTTGCACGCCGACCCTGATGGAGAAACACAAATGGCGATAGCCCATCTCCAATACAAATGATTGGCGTCAGTTTCAAGAAAGCGAAAACGTTGAATCTGCGGTCAGACGTGTGAGCACCCTCTACCAGCCAGACCGGACGACCTGGTAGATGCTACCGGATAGTGTTTGACCCAGCATGCCACCTTAGTAGACAACAATAGATCATACCGAATAGTGTTTTCGCTTGCACCTGTGACCTTCCGATTCTGGACACATCACATGCCACCCACCATCCAACAATCTCATATACTTTGTTAGACTTGTCTGTTATGTCAACAATGTTCACGTCTCATGCCACACCTTCCAGATCTGGAGTGTCAATCCACTGCTATGGTGCAATGTTACGCTATATGCATCACTCGAGGAAATTTGTTGTGCGATCATCCCCGGTCTTTCATACCATGCCACACTCGGCACCCATAACACAATCTCATCCGCACGCGTTCATAATGGCCGACGAGTTGCGAGGGAAACGCGCTCTCTACATTCCCTTCGTTCTCTAGGAGACTTGTCTTGTCCGTCGCTATGCAGCCCTTCTCCCTTCCGGCCCCTTTACGGCTCTCGGCATGCTTCTTTGTCTTTGCATGGCTGGGTGTTGACGCCCAGACGCCTGGGGCCAATGCGTCTCCTGGTAAGTCGGCTAGCATGCCCCATACTACTCCCATTGGGTGTTGGATGAAGCTGACAGGCGATGATCAGTTTGCGATGGCTCCGTCACTGTGACTTGGATGCCACCGCCGTTCACTGTGACGGTGTATACAACTGGCACTTTCAATGTATCCAGTCTTATACCCGATGCTACATCAGTTCCGTCGATTGAGCCTGGCGTTTCCTCGCTCATCAACACAGGAATCGTTTCAGGCCTGTCGACTTTGTCTAGTCTTGATGGCGTCTCGGTTTCTGGAAGTTTGTCTATTCCCTCAGAAGTCCTGCCGACGACTTCATTACCGGGAGTCCCTTCGGTGACAACCTCGCCTCTGTTATCTGGCACGCCGTCTGTCAGCTTGTCACTACCTTCCGTAACGGCCGCGCCTCCTCTGTCCGGCACGCCGTCTGTTAGCTTGTCGTTGCCTTCTGTCTCTGCAAGCCTTACGGTGCCCAGTCTGACAACGCCCAGTTCGGTTGTTCCGGGCGTGACATTGAACAGTGATTTAACGAATGTTTTGACGACGAGCTTCTCAAGCATAATCCCAGGGCTCACAACAACACCGTTGTCCGTTCCTACCATCAGCATATCCGACAACACGATCAGTCTGTCGCTGCCATCAGTACCATCTATCTCTGGTACGCCCTCGATTACACTTAGTGCACCCACTGTGTCCACCAGTTTGCCTGCAGCCCAGGTAAGTTCCTCCTTATCAGCCCTTCCAACGCAACGCGATCAACTGACTTACGATAGATTAGCTCGTTGTCAAACGTGCTCAGCACATCTGTGACCTTGCCGGCCGTGTCCCTGAGCTCTGGTCTGACGACTCTGACGACACTGGGCTCCACGATACCCTCGCTGAGCTCTCCGACGCTGTCTCTGAGCTTGCCGACTCTGTCGCTGTCAACAACTCTAAGCGTTCCCAGTACGTCCGTCGTGATACCTACTGGTCTCAGTACGTCTCTGAGCTCCGTGATTGCGTCACCAAGCTTGCCCAGCATTTCGCTTAGCGTAACCTTGTCAACGATTTCTCTATCGTTGCCTGGAGGGAGCCCAACTCTGGCTCCATCACGTTCCACGTTGTCTGCCACAGCAATCCCCACTGCCAGTGTTCTAGCCTTGGTCTACTGCCCTGGTGACAATGGCTTGAGTTACCTGTCCCCAGACAATCGACCGTATCAAGTCGAATGCAACATGCGGCGATTAGGAAACGTCTTGTCTCAAAATTCTGCGCCTGATCTTCAGAGTTGCATCAACTCGTGCGACGACACACCTGGCTGCCAGAGCGTGTCATACAATCCTGCAGATGGCACTTGTTCTGAGGAAGACGGTAATTCTTCAGGTGATCCCAACAACGACTACCTCTCTGCGAAAACCATTGACCTGTCCTGTCCTGGTGCTGATACTACGCAATACATGGACTCTACTGGCTCTGTGTATCAAGTGCTTTGCGATTACAGCTTCCCACAAAGCCAGAACATCACAACCGCACCCGGAGTGGATTACTTGGATTGCTCCAGTACTTGTTCCAAGACAGCAACATGTACCGGCTTCAGTTATTCTGACGGCGTGTGTACATTCACGCAAGGCTTTGGAGACCTGGCAACAGGGGCTCGTCGCAATGGGACTAACACCGTCGTTATGCTCGCCAAGCGTGCTGTGAGAGTCGGTCCCGATGGAAAGCCAATCACCGATACAAGCTCTATCGCTTCTGTTCCCCGACTGTCGCTGTCTCGGGTCTCAACGACCCTGTCTTTGCCATCAATCACAAGTCTCGGCACTAGTGGTTTCGTTAGTGTGACGACGATCTCGCCTGTGACCCTCGCGACATCACCATCTCTGTCCCTGACATCAATCACAAGTATAAATGCTAGCAGCTTGCTCGGAGTGACAACAATCTTGCCAGGAAGCCTCACGACATCACCATCTTTATCACTACCATCGATCACAGTATCGTCTGTGAGCCTCGCGACATCACCATCCTTGTCACTACCGTCAATCACAGTCTCGTCTCTGAGCGTCTTGACACCACCATCTTTATCTTCCTTGAGCAATTCGGTCATCAGGCTATCCTCAGCTACCATTCCGACCTCCCAAGGACCAACACAAACGCCCTTAGCATACGCATGCCCTGCCAACGACGGCCGTATCGTTGTTGAGAATGGCCTGAGCTACATCCTGAACTGCAATAGTACCACAGATGGCATCGCCTACTCTTCCAGACAAGCGGCGACATCCTTCAACGATTGCTTCCGAGAGTGTGACCAGAGTAGCACTGTAGGTGGCGCCAACTACTGTACCGCTTTCACATACGATGGCACCGAAGATGGGTCGAGCCCTGGCACATGCTATCTTTACAACGGTGTTGGTCAAGGATTCTTGCCTACCACTACCAAGAAGACGATCACCGCGATCAGGGCTGTGAACTATGTGCCAGCAGCTGGGGCAAACGGTGTCTCATCTTTACTGTCGGGCGAGCCATCGATTAGTGTCAGCGTCTCTGCGACAGTTGCGGCTTCGGTGACGGTTGGTGCAGGCGTAGGCGTGGGGTTGCCGTCAGTATCGCTCTCTACCTCCATCCCGACAAACTCACTGGTCACTCTTCCGACATCAAACAGTCTTTCAATCACAGGCACATGCAGCAACGGTGGCAACATCCTCAATGGGTGCGTTCTTGCTACAGCAACTCTAGATCCTGGAGTCGGAGCAAGTGGTGGTGTTGTCGTCGGTCCATCGAGCAGCCCAATCCTCGGTGCCAGCCTTTCCGCATCTGTGGGCGTCTCTGTTTCGGCTGGTGTCAGCGCAGGCGTAGGTTTGAGCGCTGATTCTTCAGGCTTGAGTCTTGGAGTCAGTGCTTCGATGGGCCTTGGACTTGGAGGTTCGGCAGGCGCAGGCGGCGGACTGGGTCTAGGAGGCAGTGGAAGTGCAGCGACTACGACGCCTGCGTCCTCAAGTGGCGCGAGCGCCATACCGGGAGCGACTTCACCCTCAACGGCGTCAACGACTTCTTACTATGTGACGCCACTGGGCCCTGTGGTCACGACAACTACCACACCATCTCCGTCATTGTCTACCACCACGGTGTACACCACCTCCACCATAACGTCTTGTCTGACTGGTGTGGGTGGTGTTCTTACCTGCCCGCTCGGTGGCCTCTTCACTACACTGTCGTCCACCAGTGGAGCAGTGACAAGCATCAGCACCAGTACAAGTATCAGCGTCAGTATCAGCTACATCACCGTCACAGCTTCTTCGAGCAGCTCGTCTTCTAGATCATCAAGCTTCTCCACCATCACGACATTCTCATCGAGAACATCGAGCAGCTCGTCTTCTCGAACATCTAGCACTTCCAGCGCTTGTGCGGGCGTGGTCAACGCCGCAGGACTATGTGTCCTCTAATTTCAGCGATTTGTAATGTAGGCATACCGACAGCATTTCATTGGTTCCAAGAAGGTGAAAATTGGTCTATATGTAGCTACGGCTCTGGTGTTCGGAACAAGCATGTGGCGGGCGTCGGAATTTTTTTGCTTCTCTAATTCTTGGTCATACATGCTACTATCTACATATATTTTTTATGGGAACAAAACCATCTATCTCTCGTTCGGCTCTCTTCCTCTGCCTTCGCCATCTTCGTTTCGTGGAAACCCGTCAGCCGGGCTGGTTACGACCACTGTCGGGGCAGTGTTGTTGCGATACATGAAGAACTGCGCAAAGACTGCAAAGTCGAGCACAAGCGTGCCGGCACTTCCGATCAGCCAGCTCAAGTTGACCAAGATGTATCTTCCATAGATGCTGGCAGCCTCACCCGGCTTGCAGTGGCTTCGCTCATGCCAGTGACCGTGCGAGTGCTTGCTGCAGATTGGCTGGAAAGCGAAGATGCTAAGGACGAAAGTCAGGTTTCCGAGGCAGGCGAAGAGGAAGAACAGCGCGTTCAAGCCTTCGGTCGACTGGCGGCGTCTGTTGAGCAAGATTTGAGGCACACGGCTGCCGAGGTAGAGCACTGCGCAGATGTAGCCAAAGATCTGGCCCCAGAGGGAGAAGTGGAGCGTGGAGGCTTGGTCATCGGCATCGGTGCGGTCGGACTTGGACTGAGGGGTCGAGGGACTGAGGTAGTAGCCTAAGATTCCGGCAATGATGACGAGGACGATTGCGGTGCTGTTGAACAGAATTGCCTGGAGCCAAGAGCGCGCCTGGGTAGGCTTTGCATTCTCAATGGCATTTGCGTCTTCATTTTGGGGATGCATCGGCGTAGCAGGGGACAGCATGGTGCCATTGAGATTGTTGAAGTGATCGCGGTAGGAAGACTCAGAACGAGTACGGTCGGCAGTGCCATTGGGGCCGAGTGCTCTCTGCAATTCATCGCGAGCACTGCCGTTGCCTACGAGAGGCGTGCGCTCCGAAGCATTGCCGTTCTCAATGTGATCAACCTTGCTTTCAGGCTTCGGGTCGCGGAAGGTAAATCCTCTGTAGTAGAAGCATTGCAAGAGCAGGACAATATCGGCAAGAGTGTAGTAAATGGCGAGGATGATCTGATAGATGTAAGCGGCACGCCCTTGACTCGGGGTTTAAAGGTACATACCATAGTAGGCATAATGCCTTGGAGGACACCTCCGGCCATGTTGAAGAAATCACCGGCTATAGCGAGAACATTAGCGTGAAAGGTCAAGTTGGCGACTGCAAAATATCACCTACCCAACCAGATAATGACGAACTCAATACTGAGTCCGTCAGCGGACTTCTTGCTGTAGTTCTCAATGATTTGTGGCGAGAAGACAACGACCCAGCAGGCAATCGAGATAGATCCCAAGATTCCGCTGATGGCCTCGATGTCGAGGCCGTAGCCCATTGAAGGAGGATACATGTTGATGTCCTGTATCGACGAGGTTGTATCTACAAAGCCGCAGAATTATAGTACCAGGGATATCGCGACTGGTTTTGTATTGAACCTTTCGGCGGTGTATCGTAGAATATCCAAAAGTATCTCGGCCAATGGCTTGCCACCAGAAATTCGCGCCTTGAAATGTCGCGTCTTGTCGCGTGGAATTACACAGACAGGTCCAGGTCTCCACCAAAGCGCACAGCTTGTATGGTATGAATATGTTTGAGGGAAAGAGTGTAAATATCTCAATGCCAAGTGATGAGTGCTGCCAGAATTGCCGCAAGTCTGGCTCGTGTCATACCCGCCATAGAGTTTTGCGGGCGGCCTGAGATCCGTCGTCATGTGTGGTCCGAGCTTTGGGTTTGCCAAGTACGAGCCTCCATTATTGAAAGAAGGATATGCCTCTTCCTAGTATGTCGATTAACATGATCACGTATCTTGCATTGCCATCAGCACCACTGTGCGGGTGGTTGTGTGGCACGATGATGTTGGCTTCACACGACGCAGGCCTGTGCATTGTCCGCGTGAAGCTCAGTGAAGCTCATGGGAGGTCAACAGTCGCGTCGCAACCATCAGACATCCTTCTCTGCTACATACTCTAAGGTGGCCCTGCTGCGGTCAAGAAGTCAAAGTCGGCGCCCTCCTCAGCCTGATTGACCGACCTCATGTACAGCCCTCGGTATCCTCTCATCTTCTTCTTTGCTGCCCAAGGAGACGCGTGGGCGTCTTGTGTTGACCCTTGTCCTTCGATCTCAGCCTTTCTCGCCGTGGCGCGCGTGGTCAGCTCTTCATCGCTCACATCGACTTTCAAAAGTCTCTTCTCCAAGTCGAACTCAATGACGTCTCCAGTCCGAACAACACCAAAGACAGATTCTGGATGAGCCGATTCGGGCGAGACGTGCAACACTATGGTACCTCCAGCAGTTCCGCTCATCCTCCCGTCGGAGATTCTCAGCATATCAGACACACCTTCAGCCCCTAGTTTTCGCGGAATTGGGATCATGCCGGCCTCTGGCATGCCAGGGTTTCCTATCGGACCAATGCCTTGTAGAACGAGGACACTGTCTTTGTCGACGTCAAGGTCGGGACTGTCGATCCGCTCTGCCATGTCTGCCGAGTTGGCAAATACGACTGCTTTGCCGCGGTGTTTCAGAAGTCGGCGGTCTTTCGAGGCGCTGGCTTTCATCACCGCGCCGTGTGGTGCGATGTTGCCCTTTACAACGACAAGTGACGACTTGGCGTAAAGCGGATCTGAGAGTGGCCGAATACATTGGCCTGGATGATCTGGAGGCACTGGTACGTAGTTGGTCTTGTCCAGTAGCTCGCCTAATGTTAGCCCAGTAACGGTCTTTGCGTTCAGATGGAGTAGCGGCCTGAGTGTGTGCAGCAAAGCCGGCATACCGCCAGCATTGTGGAAATCGGTCATGTAGTTTTCTCCACTCGGCTTCAAATCGACAAGCAGTGGCGTCTTTCTGCCGATCTCATCGAAAGTGTCCAAGGTGATAGTTCCGGCCACAGTCGGGTGGCGATTTATAATTGCCATCAAATGCACAACAGCATTGGTGGAACCTCCAATTGCCTGCAGGACGGTAATCGCATTGATGAACGACTCTCGACTGAGCACATCCTGCGGCTTGATCTGCTTCTCGGCACAGCGAACAGCAATGCCACCAGTCTCTTCTGCGATTCTGATCCGCGCAGCAGAGACTGCAGCTGCACTTGATCCTTTGAGAGGCATGAGTCCCAGCGCCGCCAAGATACATGCCATCGTGCTAGCGGTGCCCATCACGCCACATGTACCGGCCTACGTAGCGATTAGTCGCATGTATCGTGCTTTCATGAACAGGGTGACATACCGTCGGCGCGAGTTCTTCATTGATAGCCGATATTTCTTCGATGTCGATCGTTCCCGCGCGGAACTTTGCCCAATTGTTGCGGCAGTCTGTGCAAGCGCCCACTCTGGTACCCTTATGCGAGCCTGGCATCATCGGACCGGTCACCAGCTGCACTATAGGTTTGTTGGCCGAGATACCGCCCATGAGTTGAGCGGGTGTCGTTTTGTCGCACCCTGTAATCGGGTCAGCTGATTCGCGATGATGACAAGATCGGTCCAGCATACTGACCTCCGATCAGCACGACTGAATCCACAGGCTGCGCCTTGACCATCTCTTCTGTGTCCATACTCATCAAATTCCTGAGGTACATCGAGGTTGGACTAGAGAACGACTCGTGGATGCTGATCGTTGGAAAATCGACCGCTAGTCCGCCTGTAGTGCAAAGAATAAGTTTAGCGATTTCGCAGGACCTTTTACATTAACATGGCTTGGTCGTACCATTGAGTTGAATGCCACGCTTGACAGCTTCGATGAGCTGTGGCACATTTCCATGACAGGGATTGAAGCCGGAGTATGTATTGACAATTCCAATGATCGGACGAGAGAGGGCATCTTCGCTGTAGCCCAGCGCTTTGATAAAGACTTTTCGTAGAAATAGAGAGAAGTGCGCATCGCCGTACGATGCCAGACCCTGTCGTAAACCGGTCCCCGACGTTAGTGATTGGGAGAGGTCATAGTCTGCTGGTGTGACTTTCTGGGACTGTGGGGAGTGATCGGCCATGGCTGGTGAGGGATGACTTCTCAAACTGAGGCGCTGTATCAGTTCAAGTGCAACTTTGCGATAGTTCGTGTTGCCAATCTTGAATCAATCTATATTGTGAGTATGCATGGTCATCAGAAACAGCTTCGCTCTTAGGGCATGGCGAGCAGTGGCCGAGGCAGTGGGGAGCGTTCGCGTCTTCGGCGGACATTTGTCCGAAACGTGTCACGAAACCAAAAGACTTCACACCTCTTATGTGAAGAACAAGACGTGCCGTCCGGATAGCAGCATGTGCCAGATGATTCTGAAAAAGCTGCTGAGTAGTGTATAAGATATATTTCGCGATCGGCGGCGCCTGGGCCACGCCTTCTGCCTTGCTCATACTGTTGGCAATACCTTCGGCGTTCGCATGAATTGAGCATGATGTTACATAGGTAGCATGAGTCGTATAAATGTACGATACCAGGCTCGACTATTTGCCGTCGGGTCTTGATTCTGCAGTCCTGGGCTTCCGTGGTGTCATCATCTGATGTCCAATGCGCCACCGCTCCATCATCTGGGGATCAAAGCCCATAGGCAGACCTCCGCCTGGCGTGGTCTTTCTTTCAGACAGACGGAATCTATCGCGACCTGTGGCGTCTTCTGCTTCAGCACGTTGTGAGAGGAACCGTCCCGACTTCTGCTTCGCTGTGGCGAGTTCGGCGCGGAGCTTTTCGTTCTCCTTGCGAAGCTCGTCTATGATGGCTGATGACCTATCGGCTTCGTCTGCACCTTCATCTTCATCTCCGCCGCCGATCAGACGCTCATGGGCTGCGTCAAGTGCATCCTCACGTTTAGCTAAGTCGTCCTGCTGCCTTTTGACTGCGGCTTCGCGCTCGTCTAGCTGAGCTTCACGCTCTTTGAGGGCGGCTTGTGCTTTCTCTAGGTCCGGACTTGATTGAGTGGACTGCTCAAGTAGTGTTCCAGGTGAGGTGAAGTCCAAAGTATTTGTAGTACTGAACAGTCCTCCGGTCCCGCCAACGGAGTGGGACTCGTGGCTTGAACTCTTGTAGCTGGTACTAGATGTAGTGGATTTGGTCGTTTTCGGGGCCATGTTGGAGCGTGATGTCCGAGGATATCAGGATTGTAGCTCTTGATGAGATTGTGTTTTGTACGCTCTTTAATAAGACACCTGTAGAGTTATTGATTCAAACCAGCAAGCTGTTATACCTCATCAATCTGTAGACTGGTGTGTGCATAGCCGTTGCACTAGACGAAGCTTGCCGAGAATGGCAACTGCAGGATTTATAAATGCTTGATCACCAATGTGGTATATCTTCTGAAAGAAGACTGCATTTACATATGATACGATGTGCTTGCTGACTGATCAGATGAAATACTTACAGATCAATGTATATGACCCATTTAGCCTTTTATATATGAATATGTTCACATGCAGACATTGGATCCCGATGGACCCACTTCAACACTAACCCTACGGCCAACATCTACATGTACTCTGGTAATCTGGTATTTCTTTCTTCATGCCATTGTTGAAATGATGATATATTGCATCTTGTTAGATTCGTCGTCGGTGTACGGGATTCATGTAGCATCAATCTATGCACGATTCAAATCGTTGTGAAGGCCGGCCTTCGATATCGTCACATCGCCATGAGACGTCAGACGGAACAGTCCCGTAACCAACATTTCTGCCCTCGTCATAATCGTGAGCGTATTTACTCGTCATCGAACCGCAATGAGGACACATTGGTAACTCCCAGCTCAGGCTGATGCCATTATGGTCAAAATCATACCGTACAGCCGAGCATTGGTCTATGACATTTGTTGACCTGCCGCTTCCAGTCCCTGGCGCAGAACAAA
Source organism: Cladosporium sp. VS III D KN 1 (assembly GCA_019775635.1). NCBI lineage: Eukaryota > Fungi > Ascomycota > Dothideomycetes > Cladosporiales > Cladosporiaceae > Cladosporium > Cladosporium sp. VS III D KN 1. The sequence continues at coordinate 1,241,269 of JACWFN010000027.1, forward strand.
CTTCGGTACTCTACTGCAAGCACTCAGTGATGCGGTCACAGCACCTGACAGCGCGCTCACTTCAGTCGCGTGATCACGCGCGTCTCGCTTTGCCTACAACTTTTGTGTCGTCAACATGATGCCTCTAATTAGCCATCCGGCTGCCAGGATGATCGAATCTCAAGATCCTAGATCCACAACCAATAAGATCATGTTCCTGAACGATCATCCTGCATTAGCATCAAGATCTTACACCGCAGATCGGGGTCTAGCGCTCTTTAGTGCGTCTCTACCGAGTCCCCTGTGCCTTAGCCCTCGAGGTCCGGTGGACAACTCCATATTGTGAGAGCAATATACTGGGGTTTGGACATCACTCTAACCTCTTGCATCACGAGATGCGGGGACAACACGGTTGATGAGTTGATATCATGACGTTGAAACGTCTCATACAGACGAGACTTGACCACAATGGCGTGCGATGAGCAACGAGGCTGGAGCGTGCTATGGATTCACGATCATCTCCTATGATGACACTACATTTGCAGACCGCCTGGCGAATGTGTATATATATGTCGAGGTCGAAGCACTTTTTCTGTGTCTCGACATCAACATCAGCCACTTCAATTACAACAACCACAACAACTCACTCCGATCACAAACACCTCAAACACATCCAACAACATGTCTGACTACAAACCCACTGGTCCGCCTCTCCTTTGAACTTCCAGATTCTATCAGCATTTGTCTAACACGTCTTCAGAGCACGACGGTCTCCGTCAGGACGGCCAGCCCGACCAGCGTGTCAACACCGGCCGTAAGATGTCTCGAAACCCTTTCAATTGTTCACCAAATCTAACATCGTTCTCAGAGTTCGCCCAGGGCAAGGTTGACCCCCACGACGCCGGCAAGAAGGGTGGTGAGACCGGCGGTACCACCGGCGGCTCCAACGACAGCGGCAGCTCTGGTGGCTCTGGCGGCAATGGCCAGTTCGCTGGTGGAAAGGTCGACCCAGTTGAGGCTGGCCGCAAGGGCGGCAACTCCTAAATATGGAGCGCATCTCTCACTGGCAGCATGAGCCAAAGCTAGGCACGCTGCAGAGTAGATAGTCCTATGCATGAGCTATGAATGAACAATCTCTAATGATGGACAAATTGTATTCACGTCTGCTCGTAGAGCTGTATCTGGCAAGAAGAAAACATTGACCGGCGCGCAGCTTGTCTGAATCACTCCGTTAAAGAATGATGTTCCAATGGAAGAGTATGATTGAAGATGTAGTCACATTTCCGTCCACTCGATTGATGAGACTATGTCGGCAGAACTAGTTCCCAGCCTCGAACTTAGGACAGCAACACGTGTCCGCCGGCTCGCAGTGATTGATCTTTGGCGCATCTCCAACATAGAACAAGATACTGGGATATGGCTGGTCTGTATCCTGGTTTGTCATGCCTGTGTTGCGGAAAACTCTCACCTGTATGAAGGAGTTATGAGATCAGTGGAAGCTCAAGGTAGTAGGAGCCGGGCAACTTACTTTAACAACACTCTTGAGCCCAAACGCTTCTTTGTGCTGTATGAACAGCCACGCTACTGGACCACCAATCTGCGTACCCAAAAGTGCTTTTCCTTCGGCTTCGTTCATGCTGAACTCAGTGCCTGGCCAGAAGGGGATGTCCATGTTGCCATCGTTCTTGTTCATCAGAGCTTTCAGGGCGATCGACCAGGTGTTTTGGTTCTCGACGTTGAGAAATAGAAGATGTTTCAACAACTTAACATCCACATTTGCACGGCCAGATAGTTTTGAATACTCCAGATAGAGGACATCAGAGTATTGGGCGAAGGGTACTATTTCGCCCTGGATGTGGTTGACCTGCGCTTCATGGCGAGGCGAGAAGATGTAGTAAGGGATCACAAGGCCAGCGACGACGTTGATGGCTTGGTTGTAAGTTCCCTTGGATGCCTGATGTTTGTGTCAGTTTGAGACAGAAAGTCGTTCACATCATACAAATATTTCCACTCACCACATAGCTTTTACCATCGACAGTCACTGCCGTGTCTTGGATCAGTTGGACGTTATTGTTGTCCTGACTCGTGGTATCGATTTCAAGTTCTTGCATGGCCTCTTTGATACCCATGTACGCCCAATTGACCGAATCTTTCTTTTCACTCCACCCGTATTGACTCAGGGCACGAGCATTATCCCATGAGCTCTGTGAGCTCGAGAGGCTTGTCAAGCTCGGGTTGTTGGCCTTGAGGCGAGCCAAAGCGTCGTCAGCATTGGCAGCAAGCATGTAAAGCATACTGCAGCCTTTCGCCGCCGAGGATGCGAACTCATCGGCTGATGCTGGTGGAGGTTGCTTGCCAGCGCGACGGTAAACTCGCTTTGTAGAAAGGAAGGAGAGAGCGTCATTGTAGATTGTGTCTGATGCGTTTACGTTCGCAGAGACTGCTTCAGGATCATTCCGAGGTCGAAGTTCGGGCGCATACTGTTGGTCGTTGAAGACTGCATCATTTGGTACGATAGAGTTGGCCGATGGGCGAACGAGTGCTCTGCTGTAAGCCGAAGGAAGGCAACCTAAAACAAGATAGGCCACGAAGAGGGACATCTTTCGTCCCATTTGATGGAAAAACATGGTTTCCAGTTGTGCGCGTGTTTCGATGCACCTACGAATTGTGTGGCTTGTGTGAGTATTGCAATTGTGCTTTGGTCGCCTTCGTGTCACCGGAAGCGATAGAGTGAACTGTTAAATGTGTAAGATAACATAGGGCAGATTGCTGCAGATATGATTGCTGGCTATCGAATTGACGAGCGCTGTCCGTCAATAACTTGCTCATTCGTTCAGATTTCACGTGAATAGACAAATGTTTGTGTCTTTCAAGCCATCTGTTCGAATCGGGTTCTACTGTGACAGTCTCGGCGATACATAAGATCACTCGGGCGTACAGCACATGCTGTGATTCTTAATCGTTTCATGTGTCTCGTAGCCTGACTATTCGAACAGCGGATGGTGGTCGCAATCTTTCGATGGCATACATTGCATGTGGCGGAGAGAAAGAGTAAGTGCGCCTTGAAATCGTGCAAATTCAACGAGTGACGCAGGCTTTCTCACCGGCTCGAGATTTATTTTCTTCAATCCATCATAAAAGTGCACAAGTAATGAAGAATGAGGTGTGAGATGCAGTCATCTCTGCCATTCCAGAGATGTGAAAGCCTCAGAACCTTTGACAGAGCAAACATACTTCGAAGCTCAAGACAACTCCCGCCTCTGAACAACAGCGTTGTCTTTGTTCTCAACATGAGTCGCCGTGAAGTCCGTGATATCGCCTTTGAAGCCGGTATTCTGCACTGCGCGATCACCATCGAACACAATACTAATTTCCTCGAGGGTAATAGATTTGGTTTCCGGGTAGGTGAAGTAGACCATGACAATCTCGAGGACGATGATGGCACAGATGATGATATAGTACCTGCGTCAGGTCAATATACGTCGCAGAGATCAATACGAAATGTGGAACACATACTTCCAGGTAATGTTCTCAAGCGCCACAGGGTTCAGATAATTGAATCCTGTGATGGTAGCTTGCACCAAGAGATTTTGCGTACAGATGAGCTTGGAGCGAATGTCGTAGCTCATGACCTCCACAGTATACCTGAGATTTTGAGTAAGCGTAGGTACCGCTTGTCGACCATGTCGACGCTGGTTAATGCTGGTGAGACTTACCCTGTAAGGATACCATTCCAGACCGTACTGTAGGAAGCGGTGAACATGAAAATGAGCGGTATCACAGCTGTACCTGCCGCGGTGGTCCCGTGAGTCGTGTAGATCGCACTGGCGACAGTCCATCCGATCATAGCGCATAGCATGCCAGTGAGAGAAGATAGCATCATCGGTCTGCGTCCGAACTTATCGATCACATAGGCACCCCAGAAGGCGAAGCCCATGTTCCACATAGTCAAGCAGCCATTGATGATGGATTGCGTTCGTGGGTTGGTGATGCCTACGCCTCGTAGTACGACAGGAAGGTAGTCTGTTCAAGTAGTTCGGTCAGCCGTCCGACTTCCTCTGCGCCATACGAGCAAGTGTACTTACAGCCAGTGAGCGTTGTACCCGAAGCCTGTGCGGCGATAGCACACGTCACACAGATCCACGTCCGGTGGCGGTTGCCTTTTGTGCGAACAAGATCAAGCCAACTACCGCTGCTGTGCTCTTTCTCGAAAGCGAGGGTGTGCTGAATCTCCCGAAGCTCGAAGTCTGCGAGAGCGTCATCTTTGTCACCACCGCAGTGATGTTTGCGCAGTATAGCAAGAGCTTCTTGATCACGGCCTCTAGAGACTAGCCATCCTAGTTTCAATTCGTCAGAGGAGAAGATTTGAAGATGGTCGCGAGAGCTGAGATGACTTACTCGGGCTTTCTGGGACCCACCAGGTCAATGTAACAGAGATCAAGGAAGGGAAAATCTGGATGAGGGATACGCTGCGCCAGCTCCAGTCGCTTTGAATCGTTAGTGTGCCCAGGCAAATCCAGGCAGCGATTGTTGCACCAAAGTTGTAGAGGGTGTTGAGGAACGTTGACAGCTGTGCGCGATGGGTTGGGTGAGCGAGCTCGGTTACGAGCATAGGTGCAGCTGTATACTCGAAGCTCAAACCTAGTCCAATGATGGCACGGGCGACTGCAAACATGACCAGTCCGTTTGCAAACGTTTGCAGAAATACGCCGAGTATAATGATCAAAGAGCCAACGATGATAGTGTATTTTCTTCCGATCTTTTCAACGAGCCACCATAGAAAGAACTGTGAGAAGACACCTCCGAGCCCTTGAGTGCCGTTGAAGATGCCTAGTTTCGCTCCGGTAGGATAGTCGAAGTACCTGAGACTGTAAGTGAGGCGTTTAACATCATTGATCTGACGGCGACATACTTGTTCCAGTATGTCAACGTCTGCATGCCATTCATGATAGAGCCATCCAAGCCATTAGTAGCTTGCACCAGAAGAACAACGCTCATCCATCCATACAATCTCCGCAGGTGCGGATATTGGTACCACTTTTTGGTAAGAAGTTTGTGCACATCGATAGTAGTCTCGCCTTGGCTGGTGCCGGCCACGATGTTGTTCTGTTGTCTAGAAGAAGACATGGCTAATGACAAAGGGTACTGACAACCACTACTCATTCTCAATTCGACTACTAGAGAAGCCGACATATATCAGTATTTGCGTGCTCGTCCTCGAGGTTGACACAAAGGATGTCTGTCAGCATTCAGGCTAATAACGAACCAGTCGAGATCTGCATATCTGCTGTCCCGTGTATAGAGCGAGCCGTCCTGCACCCCACGTTGTACTTCTCCGCACATTTGGGGATGATTGGGGTAGACTGGGGTTAAGTGGCCGGAGCCGGGCATATCGTACACTGCCATGAAGGCTTGTAGTGATGCTTGCCATGTCTGGGCGCATGCTTGCTGATCCAAACGTTCCCAGCTGGTACTAGCTGTGACATGATTCTGCAAAGCTTCTGTTCAGGCTGATGGAGGACTGAGGGGTTGTACAGCAGTCGTGGGAAGGATAATCAGGTAGCCATGAACACTTCATAGTACTGGAAGAATGGGCCTATCGTAAGGCGTGCCGACTTATCCGTATTGTGAGATCGGACTCATTATTAGGCGATTGACTGAGCCGTCATAGAGCTGTATTCGTCACCGAAAGCGATGAAATGAGCAAGAAATCTTGATGTGTTCATCCGAGCCTTTGTTAGGATGGCCGAAGCGTTGGCCATGCTTGTACAGCGAGTCCAGGCCAGGTCGTGGACGCAGATGGCACACACGGTTACCAGCATCGCTTCGGTTTCCTTGTGTCATCATTAGCAACGGTTTATTCATCGCGCGCTATCGAAGCAGCGAGGCGCCGTTGAGTGTAGCAGTGTATACACAATAGGAGAGTGCTGATGATGGAAGCCGATGACCCTTGTCCCCGTACAGTAGTTTCTCTAGCAACACCCCTCCACCGTTCAGCCGATGAACAGGATTTTACTTCCCCTCGTTAGCGAACCTGCACAATGCCAACGAAAAACGATGAAACAACAGCGGGCCCTAACGGGCTGTCGCATTTTGGTTGATGGCGGACGCAAGGGGTGCATGATTGCACGAGGAGCCAAGGATTCAGCAGACGAGCAGGTGTCACAAGCGGGCTAGATGTTGCATCGCATTGGAAACTGCAAGTAAGAAAGAAAGGCTTTGCAATCGTTGACACGCTGTATGATTCACCGCTAAATGTACACACGTCTAATATATACCACATCTGCCTTGCTGTATCCAAGCGCGGATCCCTCCCATTCCTATGTGAAAACGCCACCCTGATGAAACTGACGAAGAAATGAAATGCCATGCAACAGGAATATACTACTTTTACTCGTTCTCTGAAACCTTCTTGACGGGATGCAAAAGCATCGCAGGCAAACACATTCTGCCCTTGCCGCCCACAGACTCTGGGTGGCCGTCGAGGCTGTACTCGCCACCAGTCTCCTCCAACTGCTTGCCGGTGACCTCGCGCAGTGGCCCGACATCGTCTCTGTCCATCCATCCGAGCCATCGCCTGTACAATGTCTTAGGGAACTTGGAAGCATAGTACCAGCTCCAGCCCTGGAAATTGTACTCGCGATCGTGGTTGTACACACTGTCAAGACGCTCGCCCCACTGCGCCGTCTCGTTACCATCCGAGTTGAAGATGGCATCCATGTACCAGCCAGGCCATTTGCGGTCCGTCCAGATAGGATGCGGAGCATAGACAGCCTTGAGGCCATGGTGGAGAGCGACGGTGGCGGGCCACATTTCAGCTTGCATCGCGCGGCCCTCGATGTTCTCGAGGTGCATGGCGTGCAGCTGGCGGCGGGAGAAGCGGGAGAGCGTGTTGATGTAAACACGGCGTTTGATGAATTTGAAGTCTTCGTGATGGGCTTCGTCGTAGCCTGGATCGGCATCTCCGTTGAAGACAGGGTGCATGCCTGGGATGAAGTTCCAAATTTTGCTGCGGTATGACCACTCGGTCTCAGTGGGATCCCAGATTGGTTGCAATGTGATGAGATCGGCTTCTTCGCCTACGCCCCAGGAGAAAGTGTCATCAGACATGGCATGCGGAGGTCGAGGTCCGATAGGTGTCTGCAAGGTGTAATTGTAAGGTTCAGGGCCCCAGACCGGCTGCAGGCCATCCTCTTTCATCGCCTTCTCGATCGCCCAGTCTGTATCGTCGAGCCAATCGGAATATGAACCATGGGTGTCTGGGAAGTAGAATCGTTGATTGCGCTCCCACATGTATTTCCTGGGAGTTTTGCGCGAGAACTGCGCGAGAGCTTCAAGGAATTGGTAGTGGTTACCAGTGAACCTGGCATCGGTCTCCCAGTTCCAGACGTAATCAAACTCGGGGTGAGTCTCCATGAACCATTGCAGAGGCATGAATTGATGCCAGTACACTTGCCAATCGGTGACTTCGGGGTACCAGTCCTGCATGATACCTTCGTTCCATAAAATGCTGATGTCTTGGAGCTCTTCTGGCACTGATTGGAGGAGATCCCTGCGAACCTTCTCATCGAACAGGTTGGCGTGATTGTCCTTGATGTTCACAAATAAGAAGACTTGGTACTCGCCACCAGAAAGAAGCGACAGCTCGGTAATGAGAGAGCGGATCGACTGTAGGTCGTTCTCGGTATACGTGTAGCCTTCCCAAGTGCGGATCAACAAGGCAGTTCTGTGGTGATACTGTGGCTTACTTCCCTCCTGGATCTGCTCAACAAATTTTTTAGGCATGTCTTTGACAGGGGTGGTGTCCACAGCCATGCGAGCCTTGGGTGCCCATCGCTCCTTGTTGTCCAGTACACACTGATCTTGTAAATTGCCCCAGCCGACTCTGCTCCAGTCTGGTTTCGAGAGTGGTGCATCCCAGTCCTTGATCGCGGTCTCATCATCTTGTCCCAGACCGTATGGTCCGTATCGGTGATAGCGATCGAAACATTTGCCAATGTCCACACCAGTTATATCAGCGTCGCCAATAGCGACCTGAGGGAAACCATGAGGGAGAGAAGTGAACGCTTTCACAATATCCTCGGTGCTCTCGTTCAAACGCTTACCCCGTGGTCCCATACAATTGACGTGATCTCCTACCCACTCCCTCTTGTACTCAAGCGATTCGTATTTGGGATATGGCAGGTATGGTTCCAGCTTCACATCCTTCTCCTCTTTCAACCCATCGATGCCATTCTGAACATAGAAATCGTTGTCGAAGTCAAAGCCCTCCCAGCGGTTGGGATTATAGTCGCTGTTGATGTAATCCTCATAAGGAGGCCAGTGGCCGCCTTGTGGGTTTTCAGGCCTCCAGGGCTGAATCAGCTCCTGGATCTGCAGCTGGACTTGCTCGTAAGGAGCATGCGGCAGAGGTTGTGGACCAGATGTCGCATCGTGCTCATGTTTGTTCTCTGGAGCTTTCGACGTGTGGGCTGCAGGCAGACTCGATGTCGATGCAGCGTTTTGCGCTACACTGCTGGTAGCTGGTTTGTACTCGTGAATTTCCTCCTCCACCACATCAAGTCCTCCACTATGCGATTCGACCTTCGTAGGCTCTTCGAAAGGCAGTTCCCAGTCCTTTAATGGCTCCTCTACGTGACCGTTGGCTATGTGATCGATTTCGTTGCTAGACTTGAGATTCGAGCTTTCGTACTTTGGCAGATATCCGCGATATGAAGGCGACGAAGAAAGATAAGCAATTGCAACAAGAAAGACGAGGATTCCGATGATCGCCAGCCTTCGCGGCGATGTAAAGGGAGAAAAAAGCATTTCGTGGTGCTGACTTAGAGAGAGTCGGGCGAATGCGCCAGAGTGGTACAGCTGAAGAGCAGCGTGGTGCTCGTGGTGAGCACCGTGTGTGGCTGAGAGAGCGCAAGAAGGATTTGGCGCTATGGCAGCATCGGAAAAAGAGAAGCGCAAGACGAAGTGAAGAGAGAATGCTTGCTTGCTGGCCGGGTGTGTTGTTTCAAGGAGAGCGAGTGTGTGACGTGCCGCGTACGACTTGTTGGCTCCCCCTCGACGATGATGCTCACTGGCCCTGGAGACGCCGGAGTCTGGGCAAAACGCTGTGAACCCTGCGCGTCGCAAGCTCGCCCGGTCCCTGAAGGAAGGCGAGATTTGCCTTTGTTAGCCTCTCTCCGCCGCAGCTTATTCGAACTGCTCCACTCGTGCCGTCTTTCGCACCATGCCATATTCGACCGTAGCGTCATTACATAACGCCTGCAAATTGTTGTACGGCGACTGAAGTGAAGTGAAGTATGTCGTCGTGCTCACGTGCCATTCTAACCAAATATGGATCCAACTGCCTCAAATCACATTGGGCCTGATAAGCCCCTGCCCTATGGTGATGACTTTGCAAGTACGGACGAGTATATCGACGCCCTGCTAAATCTCGCTGGATCCAACGAACTTTTACAGACACTCTGCGGTGGCGTACATATATTGGATTTCTTCACGAGCACTCCGGATCTCTACAGTAGGATATTGCCACAAGAATGGCGGGACTTCTTCGTCCACCACCAGATCATGGACATTCTGGATCTGCTTATGCGAGATAATCTGGACACGGTGACTGATCAAACATGGCGAGACGGTCCAGCTCCTCCAGCCTCGTTGGTGGCCTATGTTCGTGCTGTCCGGAAGCATCTGTTGACACGCACTCCCTTCTCCTCACAATGTGCTCGAAATAGAGCCATGAAGCCCACACAGAAGCTTGCCCGTCATGTAGCTGTGGGCATGAACATCAAGAAAGTGCACGAGGTAGGAATCTTTGCTTCCTACGTCCACAATCTCACTTCTTCCATTTCCGATGCCACCGGCCACCCAATCTCACATCTCGTCGATTTTGGCTCTGGACAAAATTATCTTGGCCGTGCCCTAGCTTCTGAGCCATATGACAGGAATATTGTGGCGATTGAAAGCAGAGGACACAATCAAGACCGAGCTATCAAGTATGATATCATGGCCAAATTGCGACAAAAAGAAGACAACATCATGAGGAACAAGAAAGCTTGGAGAGCCGGTCTCGAGAAGCCGGAAGCAGACACTGCGCCGCCCACGCCACCTCCAGAAAGGACTGAATCAGGACCTCAAGCATGCGAGGATGGCGAATGCGCAGAAGCACCTCAAGAGCCTCAAGCAGAAGTTCAGCTCTCTGCCGAGGGCAAAGGCACCATCCAATATGTCGAACACTGGATCGAAGACGGCAACCTTACCAACGTGCTGGACCAAATCGTCGACCCAGCCGAAGCCAAGAAACAAATCGCCTCAAAAACAACCACATCCACATCAGAACCCCAAGGTCAAAGCCAAAGTCAAGACCAACCCCCATCCCACACTCTCTCCCTAAAACCCACCCAACCAAACGCAATGGTCATCTCCCTCCACTCCTGCGGCAACCTCCTCCACCACGGCATCCGCAGCCTAACCATGAACCCCTCCGTCCGCGCCATCTGCCTCGTAGGCTGCTGCTACAACCTCCTCACCGAGCGCCTAACACCCGCAACCTACAAACTCCCCTCCCTCCGCCCGGCCGCCCACCCGCGCGTAGAAACAGAAGCGATGCGCGGCGACCCGCACGGCTTCCCCATGAGCGCGCGCTTCTGCTCGCACGTCTCGCCAAAATCCCTCTCGGAAGGCAGTCCAGGCGTGAAACTCAACATCACGGCGCGGATGATGGGCGTGCAAGCGCCGCAGAACTGGACGCAGAAAGACAGCGACGGGTTCTTCACGCGGCACTTCTACCGCGCGCTGCTGCAGCGCTTGTTCCTTGATAGAGGCATTATCTCGCCACCAGGCGAAGCTGCTTCGAGCTCTTCAGGAGGGACACCAATCATCATTGGCTCGCTGCGCAAAGTGTGTTATGCGGATTTCCCTTCGTATGTGCGCGGGGCGCTGGCGAAGCTGTACAATGACCCGGTGCGTGGAGAGGTCTTCAAAGAGAAGATGGCAGATGTGAGTGATGAGGATCTTGCACGCTATGAAATGGATTACAGCGGCAAGAGGCACGAGTTGAGCGTGGTTTGGAGTTTGATGGCGTTTTCTGCTGGCGTGGTGGAGAGCTTGATTGTGGTTGATAGGTGGTCGTGGTTGAGAGAGCAGGAAGAAGTGGCGGAGGCCTGGGTAGAGCCTGTGTTCGACTATGCTATCAGTCCGAGGAATATGGTGTTGGTGGGAATCAAAAAATAGAGGACAAGATAGGGTAGAGGAGCTAAAGATCCAGAAAAAGCCATTTGTGGGTAGACGATATAAAAATTGCAATTACAACAAGAGTTGGGTATATACAGCTTGTACAACTCGCTCGTCCATCGCGCCGAAATCACGGAATCACAAAGTCACAACTGTCCATTACCACTAAAACTCGCCTCGCCTGCTCTCGTTCGCTGGTCCAAGAGAGCCTGCTCCCCACACACCAACCAGTCCCCAGAAGCCAACTCTCCAGCCTCTGACCAGACCAGCGGAACCTTGACCCTTGCGAATGCGAATCATGCCCTTCGCGTCTTTGGTCTTTGTTTCGCCTTCAGAATACATGATGCTGTAGACTGTGCCACCAATACCGAGGTACGGCGCAGGCTCGACGATGAGAGGAAGATCTCGTGTGGTGTCTCTGAGGTAGTTGACCTGAGAACGGCGAACGATGGTCTCGAGAGGCAAGCGGACGAAGAGCTCAGTCAGGGAGGTGCCGAACGAGGCGAACGACCACAATGTCGGCGAGGTCTCAGGCAAGATGTGGAATTGGCGACGCAGGATCTGTGGCATGGATGTGGAGAAGACTTGAGGAAGCGCATGGTACAGGGCTGTTGGAAGCCATAGCTTGCTTGGCAAGATCAAGGAGGGTAGGCGTTTCAGGTTGCTCAAGACGCCGCGTGGAGGGTGAGACGCGGGCGAGACGATGAGACGTGTGCGCACCAGGTCCAGAGGTGATAGGAGGAGGCCACTGAGGCAGCTTGCGAGACCGATCACAACTAGGCTTGCGATCGGCGATGGTGAATCCGTAAGGTCCAGTCCGGTGGTGCCTGCACCTGCTGAACTGGTGATTCCAGGAGTCAGACCGCCGTTCTCGTTACCGCTGAGATCGGGAAGTCCAAAAAGTGCCAGTAACAGAGATCTCAGGAATGAGTCTGTAGTTCTCAGGAGAATGGAGTATAAGAATGTGCAATTGGTAGCTCTCCACAAGCCGACCGCGCCAGACGTCTCGTAAAGCACCGAAATAGCATGCATAACCGAATCGCCACGGCTCATCATGAGCTTATATTCGGCCTCTGGGTCATCGCGTCTTCGTCGAGAGCTGCGAGAAGGTGTGGGCGTCGGGTCTGGAGACGGGGAAACAGACGGCGGTGTCCTCTGGCGCTTCCTGGGAGACCGGCTCCGAGGCGCGTTGGAAGTGAAATAGTCTGGCATATCATCGTCGCTCGCCTGCGAGCTTCCCTCAAGATCCTCATCAGTCTCGGAGGAAGACTCGTAATCTCTGCCTCTTCTCCTTGAGCTCTCAGTGCTGCGTGTTGACTGGCGGGGCGATGTCCTCCTCTTTCTTGGTGTTGATGATGCCGTAACACTAGGCGGAAGGGAGACCTGAAGAATAGTCTTGGCGACATCGAAAGGCTGGGCCATCAAGCAGCTGGCATAGCGCCATGCGAGGGTGTCGAGCAGCGCTCGAGTGTTTGTCCATGCTTCGCCAGCTGAGGAGCGGAAGTCCAGGTCCAGGTCCGGCAGCAGATCGGTCGCGTTGCTCTGGTATGATGAGGATGCTCGCGGTCCACGTGGAATGGCAGATGCTTGTGCAGAAGCATTGTTTGGCACAGCACTGGGAGCTGGACCGATAGAGGGCGGGATGTAGTATGGGCGGAGCGGGTTGGGCTCTCGAGACGCCATCGGAAAGCGGTCGTTGCGGTCCATAGTGTGCGGTGCTATGCTCGTGCACTCGCCACTATCAATTTCGGTACGAGAGTTGAAAGGTTGTTGGTGGTGTTGCAGCAGTGTTATGTCGTAGGGCTAGCTGCTTGTTTGCGTACATGTAGTGCTGCATCGGAGACGAGACGATGATGCAGCTCTCCGCAAAAGCATCCCCGAGCGATCGCCCAATTGAAGCGAGTTAAGTCAAACAGGTCAGCATCGAGTAATACTTTGGAAGCACCCCAACGCTCCTCTCATATACCGCTCATATATCGCAACGCCATACAAATCACAGTAAAATGGCTCAAACACCTCGCTTCGCCTTGAGCGCCCTTTCCACCTGCTCCCGCACCCTCCGACCAAGTCTCTCATCAAGAACTGGCCAATACATACAAACGGCCGCGCGATCCCAACACACACAAAAGAGCATCCTCAACATCCGCTCCACAGCATTTGCTCCCACAGTATCACGTGCCTTCTCGACGACTCCAGTCAACAAGCATGGCCACCTGACACCTCCAAAGCCCGGTCAAGAGCGCAAAGTGACCTTCGTCGAAAAAGATGGCTCAGAAGTCACCTTCGAGGTCGCCGATGGCGACAACCTGCTTGACATTGCACAAGCGAACGACCTTGAGATGGAGGGAGCATGCGGCGGTTCATGCGCTTGCTCGACCTGCCACGTTGTTGTTGCAACCGACGAGATGTTCGACAAGATGGAGGAGCCCAGTGATGACGAGAACGACATGCTGGATCTGGCGTTTGGCCTGACCGAGACTTCGCGACTGGGATGCCAGGTGTGCATGAGCAAGGAACTGGACGGCTTGGTTGTGAAGCTGCCGAGCATGACGAGGAACTTGCAGGCAAGTGACTTTGGTGGCAACTAGGTGATGGTACTGTATGTTGAGATGGATGGACATTTCGGACACTATGAGGAATTCTGGGACATCCGATAGGAAGGACGCCATTCCAAGGATGGCATATGCATGTTGACTGGAGTTTGTTCTCGGAGGCTTGACTGTACAGTAAGCGAGGCGCAACAGGTACTGACCAGAGCATTCGAGCTAATGGATAAAACACATGTATACTATATATCATATTACGCCACTCCAAACGACGACACCAATTTCCATAGGTACTAAACACTGCAGTACGCCGCATCTAGCCTAATTTCGAATCGATCATCAAGGGATTGAATAGAGACAGCATACGATATCGTCGAGCCGCAAATGGTCATCAGACCGCAGGATCCGGCATTCAACAATGCTTCTTTAAGCACCGTATACGGCATGTGCGAATAGACACAGTGGTGAACACTAGTTGCTCAAGACGCGCGCTATATACATCACCGCTCCCGATGCTCTATCAACAGAAGACTCAACAAATATCCACAAACCATCTTCGAAGCAAATAGTACCTCCATTTTGACGAAACGATCGGTCTTGCAGGACGGCGTCAACCACAACTGTTGACAACATGACTACCTGTACTGTATGCTTAGAGACTCTCACCGGCGCATACCTCCTTATCGACAACAATGCGATTTGCCACGGCTGTTTTCGGGAGCTTTTCACCCATGCGATCTCCTCCGAGTCGTCCTACCCAGCCTCATGGGCTGGCCGTGCTCTAGTAGCACCACGCTATGCACACATTCTCGGCCCTCAGCTTCTCAGCGCTTATGAAGCGAAAGCGATCGAGTACAGCTGTCCGCCACACGAAAGAGTCTTCTGCTCTCGTACCGATCCACCTCGCCGCCCAGAGCCATGCGGCCACTTCGTAGGCAAATGGCAGAATTCGAGACATGGCGCTTGTGTCAGGTGCAAAGCATGTATGTGGTACACATGCCTGCGATGCGAAGAGACCTTCTCGACTACAGATGTTGCTGGCGCGCAAACAGCGATCGAACATGAGTGTGATCCGAGAAAGCACAGTGAGATGGAGGAGCGAGCATTCAATGGCCTGCAGAGAGGTCGGCAGTGGCAGGTTTGCCCCAATCCGACTTGCAAGCGACGGGTGGAGCTGAGCGAAGGGTGCAACCATATGCGATGTGAATGTAGGACGCACTTCTGCTTCATCTGCGGAAAGCCTGTACGGGATGGCGAAGGACATTGGCGAGAACAGGGAGGATGTCCGAGGTTCGGCCAACGGGGTAGCAAAAAGGCGGTCTACGACGAGCATGATATCTGGAATGACAACGACGACGTATCGGACGACGAGCGAGCGCGGAATATGCAACGCAACGAGTACGACGACCAAGCAGCGCAGCTGAGGGCCTATGACATGCAAATCCAGATCGTGAGAGAGGAGATCAGAGAGCAAGAAGCGGCCGAGGCGGCCAGACTGGCAAACCTGCATCGTCGAGGCGAGGACGATGCTCCACAGAGAGAGCGAAGACACGGATCAAGGAGGCGAAGAAGAGCACGCGAGCGTCATGTTAGGTTTGAAGAAAACGGAGAGTGGCACGAGCGGCGCGATGCTCGTCGAAGAGAAGAAGATGCATTTCACAATCGACGAGAGCTTTGGGAATGGGACCACCGGCGACACAGAGGCTTTGGTGCTTTCATGAATAATGTGGCTCGGGCTACTGAGTACTTTATTTATGGCAGATCGAATCGACCCCATCTTTAAAAAATGTATCTCTTTTAGGCCATCAGAAGCTTGTTACTTCATCTCACGATAGACCGTGCTACTTGCCACTACCTAGTCGAGAGATCGAAGTTTCACCTTCTCCCGAAGACAGTCCCCAGCGCTACAGACTTCACGGCGGTTGCCACACCATCATCTCCAAATTCAAACACGAATTCATCCAATGGCAGACCTCCCTTCTGGAAGGAATCCACTGTCTGCTGCCAACTAATGCAAGTTGGCGTTCCAGCATCTACAAGCGCGTCTATGTCCTGAATGACAGCGCGGAAAGCTTTTTTATTACCCTCCTTGAGATCCGTAGGGTACAGCCTGAAATCAAGATCAGTAGATGGCACAATGTTTGCTCGCTCAGCAATACGAGCTAGCCAATCCGTGCCATTGACCACAAGTTTGGCGATAGCGACGCCAGGTTGTGCAGTCGCTGGTCCGATAGAGAGGGTGCTGTTGCCAGCAGCAGTGTACGTGCCAGCGATGGTTGCGTTGGCGTGTTCCCGAGCTAGCTTATCAATTTGGAGCAATGCGCCTGTTCACTGTGTCAGTCGACGACCATACAAACGACCGAGAATATCGATTTACCGATGGTAATATCAGCGTAAGCGTTCAAGTCCGGCGCGTCTGATCCTTGATCAACAGCAAGAATCGCGAATCCAACGTCGTGACTCGGTACCAGTCCGAAGTACGAGCTATACCTGCCCACAGTCCCGGTCTTCGTGTAGATGTCAATGACGGGATCGGTCGCAAGATCGCCGTAATGGTAGATCTCCCATGGCCTGCCTACAGAATTGCGCAAATTCAAAGTCGATGAAAAGGGTTTCATCCAACGACGAGTGATAGCCGCAGGTAGTATGTCAGAAGCCAACATGGCGTGGCCCAATGTTGCGAGATCTGAGATCGTGGATACAAGGCCGAGAGCGGCTGGCTCTCCCTCAAGAGAAGTGTTGGAAAGGCCGCCTCCGAAGACGGGAGCCCTAGACTTGAGAAATCGTGTGCTTTTAAGTCCGAGCGGTTTGCTGATTCGATCGTTGAACGTCTGGCTGAACGATTGATTGGTCACGGATTCGACTGCGAGTGCAAGAAGCTGGAAAGCTGCATCTGATCGGATTGGTGTTGTGTCAGGCAAATTCACTGGAAGTCTGTCGACAAGTGCAGACATGAACGTCTCTCGATCGCAGGGGCCGTTGATGTTGCATACGTCAGCTGTTCGGAGGTCAGCGTTTGAACGAGGCACCGGACCACGAACCATGCATACCGTCTCGAGCGATGCCTGACATGTGGCCAGCAAGCGCGCCCAATGTCACGTCATTCCATTGGACTCTACTAATCGCATCCGTTGCATTTGCAGAGATGTCCTCAAGCTCAGGCAGGTATTCAACAATGCTATGGCTCCAGACTTCATCACCAAGCTCTGCTAGTTGTGTGTAAACGGTGAAAAGCTGCGTGAGATCACCCAATGGGAATTGAGAATCTGAGTCCAGCAACTCGCCATCCAGCTCACTCGCAGTGTGGTGATACTCGTAGAAGAAAGGCAGCTTGTCTGACCCAGCCACATAGTTTGAGCCAGCGAACAACGCGAGGCTGAAACTCGTGGTGTTTGGCGTGATAGGCCCAAAGCGACCATCGGCTTTGGCCGTGTACTCATCGAGAAGCTGATCCAAACTAAGGGCCAGAGATGCCACAGCCGGAGATCCAGACTCGATTTGAGGGGTTGGGAGGAAAGGACCAAGAAGTGGACAGGGCTGGTATAAAGATCGTTGAGCATGAGCAACGGCTGGGAGTACAAGGATGTTCCCTATAACAGGAAAGATGTTGATCGTATGCATGTTGAGCTTGCTTGTTCTAGAGTATTTGGATTAAGAATGACTGCCTACCTCCCAACTTACGAATACTTATATGCCATTTCACAGGAGGATCCTCAGTGAGGCTGTGCAATTGCGAGAAGATCGACCCGCCAGGTTTGTCCCTCTCTGACATCGCCGACGTATCTGTCTATACAGTTCAGCAGAGCACGTTCACGATGCGTACCTCCGTAGAGAGTGGCATCCAAGAAGAGTGGAGACACATGTTCTGAAAGGGCAACGATCGCCCGCCTTGGCAGTAGAGTTACGAGCGAGCGAACTAGAGCATCACCCTCCTCTTTCCTATATGACGACGACATACGATGGCCGACTCAAGGTCGCTTGCTTTGCACGGCTCTCGGCCCACTCTAAAAGAGTCAGCTAACGCCCGAGGGACATGAGTGTTGAGAGAAGCAATGATACCCGCGCGCGCAATGGCTGCCTACAGAATTCACCGAGGCAGACATTCAAGACCATCCATTGAGCTACACAGCTAAAATTGCGAGTGCATAGCGTCTCTATCCACTGCAGGGCCGTCGACTCCAAATTCCATCGTCTCTGTGCGGACTGTAGCAACTTTACACTATATCCAGCCGTTTAACCCTTTGCGATTCTGAAGAGCTGGCATCCGTTCCTACCGAACCTCTTCTCACCGAAGCCATTCCTTCCAGCGCGCACATTGTCGGCACATGTCTTCCACATCTGGCTCAGGCAGTATTGCCTCGGAACCCATTGAGGCGGGCTGCAGCTGCCTCTGACCAGAACTTTGACATTGTTGCCATTCCCGTAAGCGCCTTGACTAGCTTTGTAGCTAGGGACGGTCTATGAGAGGTATTAGTAAAGGACTCCTTTGCTACAAGGGCATGAGACTCACCAGGTCGTACGTCCAACCGCAAAAGTTGTTGATCGCTGAGATGATGTTCTTGTTCTTGCCCCAGCAGTCCGAGAAGTCGGAAGCCGAGCACAGTCCAGCGATGAGCGCCAGCAAGGCGACGAGAATGTAGAAACGCATCTTTGTTGTAGCAGGCCTTTGCAGCTTGCTGAGAACGTGACGAGATCAGTGGCTTCGAAGTCGCGGGAGCGATGGATTTGTCGGGTTACATATCATTGCTCCTGGCGACAGCCAAGAGCTTGCAAGCGGACAATCGCGTACCATGATCTTTCTGGTAATCTGAACGGTCTTTGTTTGCTCCGGGGTATTGATGTCGATATCATGGCTTTTGGTGCGGTTGAGTTTGGGGAAGTCCGAATCGGGTGCTCAATAGGCTTGCGAGGCACGCGTGAACATTAAGACCTGCCAAGCACGAGACAATGCAGCACAAACACAGCACCATACGCAAACAGCGCGATGCTCTCTGAGTGATTCAGCGGAGTAGTGAAATCAATGATGTAATATTAAGTCTGCGTTGAGTGATCTGTAATACTGAATTACTTACCATCCTCCGCAAGACCAGATACGTGTTCGAGCCAGCTTCTGATTTTGCTCCTTGCGTTTTCTCTTGCCATTTCTTACATGTCTCCATGCTTCTGTAGCTGTCTCTCGATGAGGACCGGGAGCTTCGAAGAATCGAGATGCAGCCTTCAGTCCTCGTCAGGTGCAAGATCGTCTTCCAAGATGAGCTCAGACTTGGAGACTGGCCGTAGCATAACAAAGTAGAACCATATTTGCAAGAACGATAACCAACTCCGGAACTTGGATGTCTGAAGTGTGTCAGGAAGAGCCATCCGAGTGTAGCTTGGGTCAATCTCGGAGTGCATGTAGCCCTCGAAAGGCCAATCGTCCAGTTCTGAAATATTTAATCGTCCACGGGACTCAGTCATAGCACTGGGACAGTTACGGTGGAGCCGTATGGACGGTCTAGGTGATCCATTGTGCATACTCGTTGACATACATATGTCTGCAGAGTGCGGTGTCGTCGTCCATGGGTGGTGAGCTTTCATATAACTTGTGTTACCATGCATATTCTCGATGATTAATTGCAACGTCGCCTGAGTGTTGCTACCACATAAAAGCGTGAGTACAAAGTGGTTGCTTGCACGTTGTTAGCCTGATATGCCGCGCGTCTGTGATTCTGTGTAAAGGCTGCGATCAGGGCGTGGACTTGGCATTTCTCGTCTGTGTCGTGTACCACGTATCGCCACAAGCATACATGTACTGGCTGCTACATGTAGTCACAAAAACAAAAGGTCCAGAGACTGCCTACTGCACCAAAGTACCTCGCTATGAGGCTCCGGACCTGACGACAACGACATGAGCAAAAGAACGAGGTCGTACTGGGGTTCGAACCCAGGTTCCCGGTAAATCGAGTAACGGGTAGTCTCAAAAACCAATGTGCTCACCACTACACTATACAACCGTCTGATATCGATCAGGACGATTGCTTGAAATTCATGAAGTCTTGTGACACTCGAGACGAAAAGGGTGATTCGTCCCATGCAACTCGAGACGATAAGAACATCAGGTTTTCCATCTTCTCCGAGTCAAGACGGCAATTATAAACTATCTTGAGATAGTAGAGATGAAATTGGAAACAATCCAATAACAGATAAGACGAGGAACAAGTAAGGATCTTCTAATATAAGTACTAACATTAGGACCTAGCTAAGAGAAAAGATATATTGCAAATCGTCTTAAGATCGCAAAGGGGAAGACTGTAGGTCGTCTTCTAACAGTCAAGACGAAGGCTCGTAGATATCTTTCATAGCTAAGATAAAGGTTTAGAGATCTCCTTCAAAAAGTCGAGTCGAGTCGAGTCGAGGACTTGTCTACGTTATCTCGAGGCTCGATTGTACTTTGAAGCCTCACTTCATTGAACATACCACCTACATCTCAATATAGGGAAGACGAATGCTGTAAATCATCTTCAGATTGTTAAATCGACAGCTAGTGGTTATCTTATGATTGCGGCTGACATGAAGGCCAGTAGTCAATTCATGTCATGTGAGACGAAGGCCAGCGATCGTCTCGTCGTAGCTAAGACGAAGGCTAGGAAATGTCTCATAAGAGTCGAGGCAAGAGCACATTCGTAGGCCTCCAACCTCAATCGTGCTATAACACTTCGCTCCAGGCCCATTCTGGATGATCGCGGGGCTGCCTTGTTCACGAAGACTGGAGACACGAGCCTTCCACGCAACCCGAAAGGAAACCACCAGACTTCTAGTATTCTGACAGAGCACAAACGCGCAGTGCCAATCATCGAAGATAAGCCCACCGTGGCAAATGTACAGCGAGGCGAGCATGCAGCCAGAAGTTGTGTTACACATAATGAACATTCGCATTGTTGTACCATATACAGTAGTCCTTCTCCCTCCTTTCCTCTTATCTAAATGAAAGCCAGCGCCAAAGCAGCAACAGTGCTAAGACCCACAACAAACCAACCAGTCTGCTGCACCTGCTTGTTGTTGATCATGCTCGCGGTGTCCCAAACCAAGTGCCTCAGGCCGTTGAACGAGTGGTAAGTGAAAGGCATGGCGAGAGTGAACTTGGTGAGCACCTTGAGCACGACGGGCCACGCGGCGAAGCTGGCGGCCAGCACGGAGGACTCCAGGTGCCAGCCAACGGTGGGCGCGATCAGGTATAGGGCGCCGAAGGCATAGAAAGCGCCTGAGAGGGCTACGCCGGTGACGCGGTTGAGCGCGGAGCCGTACCAGGTGATTTGAGGCTTGTAGATGCTGAGATGGGGTGCGACGGGACGGTTGAGGCGCTGCTTTGCGAGGATCTCGTTCGAGGCCTGGGTTGGTGTCATGGGAGTTGTGGCGGCGTGTCTGTGAGGTCTCGGGTCAGAGGCGGAAGAGGATGGATGCGAGGTGTGGCTATCTGCCTTACCTGCGCTGTGTGGTGAAGGCGGTGCCCAAGGCAATGGCAGCCGGGGATGCGAACCTGCTGGCAGGCTGGGCGGCCACTGGGAGGTGGTTAGCTGGGAGCGCATGGCGACGGTCGTGGAGTGGGAGGATCTTACGCCGCCGCAGGGACTGCTGTGCGATTCTTTGCGCCAACATGATGGATGTGTGAGTGGAGAGGGTGGTGCCGGTGGTGGTATAGCGCAAGAGGAGACGGGTACTCTGCTGCTGCTCACAGTCGCAGTCGGCTTGCAGTTGTCGCTGGACTGCATCTCCAACTCCGCTATTGTCCGCTATCCCGCATTGCCTCGCTTCAAACGCCAGCCAATTGGAAGCATGGCTGTAGGTAATCCGGGCATTCCCGCTCAGACCGCACATCAAAACTTGCGACGGCCGCGCGCAGCTTTCGTCTTCCTTTCGGTAAGAACATCAATTCAACCGTCTGGAACCACATGAAGGCGCGGTTGGGGTGTACACCGGCCAGGCGTTATGCTTGGCCATCGTACTGCCCGCTACGATTTCGAGACGAATCTTGCCCGTAGTTAATCGCACATCAGATATCACAAAATTATCTAAGATGTGTTTCATATCAGGGAAACATAACGGACATGTCGAGGCATGTACAGTAGTGCTGCATCGTTCTGAACGTCTAGCGACACCGAGCGGATGAAAGACCGCGTGCTCTCGACAGCGTGCAGATGCACACGTCTTTTGAGAGAACGCGATTGGACTTCGCAACGACATGCGTACGATGAATGGTGCATTGTGAGACTTCATACCATTTGCCTACTCGACGATCCTCTGAGATGAATGAGACAACGCATCTGGTGCATGAACAGGTTTGGTGATACCGTCTACGGCTCTTCGTCTAGCCCTAGCTGTCTATAGCCCGTCCTAAAATCGTCCGGGTGTGGACACTTCTCCAAAAGTTTCATGTGGCATTCATGTCCAGACTCTCCTGAGAGGAACAAGTCATCTCGTGCATCATTAAGCTTCGATAATACCATCTATGGCTCTTCATCTAAGACTGTAGCTTTCTACGTCCTTGTCTCGAGATCGTCCGGACGTGGACGTCGCCTCCTCAATGGGATTCTATACATGCCCCAATGCCGCGCTGTTCCCTCAGCGGGCTCTCCTGCCTGGAGCGTTGCGCTCACGTTTTGGAAGTCTTTTTTGAGATACCCCTGCCTTGCCTTTTTGATCCCCTGGAGATGCCGATATCTGGCAGTAAAAAAAAAGCGGTGGTAAAAGTGTGCAAAGAAATGAAGTGCAACGAAAAGCGATGTGAAGACAACCGGCTGCCTTTCATGGTTTTTGCCAGATGCGTCTGGTCAAAGGGTGGACATTGGGCAAATTGCTCACTCTTCAGCGATGCTGTGTCCGAGGCTGCTCGCAAAAGTGGTGCGTGCCTTTCGTGTCAGCGGTCTTGCTGTTCGTTCCGCCTGGGTTGTGGTTGGGACATGGCGCGCAGAAGCAGTAGATGCTGATGGTGCGTCAAGAGTCATGCCGTGCTCTTCTCGTGGATCGTCATCGGATATCCTGCAACCAGCTCCATCCAGACCTGTCAAGCTACGCTGTTCCTGGGCGTCTTCATAGATTGATGATGTGGTTGGTGCGCGTGAAGTCTCAGCTGACGTGAATGGACTACTGCCAGGATTTTGTGGTGAATTGGGCGGATCGCGCTCGTAGCCAAGCAGCAAGGAAGACTCCTAGAAGACCGTGCCGTCGGAAAGAATCATGATGGGTGGTTCCTTGGTGTTCGGACGAGACACTTCGGCGATCTCACGGCCGCCCTATTGTATATATGTCAGCATAATGTCGCCAGTTTTTTTTCGGACGGCAGACTGATTTGCTTACCTTCCAAGTGCCAGCCTCGAGCATTTGGGCGAGAGAAAGCTTCTTGTCGCCATTCAAACCAAGCAAAAGATTCACCTCCGACAGTAGATCGTCCAGGAAGCCAACTGTAAGGGCACGCCATTCGACGATGACATCGTCGTCTGCTGTGAACAGCGGTACGACCTCTACACTTGGTTGTCCCTGCCTTGTAGCATTCATCTGATATTGGTCCAGTCCTCTCTTTGCATCGTCGGGCTTGAGCGTGAGCAAGCCTGTATCTACAAGCAATCCACCGTTGCGGTATTCGGGAAGGCCAGTCATAAGCTCTACTCCAACAAAATGCACGTTGGCAAGCTTCTGCATAGGTACCATGAGAGAGTAAGTCAGCCACTGTGTGAGCTTGTGGAAAGGCACAATATTCTCCCAAGGCTGGGTGGGGTGTGAAGGCATAGAAGCGCACGGCCAGGCGTCACCAAGGGGTTGGCCATCGATCTGGGTGCGTGTTGCGGGCCAAATAGGAGTCAGGCCATCCATGAGAGTGTTCCATAGTGTAGGGAGAGGGACTACGGGTACTGATGACGCGGTAGTTGAAGGGTGAGACAGAAGGTAGTCAAGCATATTGCCAGGTCTGTTGTCAGGGCCAAAGATTTCCTGGTTCAGCAGCGCATCGGCGAGACGGACCAGCAAGTTGGTGCGACCTTCGAGACCGTCAATGGGGTTTTCCTCGGTCACTTGCAGGCCTTTAGCCATAATTTGAGGTGTGAGTTTCTTGAGACCCGCACTATCGACTTGGTAAGGCTGCTCGGGATTGCTCGAAAACATGCCAAATTTGAACATTTCCAAGCTTGCAACTGCGAGGCCTTCGCTACGACGGTACACTTTTCCGCTTTCCTTGGATTTGTACTGCCATTTGGTGCCAGCACCAGCATCGAGGAGCACAGAAACCAGGAACAGATCGAGAAGGCGACGAGTGCGTTCTTGCGAGTCCAAGGAGGAAGGCCATGTGGCCATGAGCTGGTCAATGCGGGGACGACCGCCAACCTCGAAGTGCTGCCATCTGCCATGAGGCGGGATGGTTGAGTAGTCGTCAAAATCGCGCTGTTGCTACGTATCAGTACACATGCGTCACAAGATCGGCGCTGCCAAATCCTACTTTGATGATCGACACAACATAGTTGGCCGTGTCCTGGAACTTGCTCATGTCGACATTGAAGTGACGCAGCTGGTTCTTCTTCGCCTTCTCCAGCACCAGGTGGCTCCTCTCTCTGACAGCATAGATGCTCTTCAAATAGCCGGCGGGGTCGAGGTTGGGGTCGGGGGCGCGTGGCAGTGCGATCTGAGGGAGGCTCGCGGTGGATGCGGGGTTGTTGGACATGTTGTATTTGGGGTTGCCGTTGAGCGCGAAGGTCGAGTTGCGGTGGTCGAGTGAGGAGTCGTTGTTTGCAGCGCGGTTATTGCTGTTGCCGCGGCGGGAGAAGAAACCCATGATATATGATGTGCTGTGTTATACAGCGGCTGCCTTATCTGGCCGGCGGGCAGCTGCTGGCAGTGCGGGGCGCGCGTGGGTGGATTTGCGAGGCCAAGCGGAGGTCGCCTCTGCTGGGGTTATCTGATATGGCTATCGCGGCGCGGCGCGAAGAGCACGGCGGCGGAGGAGGTGAGAGGGCGGTGGTGGCAGTGGTGGTCGTTCGGCGCGGGCATTGAGGAGGAGGAGACGAAAGGGCACAGAGTTCGCTCGCAGCATGGGCGACGACGACTAGATACCTACTACTACTATCGAGCAGGCACAAGCGCGCGGGCGTCAGTGCGCCAGGGTGGTTCCTGTCCATCGGCAGTGAAAGCGATGAGCCGGCCTGCCCTGGAGCCCTCGCGCCGAGCGTGAAGACAGCTGCTCGGCCAATGAGCACGGCGGCGAGCAGCTCTGCCCTGTCTTCAGCCAGTCTCGCAGGATGCTTCGGACGACTCAGACAATTTGACCTCGCACGGCTTGGGCTGCCAGTGCCGGCCGACGGCGCCTCCTGATCTTTGCATTCTGGGGTTGCCCTCCGTAGCTCGACCCCTGCCGCTCCGCCGCCGCTCTCGACTCGAGAATTGCTGCTGTTGCTGGAGCGCGACTCGACATGTGACTTCGAGGCCCTCCTGTTGCAAGCAACGGCTGTCTAGCCATCCGACTACACCGTCGTCGAGCACAGTTCCGCCCTCCGAGGAGAGCAGCTTGCTTGCGAGTTCCCCATCGTGTTGTCCTCATGCATCGTGCTAGCAGCGCACATGACAACCATTGACAAGATCCGCGTAAACTTTCATGATGGCTGAATGCATGTGCGCCTCTTCGCAACACCACCCTGCTGCCCAGCCCGCATCCTTCGCCCGCGGTTCATAATCGGGCCTGGGTGCATATGCATGTCTCGCATGCTTGTGCACTGCTCTCTGCAGCCCCTCGCCAGGCCGCTGGGATTGCAGTCCTCATCTCGGTTCGCTTAGTGCTGTCATGCGTGCTATACGCAGCAAATGCTGTAATCTGGAGTCTCTCGGCAGGCCCGTTCCGGATCAGCAAGTCTCTACCCTTGACGCCAAAATCTCACAAAGTCGTTAGCGATCTGTCCACCAGCTTGGAACTCAAATTCTTCAAGGTTCAAGCCTAGTGGAGAGCACGAAAATAAAAGGCAACAAGTCCGGCGGAGACCTGATAAGCCCACTCTTCTCCTGTGCAGCAGAGGTTCTATCTCGCCGAGATGGCAGGAATTTGTAGACTACAAGCCGTGGGTACTTGTTCAATTTGCAGTGGACCTCCTGCTGCCGAGCAACGAGGGAAACGCACAATTCCGACCTTCCCAACAAGTCCACAGGCACGCGATGCATTTCGCTAATCGCCTCAACCTTCGGCCATTACTCCACGTTTGCTCAGGGCACTCTCGCGTCTGGCCGCTTTACTCCCGCATTTGTATTTACCAGCAAACACCCATTAACCCGACCTTCCTATTGAGCAACCCCTCCAAAGAGCATAGGAAGCTCTCTGTAAGCGAGCCTTGTTGCCCTATGCCAACCGAGCGGTGCCGCGTCCAAGCATTGATGGCGCCATATTCTCGTTTCACGAACGCCGCCATCTTCCCACATGGCGCTGCTTTGTCCTGACGGAGATGGCGTATGCCAGGATCTCGATACAAGGTTAATATGACCTCGCCGTCGCGTGGCAGAAGGTTTGACCCGATTCATTTATCATACAGGGTCTTTGCGCTTCGGAGGCTTCAGGCTGCAAACTGTATCTTCCTCCGCGATACGGTTACGGACGAACAAGCCAATGGTCTCAAGCCACAAGGATTGTGATCGCATTCGTGCAATCTGCAGTATACGATGGACTCCGCGCGTCTAGAACTGATACCTAGGCATGTCCAGAGCACCTCGGCGCGATGCGGTCTCAACTCTCGCATAACGCCACGAGCCTGATCCTTCAGTCATCTCTCCAACTGATTTGATGAATCTGGAGATCTCGCGTGTACTTTTGATCATATATCATCACACATCCTCCAAAACCTAGATGCGAAAAAAACATGCCCCGCTTTTTTCGCACTCGGGAAACCCGCGTCTGAATCTATGTAATCTACCTAGGTAATCACATTTCGCGTCATCACGTGATCGCGAAGACGGAGTCGAGGATCAGTAGGTAGTCGCCAGAGGATGTTAAACTTATCTACGCAACAACCACAAGAACATATGTTGTAGATCACAGCAGATGAATTTTGAGATGAACACGATGGCTTCGCCCAAGAGTACATGTCGAAAGGTGACCCTGTACGACAAGATGTACAGCGCATGCGCGATAAAGTGTCGTATGCCAGTATCGGCGGTTATGCTGAAAGACAATGAAAACTGTACCTCACGGAGAATGCAAAGAATACGTAAGGAAACCTCCGGAATACTAATCAAGCCCTACCTTCAGCCTTCGTTATCGTGGTAGTGACTGACAGTTGCCGCTGAGAGACCGTGTGCAGACTGCCGGGCAACGACTGTGCACCTATATTCTCGAATACAACAGGTCAATACGTCACCATCGAGACATTCGTGTCGCATAGAACTTTCATCACATCATTCGCATATCAACTATGTACATCATAACGTACGTGCTACCCACTACTTCCCAGCATACTTCAGCTCCAAGTAGCGCAGCGGCACATAAGCCACCAGCGTCATGGCAAAAGTCATCTCGTTCGCGACATCGCCACCGCTGCTTCCAATTAGCTTGCCAACAGGTCCGACGAACCACGTCTCCACCATGCCCATGCACCACATGACGACTCCGAGCAAGAATGCAGTGATGGCAGCATAACCATGCGGCAGACGCGCAGGGTCGTTCCAGCCCTCGAGATCGTAGCGGTTGGCGACGTCGGCTTTGCGGAAGAGGAAGTGCTCGGTGGCGACGATGACAAAGTAGGAGGTGCACCAGTAGCCGAGCAGGGAGAGGAAGTTCTCGAGGTAGTCGATCAGGTCGTTGCGGCCTGCCAGCGCGATGGCCAGGATGACACCGAAGCAGGCGATTGTCCACAGGACACGAGGGATGCGGGCGAAGGGTCGCGCGAATTGCTGGCAGGAGAGGGCGGCTGAGTAGGTGTTGATGATGTTGCAGTTGATTCCGCTCAAGACCAAGAGGACGAGCAGGAATTTCGCAAAGCCGAGAGGGTACAGGGCTGTTTGAAGCAGGAATCCAAGACCACTGCCGCCGTTTTCTGTGTAGGCTGCGTTCCAAGTGGGTTCGTTGTTGAGAGCAGACGACACGACGCAGCCTGAGACCATGCCGAAGGAAGTCGGGAGGGCGATGCCGAGTGTCGTCAAGATGAAGACTTTGGTGCGGCTAGTGTTGGTCGGATAGAGGACATAGTAGTCTGAGGCGGCGGTGCACCATGATGCCGAGCTACCGTAGACAACAGCGAGAAGTGAGAGCACGTTACCGCTCAGATCCAAGCCTTTCAGCTCGGATGGGGTCGTGTTGTCTGCAGAAGGTCCAGTCATGCCCAGGATAATGAGGAAGACAATCAGATAAACGATCCAGGCATAACGCTCAAACGGCAAGATGGCTTTGATTCCGAAGAACGAGACAACCAGACTGGCAACACCAATGATGACAATTCCGAGAGCAGTGCTGACTTTGCCGTCGGCCACAGCATTGAGGGCAATACCGCCAGTAATGCAGCCGGCAGAACTCCAGCCGATTTGCTGAATAGTGTTCAACAGCGCAACAAGCTTAGTCGGCCACCATCCGAAACTATACCTGCTGATGGAGATCTGTCTGAGACCCGTCGGCGCGCCCAGCGTGGCGCAGAAACCGCTGACAGCGCCACCAAGGATCGATCCGAAGATGACGATGAGGATGCTCTGTCTGAGGGGAGGGTTTGTGTCAGCGTCATTGCCCGAGAACTGTGCATGTGCTGTGCCTGTGGTCAAAGTCTCGCGTGCGATGACCCGATCGATGGAAGGAAAGCGCATCCGCAGGGGCATATGCTCACTTTAGATCAAGGCCGAACTTCCATCCCAGGAAACCGGTAGCGAAGCAGCTGAGGTTCATGGTGCCGCTGGCCCACAGCGTGGCCATAGTCAAGCTGTCCTTCCAGGTAAGAGCCTGTCTGTCCTCTGGAAGCTTCCTCTCAATGGCGTGGCTTTCGATGCCCAGTTTCCTGTCCATCGCCGCTTCCAGGACGCGCATCCGCTCGAGTATACCGCCATTGTGTTCCTTGACGTAGGTGTCGTCTTCGCGCTTCACGCCGCTCGCGCTGCCCCACTCCGAAGACTTGGGCGAAGACTCAATGTCGACATTCGTCTGCGCGAGCTTCTCTTCGGCCGTGAGAGGGCGCTGGATTTTAGCCGGAGCAGGCGCGGAGAGGATTTCCGGCTCGCCGTGGGGGTTGTAGGAGGCCATGGTGCAAGACGATCCAGCAGTTCCAGTGCAGTGCAGAGCAGTCGGTCTGGGCCAGAGAGTCTCACACGTCCAGTCGCTCAACACTTACAGCCAAAGTGCGAGGAGGGAAGGGAAGAGCGAAGCAGGAAGGCGCGGCAGTAAAGAATACCTCAGACTGACCACGGCAGATATCCACTCACGGCAAGTGACGAAAGCCTATCTCTCTCCAGAAAGCAGAAGGTGACATGGCAGACGGCCACTCGCGGCGCCGCGGCACACGACCACGTCAAATCTGGCTCCAAACTCTTATCTTTACGCAGCTTTGTGCAAGCCCAGGCCTTGCTGTGACCACCGCCGTTACTCGAAAGGGTCCAGTTTCGAGGCAATTTAGTGGGGCTTAAGCTATTTGCGAAGCCTCGGCCAAGGGCTGTCAAGAAAAGCTTGCCATGTGGTAAGGCTGGAGCCAACGCTACTGTTATCTTGCAGAGCCGGCGGTATACTTCCACATTCGTGCCATTCCGGGCGTAGTATGCCATGTAGCTGATATCTTATGCACCTTCTTAAATCGACTTCGGTGGCGTCAGCTACTGGTGGTTCAATCATCTCCGAGCTTACGGGTGCCAAACGCGCCATCACAGCATTTCGGATGGTTGCAACAAGATTCATGAGAAATGTTTCATGGTCAATAATGGGTTATGTGTTTCTCGTATACTGATGGCGCACATGTTGTACACACGGTCATGATCGCATTAAAATGCTGAAATCCGAGTCTCAAGCTCGACCACAAAAAGCGAGATTTAGCGTTATTGCTCGCCCACCAACGCCGTCGCTGTGTGAGGGAAGGGAACAAAACATCAACAACAAATGCTTCGCAAAGCAGCAGTTTGCCTGTCCTCAAAACGCAAAGCCTCCCATGGGTCCTGAACCCAATTCTTCGTAGTCCTGTACCTCCTACTCCTTCGAGTTTCCCCAAGCAAAAAGACTATGGCAACCTCTCCATCTCTTCTCTTTGGCGTAAGAATTCCCTCGCAAGCGCGTCTCCTCCCTTGGCTCCGAGAGCCATCCAGTGGTGGGCCACACACATTGTCAGAGGATCGCATCTCTGGGGATCGCGATCTCGCTTCCATTTTCCTTCGATTTCATCTTTGAACACGTCCCCGGGTGAGGCGAAGGGTGCGATGATGTGGTCCATCAATTCCGGGTGTGTCAGATACAGCGTGGCGAGCTCGCGCTGTGCAGCCGGGTCGCCTTCGCGTGCAGTGATCTGGAGAAGGTGCGCGGCATCTGCCATGCTGTAATGCGCGATGAGCTCCGCTGAAGGTGTACGGGATGGCGCTGTGAATGTTGCAGAGTCACGCTGTTGCTGTGCGGTCGAAGCGGAACGACCATGGCCGCGGTTGTTGGTGTGGTAGTCGATGATGCTGTCGGCCATTTCGACGAGCTTTTTGCGGGCCTCCGATTTGAGGCGGATGGCGGCGACTGCAGCGTTCCAAAATGCTTGACCTGGTGATGAGCTGTCCAAGATGGTACTAGGAACGAGCGATGCGATGTATTGCAAGTCGCGAAAGATGGCAGATGGACGTATGCTGCGCTGGCAAAACAAGATGTAGAATCCATTTGTCAGTAGATCAGAGCCAGGGGCGGCATGCTTGCCAGTCATAGACCGTGGTACCTTCGTAGACGCGTCGACTTCGAGAGGTGCGATGTCTGACTTGATACGGCGCCGCGCCAAGTATGGGCGAATGAGCTTCTGGATCTTATTGAGATATCTGAGTTTGGCGTATGGGTCGCATTCCATGGTGAACGACTCGAACATGGAACTGAACGCATGGTCGTAGTCGAAAGTAGAACAACGACTTCGAATGCGCGGGATGTGATTGCTTCCCAAATCTGTATTTGGTGGCTCTTGGTTGGTTGCAAACTCCAATCTTGTTTCGAGATGCGGCTTGGTAAGTTCAGCTCCGAGCCCGGTGAAGAATGCGTCGTCAGTCTCGCTGCCATTGACAAAAAGACTCGTGCCAACGTCGCTCAGCAAGAGGCCAGTCAACTGCTCGCGTAGTTCGTCGGTGACCTGTGGTTCTTGTGCGGCAGATTTGATTGTTGGCTTCTGAGGAGATGTGTCCCAGCCTCTACCCATGTGGGAGGCAATGCTTGTGGTGCTGGATGGAGATCGAATTTCGGTTGCAGCGGGCGACCAGAATGCAGCCGAAGATCTTGCTGCCAGTGTTGGACTTCTATCAAAATACTCGCGTGAGCTTGCGCTAGATAAAGTTGCGTTGGAAACGTTGTCGAATGCCGAAGGTGGGTTGGGTTGTAATGACAAGAAGTCCATGCGCCGATATGTGTTTTCTGGTGCGAAGAGTCTTGCACCGTCGTTCCTTGATGCTCGCGCGTCATTGCCGTCGCGAGTGAAGAGAACATTGGACCAGAGAAGTGGGCTGTCTTGCCGAGATGGCGCTATGATCTGCTCCACACACTTTCGTACTTCCATGCATAGTTTATGAAGTCTTTCTTCGCCAGCGCAGATGAGTTGTATATCATTACGTCGCAACCAGGTAAGAGTGAGCTTTGCTTGGTCGTCACCGAGTTTGTTAGGCCCGCCGTGCTCCGGATCCGTTCCGAGCAGTTCTAGTATTTGTGCTTCGGACTTGAGATGAATGTTCTGAGTGGAGAGTCTCGTTCCGCTCCAATGTCGCAGTGGTGGAGTCGATTTGGTGGTGATCGCACGCTTGGGTTTACCCATCACGCGCAAGGCAGACGTGACCGCTCGTACGTTGTCATAAGCAGAAGAGGTCCGAACATCAACACTGTACCATATCTTTGCCCTCAAGGCTTTGTTCGAGGCACATGATGATGAGACGCGCAATGACGCAGTCTCCAACGTAGGGCGAACGACACTCAGCCACTCATCGCAGCGATCAATGATTGCTAATGAGGTGGCGAGGGAGTTCCGAGCAGAGTTTTCAATGTTGGCAAGCGCAGGGATGACGGACTCTGCGCCATGCGATGCGAGGAACTCTTCGAAAACCTCCAGATGCGCGAGCCAGGTATGACTGCCGACAAAGTCGTGCTGAGCTTCGCATGCCGCGATCTGGTCGTCGAAGAGGGTCAACAATCGTTCGGAAAGATTTGTGGCATTGCCGAAATCTAGCTGCTCAGAACTGTTAGTCAAAATGACAGGTCCGCGCATATCACCGAGAAGTGACTCGAGGTCTGTTCTGATGGACGATGGTAGCTTGGCACGACCCATGTTAGGAGTGCGCATAATGGGCCAATCCTCTGCAACAACATCTTGACTGAGTAACCTATTGTAAGTGTGTACCTGCTCGATGTCATCAGAGGCTACCAGCAGTGCCCAGCAATTTGTGTCATTTGAGCCATGTCCAGCAACATAGTCTTCGAGTTCTGATCGAGCATCCATGACCTCGATATCCATGGTAGAATCATTGCCCACCTGGCAAAGGTTCACAGGAACATGACCCGATGTGGTTGACGACTGGGCATCTGTCGGATTTAACGAAGGCCAACTGGGAGCTGTTGCATCCGTTGCGCGGAAAAGAGAAAACCCAGATATTGAGGATGCTGAAGACTGCATACCCGAGCGCAGCGTGTCATGGTCCGATGAAACGGACACAGGTCTTCGAGCAGGGAACAGTGCATTCATGACTATCACGGTGTCTGTTGCAGATATGGCCAGGAAGTCTTTCGAAGACCCAGAGACGGCATGAAAGCCAGTGTTTGGGGAAAAGCCCTTTCCTCGTTCAGACGATGACAGATCGAAACGACGGATGACGTTTTTCACGCGATTAACAGTTTCTGCCGGCATCACATTGCCATGTTTCCTGTGCATTGAAATCAGCAAATGTTCAAGCATAAACCGATATTGAAATAAGAGTACCATGCATAAATGACATCAAACACGACTTTTTGAGCACGCGCTGCTACTTCTCGCAACAGTTTCACGCGGGCAGGGTCCGAGATGTGGTGACCGTTTAACAGTCCGTGGCTTTCTGGGAGCACGATCAGGCTCATCAAGAAGGACCCAAAGAGCCATCGAGTAGTCACAAAGCTTGGGAGGTCCATCTGGTGATTTGGTTTACCACTGAGGCTGGCGTGTATGGCTGAGGTAAGATCCAGTGCATGCTCTGGTATAACACTTGCCCCAGTGAGGTCTCCCAGGAGGTCAAGGAGCTGGTCCACAGTTTCCTTGTAGAACGCTTCTGTGCGGGCAGAATCCTCGGCTGACAGATCCACTTGGCCTTGAACCCGCATCCTGAAAGACTGTCTGCTGGGCTGATCCAGGATGAATTGGCCTCGCTGCAAAGTATGCAGCATCCAGGCGCGTAACCGGTCTTTAGCCACCCATTCACCCTGGAACGACCAGATGTCAAGTAGCGCGGACGTCAGGCGGTCACCTCCTGGCTTCCTCTCGGAAATCAGTCGACCAGCAACATGAGCCCACATCTCCGTAGAGCGCCAATAAGCCGGACACGACAGGCCAGTCGGGTTGTGCAGGTGCACGAGAGCCTCCAGCGAGCTCCTGTGGCCAGCAGTAGATATGTCGTCGACGACACGATCTACGACGAACCCCAACGGCTTAGCACTTCTTGTGCTTGCCCTTTGAGATCCGCCAAGAACAGACTCTGCGCGACGTGAAGAGGTACCATCGGACAAGAGCGCTGTTAGCTCTTTGTGGTTAAGTGAGGCTACACGGTCAGCGACAAAATGTTTATCGTATCGAAGTCGGGTGAGCAACTTCAAGGTAGCCTCTCGCGAAGACGAAGAGACTTCCTCCAGAAAGCATCCCGGACTATTCTCCGTCAAGTTCGAAGCAGACTCGGCATCCGGAGAATCCACCAAGGGCAGTGTTGGCAACTGATCACAAGCAGACTGGAAAGTGTTAAACATATGAGCAAAACTGTGCTTATCCTCGGAACGTAGACACTCAGCGAGCGTCCGGCGCACATGCCTGGAAGCGATAGCGAGGCGCTGGGTTCGTGAAGTGGCCGTCTGCAAACGATGAAACAGACGTTGAGTCTGCACGCGCCTTTGCTTGTAGTACTTTGCCTGACGAAGGAGGTAGGAGATCTCGTTCAGATCCGGCATGGGAATGGAAGGTGCCATATGATCCTGAGCTTCAGATGGCTGAGTAACGTGATCTGAACCCGGCATACTTTCGGATTGGAGGTATCCGTTTGCAGATTTCGCAGTGAGAACATCCTCGGGCTGAACGGTGTCATCCTGAAAGACCGGCCTGATCGCCATATCCAGCAGAGGAGCAGAGGCCGCCCGAGACGAAAGAGAAGGAGACGAATTAGTTACATGCAGGGGACTGGGCCTGGACAGAGGGAACGGAGAGTGTTGTCCTGGAGCGCCATCCTGAGAGCATGAAAAGAGTCCGGGCGTGGAAGAGCTTCGAGAAAGAGCATGACGAGGGCTCATCGGAGGTAGCACGGCTGCAGGTGGACGAAAGTGTTAGCGGGTATGCTTGACAGATGGCAGCAGCAGTGCCAGCTCATCAGTACATGTGGGCTCCGGGGCGGCGCGGAGTGATTGGAGTGCAGCGGGCCCAGACAAGCGCGGCGAACTGTTGGCTACTGCGAGGGCAAGGCAAAGGGACACATGGGAAATAGGACACGTACGAGCTGGAGCGGTTGCCTTGTTGTCATCGAGGCTGTCGTCCAGACGTGAGCTGCCCGAGGGATCCAGCATCGCTCGCGGTGGCACGATGCGACGCGGGCGAGACGCGGACGGAGGAGTGATGATGGCTCGAGAGTGGTCTGTCTTACATGGTGCTTGCGGGAGGCAGAGGCTACGATCCGAGTCGCCGCTGGCAGAGACAGTGGCAGAGGGAAGGTTGGCGCACTGCAAGGTGCCGGGCGCGGCATTCCTCGAGCCGAGGACGGCGAGGTGAGGCGATGCGATGCGCTGCGCTGTGAGCAGCGATGAGCTGGACAAGGCACGACGGCGGACAGCGAATGGGGCACCGGCTGGCAGAGGATCAGGATGCGACGGGAGAGCAGCGCGAGAGGCGCTGGCAGACAGAGGGCTCGCGCTCAGGAATGGGGAGACGGGTACGGCGTACGCGGCGACCGCCAGCATAGAAATGGCATGAGTGCTCGCTGCCAGCGACGGCCTGCGATCACGAGCGCAGCGCTGCTGCTGGAGGGGTGCTGCGATGCCGTCCTGATTTGCTGCACGAGGCAGCGTTTGGAGCACGGTTTTGCATTAGCGTGCAGCTTGCGACGTGGCAGCACATCCAAGCGGCCTGGAGCGCAGGGCGATTGGTGCAACGCCTGCAAGCTGCATCTCGTGTTGAGACATGCATACACTCTGACGGCCTGCCAAGTCGTCGCGAGGCCACGACGAAGCGGCCTGCTGTTGCTCTGCGCTGCTGCGCTGCGCTGCGCTGCTCTGCCCTGCTGTGCATAATCCCGCTGCCCGCCTCGCGTGGGGGCACGGTAGAGCTGATCCCCTTGGTCGCTCTCCATGCAATCAGAGCCCGTGTGACCCTCCGGCGCCGAGACCGATGGCAGGGAGCAAGATGCATTGGACGCCTTCTGCCACGCTGCCCGCCATTGGTGCTGCTGTCAAAAGAGCTCCTCTCGTTTCGCATGGGAGTGCAGTGTTATATGCATGTGTTATCACCTGTACGACAGCGATGCTTTGAAAGGTACCTCACGGCAACGGCGGGTGGAACGTGGTATGGAACCTTCTTTGGATGTTCTCTCGCAACAACGTGAAAGCAACTTTGCCATACTCGGTCGATCTTTGCGTGTTCATGTATGAGGAACTATCTTTGTTGTGAGGATCGTAGTATGTGCAATATTGCCTTTTCGTTTGAATGGTTTTCAGAGAGAGCACCGACGCACTCCGCAAACATTAAGCTTACAATTCTGAGTACTGTATTGGATGCGCAACGTTGAATTCTGCACCACAAAACGCCTCAGAATATTTTAGACACAATTGATGTTTTCTTTCAAGCCTCAGCTTCAATATTAAACGATTTCTGTCTGTTCTGATTGCCCTTGCCCGTGATGAGTAGCAGATCTGCGTTGGCTTGTGGATATGGATTTTTTGACTATCACGATCCTCATGGAACAGGTTCCTTAGCTCAGTTGGTTAGAGCGTGGTGCTAATAACGCCAAGGTCGTGGGTTCGACCCCCATAGGGACCATCCTTTTGCATTCTGGATCGATATATATCGTTTTGAAGTCGTGGGAGTCATTTTGGTGTGGAAGAGACTTTTGGAGCACATTTTTGGCCACGCTGCGGAATTGAAACGATTGCGACGTTTCAGAACAGTGCTTACAAGCTGACAAGCCTTGTGTCATTCATATATTTCGATAATAGCTTTGATAACAATCGATAGAGAGGAATATTGGCGCGGGAAGACACCAGTGGACACCTCTTGCTACATCGCGAAATTCTACAAGTCTAAGGCTCCTGGTGATATCTGACAGTCTGTTGTCAAGACTGGATCGATATACTTTGATGTCCGTAGTCAAGGGCTAGCTTTCTGATCACGTAATCAACCCCTCTTGGACGTCAGCGAGACTTCTGGCAGCATTTCGTGTACCTGTAAGATTCCAAACACCCGATGGCGACATCAACACATGTACATCGCGTACGCCCTACGGCTTACTCTATCATTCAATAATAGATCCCTGCAGATGAATGAAGAATGCGTTCCCGAATGAGTTGATATGCTGTCAGGATATCGATAGCTGAACGTCTTTCTTTCCATCACCAGTGCCGCTCAGACACACATTCGTAACCCATATCATCTCAAGATTACATTCCAGGATGGCCTTCTATCAAGATATGCCCTGGCACGAGGGTGAACTTTCCATGGCCAAAGCTATGCGAGTCCCGACTATGGACAATCCCACAGTTCCTACGCTCTCCCCTCAACTGGCAAACCACGCGCGAATAGCACCGATGATAGCTATAGGGACTTTAGATAAACAAGGCCGGCCTTGGACGACTCTCTGGGGTGGCGAGAAGGGCATCTCACAGCCAATAGCGCAGGGCATCTTAGGCATACGAACTCCGGTCGCAGGCCAACACGACCCTATTGTTGAAGAACTCGTCGGCAAGGAAGGCGATGGCACAGTCGTACGAGAACAAGGGACA
This sequence comes from Cladosporium sp. VS III D KN 1, assembly GCA_019775635.1. Taxonomy (NCBI): domain Eukaryota; kingdom Fungi; phylum Ascomycota; class Dothideomycetes; order Cladosporiales; family Cladosporiaceae; genus Cladosporium; species Cladosporium sp. VS III D KN 1. The sequence goes on from JACWFN010000027.1 coordinate 1,278,355, forward strand.
GGAAGGATGGTGAGCGGACTAACGATCGATCTTGAGACGAGAAAACGGACGAAGCTGTACGGGCGGATGGTAGCTGGAGCGCTGAGCTCACGTGAGGACGAAGCAACAGACACACATCAACATATCGCCGAAGTACAGTTAGTACTGAAGATTGAACAGAGTCTGGGAAACTGTCCGAAGTATCTAAACAAAAAGCGCGTCGAACCTGCAGTGTCAGATCCGGTACTGGTATCAGAAGACGCCCAACTTCCGCAGCGCGCGCTCGATCTGTTATCGAAAGCAGACCTCTTCTTCCTCTCAAGCGCAAATGGAGATCAAGACATGGACACCAATCACCGCGGCGGACCTGCGGGATTCGTACGAGTGGTTTCCAATGACCCTTCCGGTGCCGTACTTTGCTACCCCGAATACTCTGGCAATCGCCTCTACCAGACGCTTGGTAATCTGAAAGTCAACCCTGTACTTGGAATATGTGTTCCTGACTTCGACACCGGCGACATGCTCTATCTCACTGGCACGACTGAGATTCTGATCGGAGAGGAAGCGGCTAAGCTGCTCCCACGCTCCAATCTTGCAGTCAAGATAAAAGTCACCGCTGCTCGCTACGTCGCCACCGCTCTCCCATTTCGCGGAATAGCGGGCGAAACCTCGCCATACAATCCGACCGTGCGATATCTATCATCGGAAAAGCAGCCATCTAGCGCAGCAACAAGTTCCGCAGCTCCTGCCCAAGCCAAATTACTCCGTCAAACAAGCCTCACACCAACGATCTCGCGCTTCACATTTGCTCTATCAAACGCAACTACGCACAAAGCAGGACAATACGTGACGCTCGACTTCGGCTCAAGACTTGACATTGGCTACTCTCACATGCGTGACGACGATCCCCGAAGTCTGAATGACGACTTCGTACGCACTTTCACTGTATCATCGCCTCCAGGACAGCCGCCAAACCCTGTACGCAGACTGAAAGACGACGAATTCGAGATCACTGTGAGACGCGTAGGCGCTGTTACAAAGGAGCTCTTTAAGCATCGAGGGAGTGAGCAGGGAGATCGGATGGATCTGGAAGTCGGCGTGAAAGGCTTTGGAGGTGAGTTTGAAGTAAGGCAAGACGGGGACGAGACTGTGGCTTTTATCGCCGCTGGTGTGGGCATTACACCCTTACTGCCTTGTCTGCAGACGCTTGACCTGCGACGCTTGCTGCTCTTATGGACAGTACGCATGGAAGACCTCGGTCTGGTGGAAGATGTGCTGAGCACATGTCCCGAATTGGCTGAGAGGTTGACTCTGTTCGTCACCAATGCTGCTGACGGCGACGGCCCGAAGCTCACATCTACCGACTTCAAGGTCGATATACGACAACGCAGATTGTCAAAGGGAGATATTGATTGTGGTGAGCGGCTGCAGAAGTACTACCTCTGCACCGGAACGCCGATGAGAAAGCAGCTGATGGACTGGCTGTCAGAGAAAGAGCTCATCTTTGAGGATTTCAACTTCTGATACTCCGTCGAACATGCCAATGCAGCTTTATAACGACTTCAGGTTCTTGCAAGGAGTCATGTTCGTTGTTATGAGAAATCAAGACAAACGAGTATCAGCGTAATTTGATGGCATTCGATGTCACTTCCCAATGAACTTGAGCCGACGGAATGACTTCTGGTCTCACGCCGTTTCCACGCACCAGAAAGCACAAAAAGCACACATATCCCAAGTATATTATCCCCCACGACACCCGCTACAAGCTGCTACTACTCTCAATTGATGGCTTACTCGAATATCATCGCCACAAGCGAATCCGTCCCATTGGCACCCTAACCCTGCTTACCACAAGTCTCATCACAAGAGGTCTTGAGCTCCTTCAAAAGTGTTGGAAAGCGATTGGGATCTGTCGAATGCTCCAGACGGGCTCAAAGGACCTGTAGAATATATGCAAGACATCTTAAAGCATGTACATTTGGTTGTAGAAGCGTGAGCTGCGTAAGGCTCCTGCGAGTGCTGGCGAGTTGCCGCGTGCCGAGGAGGAGGGAAGGAGCAACAGCCGAATTAAGAGCACATGCACGAAACAGGAGAGTATGATTACACAGATGCCATTGATCATATATGCCATAGTGAAAGGGGAAAAAAAGGTCGCACGCTAATACACGAAGAGCCGTTTAACAGATCATTGGTACCAGCACGAAAAAGTCGCTCAATTTCTTTTTAGCCCAAATCGTATAGCATCATATCCGTCCAACATCTCGTGCTAGGCAGGAGCTCTACAGTCTCCCATCACCACCAGCCGCAGTCCGCTCGTAGAACAATATATAGGCCTCCTTGTTCTGCAACCCCGCAGGCTCAATGTCTCGGACGATAGTGTCGTTGTACTTGCGCCAAACTTTCTTCATCCTATCCCTCACAGCAGTAGTGTAATGCCCGTGCGTCAAGTCGCTGCCGATGTGCTGCAGAACTGCGTACGCATCGTATGTATACGGTGGAGTCATGGCAGGATCGGGAGCCATCTCGGGAGGCGACGCGGACTGTGCGATGCGCTGCTGCTCAGCGGCGTCGGGAGGAGGAAGGGTGTAAGGCGACATGTCGAGGCCGCGGAGAGGGAAGTCGATCACTGTGTGGAGTTTGCGGGCGACGCGGCCGTAGTCGTCGTTGCGGAAGCGCTTGAGATGGATTACGAGGTATTGCGGGAGGCGGGTGAAGGTGATTTGCTTGGTGGCTTCGCGGGTCACTTTGCAGCGAGGGCAATTCCAGCTTTCTTCTCCGCGCAGACCTTCGTCCCGGCAGAATTGGGCGAGGCATTGATCGAGGGTGGCTGATGTATTGTGTGGGATCTCGACGCTGACGCTTGAGAAGAATTCCCATGTTGTGCTGACGAATCCGCATGTACGGCAGCGAAGACGAGACATGGTTTGGCCGCCGAAGAGATCGTATATTGGAGAGTTCTCGCGATGACGGTGTCGTTGCCACTCGCGCTTTGACGCGAGGTATTTTGGTAATTTCTCGCGATATTGTTCTTGCTCCGGAGTTAGGTTTTGCAGGATGCTGCGGTTGAAATTGGAGTTGAGGTCCTCATGTAAAGTTTCAACCATGAATTCCAGGAATTGCTTCGCATCCTGTTGAACATCGTTCTTCCAGTCACCATTCAGACGGCCACAGAAGTTGCGGAACGTGGTGGGTTTGATGCTGGCAACATCGCCTTTCCATAAACTTCTGATGAGGTTACTGTAAAGCTCTGGCATGACGCCTTTGCTGCCCTTCCAATTGCGCTGGACGGCACGCTTGAACTCGTCACTCAAGAACAGGATGCTTAGAGGCGTTGTAGCTGATAGCGCTTGGATCGTGGAGTTCATATAGCAAGTGACGCCGAAGTTGATCAGGCCAGTCTTTGGCAGTGTCATAGTCGAGGAGCGAAGCTTGGGCGGCACATATGGCATGAGACCATCTGACCTTCCAGGGAATGTACTTTGTGAAGCAGCCCGCTCGCTCACGCCTGTATAGCTCATTCGAGGTGCCGCTGGCGCCGGTCTTGTCGGTGCCTGAGCATACTGCGAAGGTGGCGGCGCGGCAGGATAGTCGGGTATTTTAGCAGGCGGCGCGGGAGGTTTTCTTGATGGCATCTGAGAGCTCATGAAGCCTGGCTGACTGTCAATCGCGCTCGCATCCGGGTACCGTTGGTTGAACTCGTCGATGGCAGCCCGGCTTAGCCTTTCTCGCTCCTCTTCGTCTTCCTGTTCTCCCTCTTCATCTTCTTCGGCGACTGTCTGTTGGGGAACACTGACGCTCTCTTGTCGTGCTTGGTTCAACCAAGCCTGTTCTTCGTCTTGATTCAGCGGAGCAAAGTCTTGTACCCGACGTTTGGGCAAACGAAGTTGGCTGCCGCCTGATGATGCCATGGGACGACGAGCGATTGGTCTTCCGGCCTTGGCTCTCGTAAGAGTGTTTGAGGAAGCCAGCGCTTGCTGACCGACCAGGTCTATCCAAGCATCTATACCTCCGATCAGAAGCATTGGAGGCTGACTCAATGGCTTCTCTTGGTTGAAGTCGTACAAAGCTTCGTGTAGATATTTGAGCTTCGTCTCGCGATCACTCGTTGGGTTTGAGAGATATCTGTCTGATTGCGTGTTGGCGTCATAGTACACCACAAGATCAAAGAGATGGCGGTCATCAAATAACGTTTGTTCCGAATCGGGAGATAAGATTAGAGACTCTTGCAATTGCTCGGCGCTCATGCCTGACTGAAGGCTCATCGGCTCGATGCACATGACATTTTGCGAGTATATGTGGCCTTGATCAAAGTCCGCTCGAGGTCGAACATCGATGAGAAGCACCGAGAAGCGAGGCAGGTAGTCGAACAGTCTTTCTGTACTACAACGAGTCTCTTTTGCGCTTTGTGATTGCTTCATGGATGTCGCAGACTCCGTCCGGCCGTCGTCGGGTCCAGTCTGCGGGAAATAGTCTCCATTGTCTCGAAGGCCATTCGGTGCTCGAACTGAAGCCACAGAAGATGCAGTTGACGAACGTCGATACTCACTCGAAGCCAGGCTGCGCGCACTATGTCTCGGTGGCGCAACATTTCCAGTTGTGTGCATGTTGCGAGCTGGACTGTATGTCGGGCTTGGCGCCTTTGGCATTGCTGCGGCGAAACTAGTGTCTAACGGCAACTTTGCTGGCAACAAAGGACCCCCGTTAGGCATGCCACGAGGCCCCGAGGGCTTGCCATTCATGCCATTTGACTTCGAGGGGCCGTCAAAGGAGTAGGTACCGTTCCAGTCGGATGCAGCGGGCATGAGAATGGGCGAGCTGTGCACAGAAGAAGTTGACCCTCGCGAGTCTGGTCTTGAAGTGTCAATTCTGCCCGCACTTGATCCCATTCGCAGCTGCGCAAATCGGTCACTGAGTGCATCACGAGGGTTCGTCCGCGAAGAGCCATTCAATGCATTAGCGCCGTGAGAAATTGCTCGTCCATGGAGCGCCTCTGGCTTTGGTGAGACAGAAGGCTTGACTTTGCGCGTTCCTGACGCATTCGGAGACTGATACTCAGCATTGGATTGTGGGTAAGGTGCTTTTGTCGCATAATTTCGCTGGCTCTCCGATTGCGATCGGGTATGGTTGATCTTCGCCTGATAACCTTTAGGCAGAACTTGACTCCTCTTATTGTTGTTCTCGATGATAGACTTTATGCTCATGTACTGGGCGTTCCACTGGATAAGGGTGTTCTTGACTAGCTTGTATTGTCGGTCCCAGCCCTGATCCAGATCCATGTCAAGCATCTTGCCACTCCGAGGGATGAAATCGATTGCGATCTCATATGCGCGCAAGTATTCAACAAATGCCAAATCAGGACGACGGCTGTTTAACAGCATCTCAGCCTGTTGCAAAGAAGCTGCCGCGGTGCCCAGCAGCTTCGCGGGAGGATCATGGTCGCTGAAGCCTTCTTGCGCTCGTGACTGCAGATCCTGGATGTGTTCATAAGGCCTGTCGGCATTGCCATTAAATGTGGGTGGTCTTGTGCCATTGCTGTGGCCTGGCGGACCAGACGGTGGGCTCGGCAGCGACGCCGCCGCGCTCATGGTGTACGCTGCAGTCGGACTCTTATGTGTTCATTTCGAAAAGGGGAGCTTTTGTGAATACGACGTGGCCGCAAATTGCACCGTAGCGGCGGCAGCGTTTATGTATGCGAGCGCGGTGTCGGTGTCGGTAACGGCGGCTGGTACGTTGATGGCTGGATATGAGGCACAGCAGATGGTGTCGTGGCGATCGTGGCTTCGTGAGAGTGAAGAGGAGTATGAAAAGAGACGGAGCTTAGAATTATGCTTCACGGGATGTTAGAAGCGTGAGTTTATTGCTACGGACAAGTTGTCCGCGCGATCATACCGTACACTCATGTCTTCGCTACCCCAGACATGGAGAGTGGCGTTGCGCGTGGCATGACGCAGCTCAGGCGGCGGTAAGTGTGGCGGTGCTGGCTTGTGCTTGTACCGGCTACGCCGATGCTACAGCTACCAAGCCTATGGTATACCTCTGTTAACGGTGTTTGCTTGCGACCGACCAATTCTGTTCAACCTCACGCTCATCTCATTAGCAGCAACACGTAAGCCTTGACGAGGGCGCTTCATAACTCCAAGGACAGCATAAGCAGCGCAGTAGCAGCCCACCGCGCGAGTGGTATACATCAGCAGCAAGCATGGCGTCCTGGTTCGGCGGCTCGAGCAATACAGAGCTGGACGCTCAGATTGAGCGCGCGACGTCCAGCTCGCTCGAGGATATCGCGCTCAATCTAGAGATCTCAGATATCATCCGAAGCAAGACGGTGCAGCCCAAGGAGGCCATGCGTAGCCTAAAGCGCCGGATAGGCAACAAGAATCCAAACATCCAGCTCGCAACCCTCAACCTTACCGATACGTGTGCCAAGAATGGAGGCAGCCATTTTATGCAAGAGATCGCTAGCAGAGAATTTATGGACAACCTGGTCAGCCTTCTGAAGGCGCCAGATGGATGCAACTCCGAGGTGCGACGCAAGATACTCGAGCTCGTACAGAACTGGGCTGTTGGAGCGCAAGGAAAAGACAGCCTGAACTATCTCACTGAGTGCTATCGAACGCTTCAACACGAGAGATTCGACTTTCCTCCCCGGCAAGAAGTCGCCAGCAGCATGTTTGACAGCTCCGCACCACCCGAATGGGCCGATTCCGATGTATGCATGAGATGCCGCGAGAAATTCACCTTCACCAACCGCAAACACCACTGCCGGAATTGTGGAAATGTTTTCTGTGGTGCTTGCAGCTCCAAGAATATTCCATTGCCTCATCTCGGCATCATGCAGCCTGTCAGGGTTGACGATGGATGTTACGCTAAGCTCAGAGACAAGATTCAAGGAACGTCGGGACTTCAGAGTCCTAGTGCTAGCAAGAGCACTCTGTGGCAAGGCTCGAATGCAAGCGGCGAGAGGATGCAGCCTCGTGGAGCAAGAATAGACGACAGTTTCGATGCAGACCTCAAGAGAGCCTTGGAAATGAGCTTGGAGGAATCCAAGGGCCACGCAGGAGGAGGATATGTGCCACAGCCGCCAGTACCTCAACAGTCAAAGCCAAAGACCAACGGTTCTAGTCGATCAGCGCCACAGAATGAAGACGAGGAGGACGAGGATCTCAAGGCGGCCATCGCGGCCAGTATGCAGGATATGGAGGAACAGAAGAAGGCTCATGCAAAGCAACTGAAAGAGCAGACGTCTTCGAATGCAGCACCGGCACAATTCAAAACCAACAATCAGCACGAGTTGACGCCAGTTGAAATGGAGAACATCAATCTGTTCTCTACCCTTGTGGACAGGCTTCAGCACCAACCACCTGGAACGATCCTCCGCGAACCTCAGATTCAAGAATTATACGAAAGCATCGGATCCTTGAGACCGAAGCTCGCCCGGACATATGGTGAGACTATGAGCAAGCATGATACCCTACTCGACCTACATTCGAAGCTTTCAACCGTTGTCCGCTACTACGATCGGATGCTGGAGGAGAGACTAAGCAACACCTACCACGCTGGTCGCTTTGGTGCTCCAAACCGCTCGAGCATGTACCCCAACATCAATGCTGCCCCTATGAATTCTCACGGTGGTGGTATGGAAAGCTACTATTCCGGCAACGCACCTCAATTTGATAACTACGGCCCACCACCTCAGTCCCAGGGCGGCTACCCGGCATATCCACAAGCACATCCTGGACAAGCATCATACCCTGAGCCCTACCCGGACATGAACAGAATGTCTCAATATAGCCAGCATGCACCAGAAGCACCCTACGCTCAAACTCCTGTCCAGCAATACCCACCCCAACCTCAGGGTCCACCGCAGCAGCAATACCAACAGCCACAGCCTCACGAAATTCAGACGCCTCAGCCTGGTCCTCACATGCCTCCCCAACGCCGCCAGTCATCGCACCACTACTCTCAGCCTTCCTCCCAATACGCGCCATCACACACCTCTCAGAACTCCAACCCAGCGATATCCTCCCCACCACCCGCCGATCACGCATCCTTCTACTACGCCGATCAACAGCAGCAGCAACAGCAGCAGCCTTCAGTACCCCAGACATCAAGCCCAGAGCTTTACTCGCAACCACCTGCGCAGCAACAACAGCCACCTTACCAACAGTCCGCTCCCTATCCTGCTCACCAAGAGGCTCCCCACCAACAACAGCCACCTCTTCAGCGTCAAACTTCCCATTCGTACTACCAGCAGCAGCAGTCTCAGCCTCAGGCGCAGCAGGCACCATACCCACAACTCAACCAACCTCAGCCTCAACACCAGCAGCAACAGTGGCCACAAGCTCCAGCAGCGGGTGCAGGTTATGGAAACGAAAGCTTCCCTACTGCGCCGCAACATGCGCCCGCCGTACCGAAGGAGGAGAGTCTGATCGAGCTCTAGAATTGAAAAGCGTGGAACTGTCTGCTAAGGTGGATGATAGACAAGCGTTTTGGAATCCAACAAGGTTATCATGTAACATGTCAAATACCCAGATAGCGTGTATCGTCGAAAAGACAAGAAACTTGTTCGCTGGCAAGACCGATGACAAACCTGCTCGAGCTCGCTCACTTTTTGTAACTCCCACAACGTTTACTGATTTCGTGTCGCAGAACAACACACTTCACCGCCATCTCACCTTTGAATGTCACCTCTGCAATTCGCCTATTGTACGCGACAAATAAGCGTGCTCGAAATCAGCAGCAGCATGTAAAACGCCAGTTACCCAGATAGTATTCGCGCATTGAAAACACAACAAGTTATTCGCTGACAATACCGAAAACTACTCTAAGCGATCTGACTCGCTCTCGACTCTCCAGTAGAAAGCAGAAAACGCCAATGTTCGATGGTCCACCGCATCCATCTAGCCCAATCTTCGTCATAATCAATTTTTTCCCTTTGCTGTGTACTCCCCAATGTGACGCAGCAGACGCAAAGTTCGATGTCCCATGGCGCTTGTCCATTTCAACCAATCTTTGCCGGTAGCCAAGTCTTCCGTGCCCAATCCGCTCAAGATGATGACTTAGAAGATGTATGTTTCGGTGTGACCAGCACAGCCTACTCCAAGCGATCCTCGCATCATATGCTTCAGTCGCGCTTCGCCTCACTTTTGCAACTCCCCAATGCTCGCCATAGCCTTCTCCAGCTTCTCCTTCTCAACCGTCAAGTCCAAGCGCAGTCTCTCGCGCTCGGGGTCCTCAGCCAGCAGCTGAGCGCAGACAGCCGGATCGCCAGCTTTAAGCTCGTTCATCAACATCTGCGCGACATCCCTGCGCAGCGGGCGCAGAACGTCATACTCGAGACTCTTGGCAGCGGTGTTGACGAAGCCCATAACAGCGTTTTCGTAGTAGCACATGATGGTCGCGAGACAGTCGATTTCGGTGGACCAGTCGTCCATTCCGAGCGTCTGGGCGAGCCAGGCGGGATCGCGTGCTTTTTCCTCGCGTTTCTCGAGAGGGGTGATTTTCATTTTGGAGGAGGTTTGGGAGCTGTTGGCTTCGAGTGTATCGAAGTATTCGTTCACGCGCTGCAAGTTGCGCTGCTTCTGAAGATCGCCGAGGCGTTTGTTGCGAAGAGAAATCCAGTCTACGTGCGTGACGATGGGTTTCTCTTGTTCGCACGAGAGGAGGTGGCGCAAGCGGTTGCCTTCTTCGCGCATCAGTTCAGCGATGAAATTCACAAGTTCCTTTTGGGTGCATCTGAAGAATTCGGTTGGGAGCAGGTTCTTGAGGACGTTGTTGATAGCCTGGTTGATGAGCGTCGTGATGATAGCATTGGCATCTTTCAACAGACGGTCAACCGCGGTGTCCCAGCCGCTTAGACTGTCCAGGATGAGTCTGTCAGTGACTTTGGCGTTTACGGAGCCCGGGACGCCGCTGGTGTTGCCGAGCGCATATTCGGCACGCAGCGTCGCCAGGTCGAAGGTCTTTTGCTTGGTCGTGGAAGGGGTTGAAGGGTCGGGTTTGATGCGGCGAGGAGTGGCATCTGCGGCAGGACGCTTCTTCGATGAAGATGGTGTGACGGTCGGACGTTGTGGAGTGGAAGTACTCGGTGCTGGTGTCACAGACGACCGGATCGGAACTCGCGTGCGCGCGGGAGTAGGAGTCTCTGGCTCACTACTGCCGTCGTCCACCTCAATCACAGGGGGCTCATAATCAGGTGTTGTAAAGGTGGTCTTTGGTTGCATCCCGGTGAGCAGCTTTCTGAAGTTCTTGATCACTTTGTCCCACTCGTCTCGGAATCTGTTTACATCGCGATCGCCCGTGATGTGACTTGCAATGGCGGATGCGAGTTGTTGGATGTCTCTCGCCACTGCAAAAGCTGGGAATGGTGGACTCTCCGGGAGCATAGCAAGCTCATTAGACACAATGTTCAACCTGGCTGCGATGCGGCTTAGTATTTCCGGCAGCCTGGAATTTTGTTAGCAAATGAACGTTCAATTCGGCGCTCATCAAAGCACAACAGAGCCTGGGTATGTGTACTTACTCTCCGCGGAAATGATCTGTCATCCATCCTGACAAAGTCTCTTTCAGTCTCTCAATGCCGAAGCGGGCCTGTAGGTTTGCAAGGCCTGTCCATGAAGCCTGTGAGAAGAAACTGGCTTCCAGTTCGCGAGCCATGGAATGGCTGATGCCTTGGTCGATCTGAGCTTGGGACAGCTGTTTAGTGATGAACCATCCTTTTCCGAGCGTGAACTTCTTGCCGCTCAGAATTTGCGTGACGTAATTCATCTTGCCGTGCGGCAAAAGATCAGCCTTTGTAAGAACACCTGCACATCGTTGGGTGGCTCCGCAGCCTTTGATGAACCTGAAAGTGGTGGAAGTCTCCACGTCCTGATCTGCACCGCAAGCCAGAAGGATCAAGCATTTTTCGTCCTCGATGTATTTAGTGACCAGTTGCTCGATCCAAAACACTAGTCCTTGATCTTCCTCATCCTCGATGACGTTAATAGAGCCCGGCAGATCGTAGAAATAGAGCTCAGGAAGTTTCGGGCCTTGGATCTCAAGGCTGACCACATTCGGCGAGAATGGAACCTGACGTTTCATGGCTGCAAGAGAAGCATTGTCGATATTAACGAATCTCTGAGGATCTTCACGTGGATTCAGAATAGCCATCTGAGCTCTACGAAGCATAGGTTCCAAGTCACCCTTGGCCGTGACTGTTACGAAGTGGGAAATAACGGCCGGACCATCACGGGCGGTGAACTTGCCGAGTTTGTTTGGATCTCGGGTATGGTAGTAGAAGTCTTCGTGGATTGAGATGCTGCAAGACCATGCAGCACCGTTCAAGGGCTGTTGAGAAGAAGTAGTGATCAAGAACGGGCAGCTGTAATCAAAGTTAGTTTTGCCGAATAAATAACAATACTACACATTCACCTACCGAGTACAAGTACCCTGGCTGCGCGGGAGTGAAATGTCGCAAAGTGCTTCAACAATGGAGCTCTTTCCTGCAGACTGATCGCCAACAACGACGAATTTCGGCAGCTGTAGAGTCGTATTGATGTTGAGCTCTTCCAATTTTTTGATGGCTTGAATGAGACGGCGGGAGTCAGCGCCCAGATACTCCATGGCGTCTTGTAGAAGCGACGCGGCACCGTCACCGGTACCGCTCATGGTAGTGTCGGAGTCTTCGGTCGCTTGAGTCGGCATGTGTTCTGGCGACCCTGTGGTCGAGCTGATAGTCTGTGCGCGGCTTGAGTTTGGAATGGTAGGTGATGATCTGTCGGCGATTGTTTCTTGCTTTATCCGACGGTTTGCCATTGTGGGCTGGTGTTGGTCTGAAGGCGTCAGGCGGAGACTTGATAACAGTGGTCAGTGTGGCGAAATGCGATCAGGCAGCAATGACAACGAAGGGAAGGCGCGACCAGTTGCGTCACGCGGCGTGAGTGAGGTCAAGTGAGTGATGCTTCGTTTTGCGCGGAATTTCGGAAAACAATACGACAAGCCGATAAATCAGCTCTAACTGTATTTTGGTGGCGGCAGAGGTACAAATAATGGTGCGGCTATTCTTAGACTTTCTGGCAGTCACTCACTTCAATGTCTGGCGTCGCTCACTGATGCTGGAGCTGCAGAACGCTTTAACAAGAGAATGGCTGAAGTGTCCAAGATGTAGGCAACGACTCATACAGAGGGAGAGCGATGAGTGATGGGTGACGAGGGAGGCTTGAGTACATGTAGATTGTGAAGAGTTTTGCATGGTAGGAGTGGCGAGGGCGCCTTTTTATCCCCCAGAGAGCTCCTATCAATGTTCAGTCGAAATCCTGCATCGTGACAGCTACGTCGCCAAAAGACATGTCCAGCGCAAGTGAGCGTCACATCTGCAAGTCATGGAGGATAGCACATCTCACGAGCGTACACGCCAAGGTGCACACCATCCGGCGAGAAGCACACCAAGGAACCCCGAGGAGGCGTGATCCGACGTGTATGATACCACGGAAAGAATTGGCCCAGGGTTGTATGAGTTGCGCACTCGCCTGAGACACACGAACGGTCGGTCGCATAACGTCCTTTCAACTGTGTCTTCTGCCTTGCCCGGTGTGAACTCTGTGAGCTGGCCGTCCTGAAGTCATATTCAAGCAGGGACGTCAACTTTTGTGCGATGATGATGTTAAAGTGGCCGTCTGCGATTGGCCGAGATTGTCGTACACGTCTCCTGAAGGACCTGGTGGAAATTATAGGCGCTTGCTTCACAGAATTTCACGTACGATGAGGATGGTTATAGGGGCTCACAGCTGGCGGATTGAGCACCGCTGCTCGAATGATGGCTTGACACCAAGTCGAATGAACAATGGAGTGAGGCGGACGCCTGGGCCTTGATTGGCCAGCGTAGCACGTGATTTTGCTTTCCATTTCGGTAGGCTCATGATCAAGTGAAGTGTGAAGAAGCAGGGCCGCGCACCTGCACTCGTGTTCGTCTGTTGATTGCGGGGCGAGCATCGCGGCATCGCGTGGCCTGGACTGGACCCTTGCCGCTGCCCTACGGAGGGTGAGCTGCGCGAGGAGACAGGTTGCACTGTCTACAACACACTCTACAAGGCAATCCGCCTAGGGAATATCGTCGCAAATGTATGTGTTGCTACATTGTAGCCCAGGAAACATCACTGACCTCGAGACAGACTCTCTCAGCGTCGATCTGCACCCCTCCACCGAGTCCACGTATACCGCAACGAGCATCAACCCAGCGCGGGACAGCTTCACTACACGAAACATGGCTAGTCTGCATGTGCCCGTTCGCGGCGCAAGAGGTGGTGCGCCAATCACAAAGGCTGTGATCCTGGTATGAAAGGCTTGGGACATATGTTGTATGCAAAAGAACACTCGGCTGAAGCGAGCAGGTCGGTGGACCCTCACGAGGAACCCGTTTCCGTCCTCTCTCTCTCGACCTCCCTAAGGTATGGACTCCGCAATCTTTGGGAGAATATGACTATACGATAGATGGTTGACACGGTATAGCCGCTCTTCGAAGTCGCCGGACACCCCATCATCTCACACTGCTTCGCCGCCATCGCTAAGCTTCCTGAGATCCATGAGGTCTTCATCGTTGGTTACTACGATGAGTCTGTCTTCCGCGACTTCATCAAGGACTGCTCCCGCACACACCCTCAAATCTCCATGAAATACTTGCGCGAATACCAGGCACTCGGAACTGCTGGCGGTCTGTACCACTTCCGCGATGCTATCTTGAAGGGTCGCCCTGACCGCTTCTTCGTCCTGAACGCCGATGTCTGCTGCTCGTTCCCTCTTGAGCAGATGCTGCGTCTGTTTGAGGAGAAGGACGGCGAGGCTGTAATTCTTGGAACCCGCGTGGCCAACGATGCTGCGACCAACTTCGGATGCATCGTCAGCGACGCTCACACCAAGCGTGTTCTGCACTACGTCGAGAAGCCTGAATCTCACATTTCCAACTTGATCAACTGTGGCGTCTACCTCTTCAGTACAGAGGCTCTCTTCCCCAGTATCAAGTCGGCAATGAAGCGCCGCGCAGACCGCCCTCGTCTCCTCTCCTACCCCTCATCAGACGCTCTCGACGCCGCATACACACCTAACGCCGGCCAAGACGACGAAGACGGCGAGAAGACTGTCATCCGCCTCGAGCAAGACATCCTCTCTGACCTTGCCGACAACCGCCAATTCTACGTCCTCGAGACCAAGGACTTCTGGCGCCAGATCAAGACGGCCGGCTCCGCCGTGCCCGCAAACGCCCTCTACCTCATGAAGGCCTTCCAACAACAAAGCGAAGAGCTCGCCAAACCCTCTGCCACCATTCTCCCTCCAGTGTTCATTCACCCTACCGCACAAGTCGATCCGACTGCAAAGCTCGGACCCAACGTCTCCATCGGCCCTCGTGCAGTGGTTGGTGCTGGCGCCCGTATCAAGGAAGCAATCGTACTCGAAGACGCCGAAATCAAGCACGACGCATGTGTTCTCTACGCCATCATCGGCTGGAGCAGTCGCGTTGGCGCCTGGGCGCGTGTCGAAGGCACTCCTACGCCCGTGCGTGAGCTCAGCACCAGTGTGGTCAAGAACGGAGTCAAAGTGCAAAGCATCACAATCCTGGGCAAAGAGTGCGTGGTTGCCGACGAAGTGCGCGTGCAGAACTGTGTCTGCCTGCCTTTCAAGGAGCTGAAGAGAGTAAGTCACTGTTGAAATACACACACGTCGAGAGTCTACCATACACTAACCGGTTCCCTTCTTCTAGGACGTGCAAAACGAGATCATCATGTAAAACGCCTGAGATCTCCATGTCCATCATCCAAGCGTCCACCACATTGGCAAGCTCTGCACGCAAAGGTCTCGTCACGATAGGCGACATTGCTCTCTTGCGGGTTTACCCATCCTCATCCATTCCCAAAAAATTAACAGTTCCGGCGTTCACGATAGAGAACCACAAAAATTTGAGCTACCAGGCATTTCGATGAAGCTTCGCAAGTCCACCCCAGTACAGCATGTAATATTGTCAATATATAACAAACCCCTAATCTATGCCGGTCTTCGTGCTGAAAAGCTGTTACCTTAGGGAATCTCGCAGTGTGTCATTCTGTGTACGGTCCATCAAAAGGAGAATTGCAGTCTCTGCGTTGTTCGAGCATTCTCAATTGGCGTCTAAGTAGCTCCCTTCCATCGAAGACCATAATTTGCAAGCCTCGCCCTCGGAGTCTGCGCGAGCAAGCAGAGACGCTGGCGACGCTCTCGCAAAGATGTCGGCGATTTCTTTGATGGCGCTTGTATACATGGCTTCGGTGCCTTTCCCCGGCAGCAGCCACGGTTCAGATTTTCTTCTGTCCGCGCTCAACTTTGTCATCTAGACGTTGGCAGTTAGAGCAGAGCTTGACTTGCCGAAGGCGGCACGTATGAATGAATCGGCGGCCGAAACTAACCTCTTTGATATTCGTCTTTAGCCGCAAAACAGGCAGTTCGATCTTGCCCCAGATGCCGGTTAGCGGAGGGTCGCTGAAGTCTTTGGCCGTATGCATGACCGTAGCGGTTTCCCGCGCCATTCTCGCGTAAGCCTCCGACATGCTTGAGTAGTATTTCTCCTGCCACGCGGGATTCCGGTGGATGCAATGCAGCGGGTTGGTGTGCTTTAGCTCTTCATTGTAGAGGATTTCAGGCCCTGTTTGGGAGTAGATACTTGTTAGCGTTACCTGGAGAGACATCACGATAACTTGGCAAGATAGAAAGAACTAACATATCTGCCAGATCGTCACGTATTGCGCGTTCGGCCCACATGCCAGGTTGCGGGCATGTCTAGAAGCTCCGGCTGTGTAGAAGAGGGCTTTGTCCACGATTGGGCGTTGGTATTGTGGTTTGGTATTGTTGAGGAACCATTCCATGGTGAATAGTTCGATGCTCGCGCATTTTCCGCTAAATCTCAGGCCAGATAAGACAGGCTGCTGGTCGATTGGGAATGACATCGCTACCGCCACCCACGCCATGGCAATGGTCGCCAGTCGAAGCAACGCCATTGTGCTGTCTTCGCCGAGAACGAATAGGTTGGCACTGAGTTCTGGAGATGCAGACCAGCTGCATCTTGCGCAGGACGTCAGATGATAAGAGTCGCGATGGGGGCGGTGCTATGCGGTTCAGCCGCACGCCATGGTCCGCGTGCATGGCTTGACCAGGGGGTGGGCGCTTAAAATACTATAAGTTGGCACCTGGGCAGTATATATATATATATATACACTTCACCTTCTGTACATTCTCTTCCCTCCCTAGCAACGTCGGCGAGCAAAACAGCGATACTACGCTATTCTTTAGCGAGACGAAAGCCGCTAGTTTATACCAGGCAGTTCGGCCTCACCAACTTTTGTGAGGAGATGCAGCGCGTCGACTCTGGGATCAATGATCCGAAGGTCAGATAGCGGGATGGTAATGACAATGACATGAGTCAATCAGATGATCCTGCTGCATTAATATAGTTCCTGCTTCATACCTTTGTGCATGCCGCTGATGATGTGATATCAGAGACCAGATCCCACCGCCAGTCGAGGGGAGACCGCGCCAGGCGAGCGTTACGCATTCCTCAAAGATTTCCCAATATCAAACAAGTGATATAAATGTGATGTAACCCTACCTGATACATACGACCATAGGTCAGTGAAAACTGGGCATCCCGTCCGCTCTGCCATACATAAGCACTGAACCGGGCGACTAGTACTAGAGTGGGTGACCATCTGGGAATCCCGCCTGTTGTATGTTTTTGGATTTTTGCATCTACTGGTGATGATTCATTGGGAAGCGCCACATATCTTTCAAACGTGCAGTTCTTTTGTTTCGACATCTTAGAAGACATACTAGTTAAGTAAGGATTTACTAGATCCATGAGGTCTGAACGGGCGATAGAGATAGACCATCGTGCCTGGTATTTGACAATCACGTAAGAATGGGCGAATCAATGCACATAACGGACGAAGATGGTGGTTCTCATAGTGGTAGTAGATACATTTGGAAAATACAAACTGAGGGGTATATACCTAGCGATTAAAACATCGCTAGTGCTGATGAGTCTGCACGTGGCAGTAAAAGCAAAAACGAAAACAAACAAGAATGAAACAGGAGCAAACATTCCATGTTCATCCGCATGAAGCGCTCAACGAACGAGTACACCTTCAGTGTCCTGGTGTTATATCCAAGGACTCCGGAGATATCCAACTCGCGCTTCAAAAATATAAAGAACAAGTCAGAAAGGATGTAATCCTCCCCAGCATCAACACCATGATGAATCGACGCCTCTAGCTTCACAAGCCAAGCGCCTTCTTGTTCCTCCTCATCGTCTTCTTAAGACTGAGCTCCCTCTCCTCGCTCGCCTTCCTAGCCTCCTGCAACTGCTTCTCAGCAATCTCCACGCTAGGCGCAGGCAAGATCTCTGTCTGCATAGCGGGAACTTGCTGTTGCTGCTGCTGCTGGGCGCCAGACGTAGCCTGCTGCTGCTGTCTGCCCGAATTCGAGCCACCACCAACACTAGGCGGAGGTGTGGCAGGAGGCATGACGAATTCGTTGATGTAGCGACTAGCTTCGTCGACGAGGAAAGCGCCTTTCTTCATGCTGCTGCCGTCCTGCACCATGGCTTCCATGACGCTGACGCCGCGGGCGCCGACGTTTTCGAAATCGCGTTTGAGAGCTTCAAGGTCAAAGGATGGGAAACGAGTGTCGTTTTGCGGCTTGGTGGGACGCCAGCGGAGCTCTTCGGGCATGTTCTGTAAAGCGCCTTCGAGGTCAAGGAAGCGGCGCTCGAGTTCTTGGTTCAATGCGCGGAGGTGTGCGCCGCTTGGTGTGACCATACCGCGATCCCAAATGCGGCCTTCTTCGCCGCCATACTGGATGGCGGGGACGGAGTGCTTGAGGAGGGCGTCGACCTCGTCTTTGGTGAGCTTGATGTTGAAGTCTGTCTTCCACGAAGCAGGGTTGGAGAGGTCTTTGGGGATGATGTTCTGGCCTGACTTCAAAGAAGCGGCACCGCTAGTGCGGAACAGGGAGTCGAGAGCCTTCTGGATTTCAGGCTTTGCGGCGCGTAATTCGGCGACGATCTGAGCTGGGCTGAGAGTAGGTGTTGGCGGCGGAGAAGGTTCGTGGGGTGATTGCAACGGCATGGAGGGCGTACGTACAAGAGCCGGGATTGGAGCCTCGACCGGGGCGGGTACCTCTTTTACTTGAGGTCCTGGAGAGACTGGACGACTCACAGTCGGTGTGGTATCAGTCGTAGGAGGCTCGACCTTCTGTGCAACCTCTTTGGGCTTGACAGGCTTGGGCGCTTTTTCCTTCTTCTCTTTCTTCTTGCGGCTGACGATGGCTTCTTGCGCAGGCTCTTCGGCAATCGACTTTCCTTCCTTGAGTAACCTAGCTTTGTCTTCTTCCTCCTTAGCTTTGGCTCGTTCCTGACGATCCTTCTTCTGTTGACTCTTCGTCTTTTCACGGATTGGGGCTGATCCGACTCTGCTTACACCAGGCGGAGGAGGGGAGTTGGCACGAGACTGTGAAGTAGAAGTCATAGACACGTTGTCCGAGATATGCTCACTGGACGGAGTGCCTGGCAGGTTCATGGATCCCACACTCGGCTGGCGGGAGGGTAACCTGTGGGCAGCAGTGATAGGTGGCGTAGGAACAGTTTGCACTGCAGGCGGAACTTCTGCCTTCGGTGTAGCACTCTGAACAACACGCAAGGTTCGCGGCGCTGTTTTGAACGCTGGAGAAGGAACACTCGTGCTGGGGCTCGCGGGCAACGACGGCACCGAAGGCGGTTGGGATACATTTCGAAGTTGCTTGATGGGCGTGCCAACGTCCACTGGAGTCGCAGTTGACGCGACATTTGTGCTAGCGGCTCGAACTGGCTTCTCTACCGCGGCAGCAATATCGAGCTTTCCGGGGTGCTTTCGCTTGCTGCTGTCTGTTTTGCTATCTGTCTTTGTAGGAGTGGCATATGTAGACTTAGGATCCTCCTTCTGTCCAACGACGGGATCTTTAGACGGCTGAGAGGCAGATGCGATGGCAGACGTCTTTTCATCTGCAGCTTTACCCTTCTTGGATTTGGTCAGGACCTGTTGCTCAGCGGATTCGACTGCAGTTGACTTGGTGTCGATGAAGGAAGCCTTTTCGTCCTTCTTCGATTTAACAACATCCGCTACACTGCGTGGGGCTCTGATGGGTCCAGGCTTGGCCGAAGGTTTCTCGTTCTCCTTGTGCTCAGACGCATGAGGCGTCGATTGCGCCTCGTCCTTTGTCGCAGGCTTCTCCTGGTCAAGTAGCCGCGATGCGACACCTTTCGACTTTTTGGTCGGCGTTTCGGCAACAAGATCGTCGTCGTCCCTTTTATGAGGCGAAGCAGCCCTCGAACCAGTCCTGGAGGGAGTCGCACTAGCGCCTGGGGTACCTGGTCGTAGGGGGATGGCGGGGACGATGTTTGAAGACACGGCTCTCCTCAGACTAGCTCTACTGGAGGGCCGGGACGCGCCTCCTTCGAGATCCGGCAAGGCGGTCGGTGGCTTGGAGAAACCAGGCGGAATCGTAGGCGTACCGCGGCGGGATGCTACCTCACTTTCGAGAC
This sequence comes from Cladosporium sp. VS III D KN 1, assembly GCA_019775635.1. Lineage (NCBI taxonomy): Eukaryota > Fungi > Ascomycota > Dothideomycetes > Cladosporiales > Cladosporiaceae > Cladosporium > Cladosporium sp. VS III D KN 1. The sequence continues at coordinate 1,297,910 of JACWFN010000027.1, forward strand.
CTGGTGGAATAGCTGGTGTGGATCGGCGAGATTCCTGGAATTGGGGAAGTGATGAAAGGCTAGGTCGACGTGAAGGCGTGGCGAACTCGCTCAACGCAGGGAAATCGGCGTCATCTGCTGCTAACTCGTTAGCGAGCTTTCCCCAATTGATAGTGAATCATCAGTATAGCCAGTCTTGACTGGCGGATGGACTGGCGACAGCGACGGCATGATAAGGCAACAGCAGGCACGGCAGCAACAACTGAACAGGCTAGAAAGAAAGAAAAACTCTAAATACAACCAAGTCTCTCGCCATGTCACATTTGGAACGAAATGAAGAAGCGCGACGATAGTCAGACTAGTCTTTCGTCAATCTATCAGCCACTAATAAAGAGAAGCTGTGAGTGATACGTACAATGGTGTGGCCATGACGAGAGACAGGATCGGAAAGAGAAATCCTCGCTCGCATCGTGCTCGACACAGCAGCACCCGCTTGCACCACGCATCCCAGTCAGTTGAAGGGTGCTGTCTTTTCCCTGAACGCCTTGCCAAAACCGGCCAGCGACCAACACTTGGTGCTGAAGCCGGGATCGAATGCCCAAGACTCCTTGCAAAAAGGCCAAGGTCATCAAGACCGGCCGGTCCCAAAATAAAAACAAGAAAGCAAGATAAATGCATGCCATAGCCATGTGATGCAAGCCGAAATGAAATAAAAAGGAAAGCCTGTTGTTGCTGCCGTAATTGCCGTCTTATGCCCAGCGTCCGCCGTAGCCGCCACCGCCGTGAATGGATGGGTTATACATGCCACCTGCTGCTGGTGGCGGAGTGCTCATATAGGGGCCTCCGTGTTGTGCGCTATGCTGCAAGCGAGACTGAAGTAAGTGGGCATCTGCGGCATCGACCAAACCAGCTCCACCGGAGGAAGAGCCAGTGTTGACGTGTCTATGCTTCTTGCCCTTTTTCTTGCTTCGCTGCTTCTCGCCATCGCCACCAAAGGACGACATTGACGATGCATATTGAGCAGACGCGGAGCCGGGGAAAGGGGACGAAGAGTAACCAACGCCACCAGTAGAGGAGTTGGGGTAGGGGTAGGGATGTAACTCACGCTTTGCCGCATCAGAGCCAGTAACGCTCGCATTTCGTCCTCGAAGAAGATCGCGCATCATGTCCTCGTTGACGTTTCGTCCGCCCACATTGCTGCCGTATGGAAGGCCACCAGTCGTGAAACCATGTCCCTGACCAAAAGTCATGCCGCCGCTCACGGGTGGCGTACCACTAGCCTTGAGTCCGGGTGGTGGTCCCTGCACGTTGCTGGTGAAGAACTGGGAGCTCTGAGAGTTTTGTTGTCCTCCAAAATGATTGCTGCCGTTTGGTGGCATCATGGCAGATTGCTGGCTCATCAACTTTTGATTGGCCACAGGCTTGACAGCTGTCGATGCGGAAGAGTCGTTTGCAAAGCTGAACCTAGAAACATTGCGCTGATGTCCGGGAGCGTGGTTACCCTGTTGGAAGCTGTTCGACTGGTTCAAGTATGAACCTTGGCTGCCAGGAGAGGGAGACTTCATGGTCTGGAGGAGCAATTGCTGATGCTGTTGAGGAGTTAGACCGCGCTCGTTGATCCCTGCTGGGCTCGACACGCCTCCGAATTGGAACCGCTGATCGAGCGTCGCATCCTGTCCGGGTGCAGTGACTCCTTCATGATTGGAGTCAACGTCGTCCTGGTCGTCTGGTTCACCGCCAAGTTGCATGCTGCCACTCATTTCTGGATTTTCGTCCGTTTCAATGTTTGACATTTGAGCAGCGGCCTGTTCCAGTTCAAGGCGTCTCTGTTCCTCTTCTTTTTGTCTACGCAGCCTGCGCTTAGCACCGCCGTCGGAATCAAATAGAGCCGGGTAACTGGTCAAAATGTCAATCTCGCTTTGAACCATGTTCGCAGAGGAGAACTGCAAACAGAGATCTTGCGGGCGGAACAGCTTCAGCAAATCGCGGATGGGACTTGGGGTTCGGGGCTTGCGAGCTTTGACGGGCGGCGGAGTGGGTTGCTCTTCAGGCTCAGGCTCGGGTTCAGACTCAGACTCCGGTTCAGGCTCGGGCTCTGGCGAGGGCGCTTTTTCGGGTTCGGGCGCTGGCGTAGGCGGTATCGTTGTAGGTTGCGACGTTGCAGGAGTTGCTGCAGAGAGTGCAGGGCTGTCGACAGAACTACTGACGTTTCGGCTCTCTGTTCTGCTAGGCTGCATCTGCATGGGCCTCGAAGCCCAGCTGGCCGTGGAAGGCAGGGCCGGACGATCCAGTGTTGGACTATGCGGCTGATCGCTTGCAGTCCGAACCATAGGTGTCGCAGCGGACATTGGTTGTTGAGATTGCGGAGGTGCTGGTCTGCTAGAACTACCCTGTTGCGTTGATCCAGCATTCATAGACGAAAGGTCGGCTCTTGAGTAGCTCTCGCCTGCTTCGCCAGCTTCATGAAGGAACATGCAGTTGCGATTCATACATGCATCTCCCCTCAGATAGGCCGAGCAATATTTCGTTGTTCCAAATTGCGCTCGCAGCGTGCGATCTCCGTTGGGCGAGCCGTCCACGGCAGCGATGCAGGACGCGGCGTCCTCTTTCTTCTCGTAGGTGACGTATACACCAACTGAGTCGAGCCTGTCCCTAGCTTTGCTGACAACGATCTTGATGATCTTTCCGTATTGGCCAAAGTAGGTGTCGCCTCGTAGGGTATGCAGCAGTTCTTCCTCCTGTAGTTTCGGTGAAAGACCAGTGACATAGACCAAGTTCTTCTGGACAACTCGGAGGCCGGCAAGATGCTTCCTACTAAGACTATCTGCTTCTGCCTTGGCTTTCTCCTTGAGTTGTGCCTGAAGATTCTTCTTTTGTTTCTGGACCTGTCTCGCGCGGTGTATGGCCGTTTCCTCGGGAGTAATGACCTTGTATTCGATGTCCTTGTCGTTGTAGGGTCGCCGGCACGCAGGGCACAGGCCGTTCATGTTGTTCTTCACATTGTTGTAGCAGAACTGACATATCTGTTGCAAGTTGTTAGTCTGGTCGCATCGACTTTGAGCGTTTGACAGCGAAACAAACCTGGTACCCGCAAGGACAAGGCTTGAAGCCCTTGTCAGTGAGGTCGAACTCCTCCACGCAGAGAGGGCATGTCTCCTCCTCCTCGTCATCGAATATGAGGGAGTCCTGTTGCACGCCTTTGGACATGGTGTATGTGAAGTGACGCGCGCCGAGAAGTGAGGGCAGGTAGTGGTGTAATGTGGATCGCAGCGGCCGGAGGTGAGGTGCAGCGCGACGGGGCCAGGGCAGGGCGGTGGCGTGGGAGGCGGTGGTGAATTAGAGGCAGTCAAAAAGCAGAAACGCCGGCCGGTGATGCTAGGAAGATCAGGTGATGATCGAACGCGATTAAGGGATGGAGTGAAGTGCCCACGGGCATGAGAGCGTGCTGTAGCGGCGAAGAGTGCTGCAGCGAGCGGGAAGCTTGGCGGGCAGTAGCGACCCGCGGACGGACCCGCGCTGCCAGCCAGTCGTGAGGCGCATAAGCCCATGACCAGTGCATTGGAGAGGCGACTTGAGATACTGCTCCCGGACGACGACGACGGCCATAGTCCTGGTACCTCCTCCCACCGCCACCACCACCGCCCTCCCACACCACACCGCCCCTCATGGCCTCGAAGCACGCCATCGCGCGGCCGCTCAGCGCCATCGTGCGCGCCTCCAAGACCAGCAGCGTCTCCCGCAGCGCCCTCAGGACTTTCGCGACCACCACCACACGGCCCAAGGAGCTCGCCGCCGACGTGAGCGACCTGCCCAACCTCAGACACGCACAGAGAGGCCCGCAGGGCAAGCTCGCACACGCGCCCATCATCAACCACGCCGACAGGACCGCCGACCGTGCCACCACCCAGCACCAATATGGCCAATACCTGCTTTCTTGCCTGCCCAAATACGTCCAGCAGTATGCTCCAGCCATGCCAATCGCACTCAGATTACAATGACTTACACGTATTGCAGGTTCTCTGTCTGGAAGGATGAGCTGACTGTAAGTACATCCACATGGAAAGCTTCAATGCCTCGTCCATACTAACATCACCTCTTCAGATCTACATCTCTCCCGATGGCGTCATTCCCGTCTTCTCCTTCCTCAAATACCACACCGCCGCCGAGTACACCCAAATCAGCGACATTACCGCTGTCGACTACCCCACCCGCGACCAGCGTTTCGAGGTTGTCTACAACTTGCTCTCCGTCCGTCACAACTCGCGCATTCGCGTGAAGACCTACGCCGATGAGGCATCGCCCGTGCCTTCCGTCACCGGTCTGTACGATGGTGCCAACTGGTACGAGCGTGAGGTCTACGATCTGTTCGGTGTCTTCTTCGTCGGCCACCCCGATTTGAGGCGCATCATGACCGACTATGGTTTCGATGGACACCCATTGAGGAAGGACTTCCCCTTGACCGGATACACTGAGATCAGATACGACGAAGAAAAGAAGCGCATTGTGGTTGAGCCTCTCGAGCTCACACAGGCCTTCAGGAACTTCGAGGGCGGTAGCGCGGCGTGGGAACAGGTTGGCCCTGGTCACGACCGCAAGCCCGAGGAGGTACGTTTAAATTGAATTGCTGCAGACATTGCTTATCACTTACTGACATTTCACTTTAGTTCAAGCTTCCTACCCCGAAGCCCGAGCCCAAGGAGGAGGAGAAGAAGTAGTTTCTTTACAGTGTCACAATTGTATAGACTATCTGTACATACATATCAATATTTTTTGCATCCTACGAGTTTTGCTCCAGGACATCTATCAAAACCTAGCTGACAACTTTGAGTGAGGGCTGATCGTCCAATCTATGTTCGTACTCCGTCGTCTGTGATAGCTATAGTACAGTATACTGTATACATAGGTACAAATACAACTACAGCTAAGCTTACAAACAGATGAGCTACGCCGTTATTGGTCAGAAATTCTCCACCGAAAGACCCCAAACCCTAATCAACACGCAGGTCGTCTCCGCAGGGCGACCGTGGCCCTTTTGTATTGACGTAGTGCCGGAGATGACTGTACCTGCTTTGATTAAATGTACATATGTACAAATATCGACGCTTAACTCTTCCTGATCCTGAGGAAGCTGGGTATCGATTGAGCCAGTGATTGAACAGACTCCAGCGAGAAACGCCACCACCAATCGAACGTCCCTCAAACCGCCTAGAACGTCAACTCGTGACACCAAAACTCATTGGAGTCCGAATCTGGAATACCACATCTAAACAATACAAGCTTGAGCAATTCTAAAAACTCGCAAGACCTCAACATGGCTGACCGCGACAACCTCACCACCCGTACGATCCCTTTCATGGAGCTGTCCGATGGATCAGACAGCTCGCTCACGGCACCGCCTGCACCTTTGCCCCATTACCTCAATGCTGAAGGCAGATCTATGGCAAGATTCGCCGTGGAAGGCAATGCTGTTAGTAAGTGCCCTTCCTCGTAGCCTACCACCAGTCCTACCTTTCCGAGTTCGATCATTTAAGACTAGAAAAAAAAGCAATCAAACAGGCCACAGAGCAAGAACTAAGCGATAATTGTTCTGCTCTGTTTTGGACGTGGCATCCTCGAATCTAGAAATCTCGAGACTTCAAAAGCCGTAAACGAGATTGAAAATGTTCAGTAAAACCACACATTCACGGACACAGGCTAACCTCACTCCCAGTAACCGGCGGCGCCGGCACCCTTGGCCTCTCATGCGCCCGCGCTCTCCTCGAACATGGTGCATCCGGCATTTGCCTCTGGGATCTCGAAAGCACACTCCGCTCCTCACTCTCGACAATCACAGCGCTTGCCGCCGACTTCCCCAGCGTGCGCGTCTTCAGCATCGCAGTCGACGTGACCGATTCAGCCTCCGTAGCCGAAGGAGTGACAAACACAGTCTCCACCTTGGGCTCGCTAGACCACCTCTTCTGTTTCGCCGGAATCGTCGGCTGCGTGCCTGCGATCTCCATGACCGACGACCAGTGGCGGAAGACCATCGACGTCAACACGACCGGAGCCTTCCTCTGTGCGCAAGCAGCCGCGAAGCACATGGCGGAGACTCCATCGCCGAACAGGAGCATCACACTGACAGCTTCCATCTCGGCTCACCGCGTAAACTTTCCACAGCCGCAAGCAGCTTACAACGTTTCGAAAGCGGCGATTGTGGCGCTGAAATCTTCGCTCGCGGCCGAGTGGGCTAGTAAGGGTATCAGAGTCAACTCCATTTCTCCCGGGTACATGGACACGATCCTCAATGCTGGCGATGGACTGGAGGAGATGAGGCAGAGCTGGGCTAGCAGGAATCCGATGGGGAGGATGGGAGCTGTGGGAGAATTGGATGGTGTTTGTGTGTTGCTGGCGAGCAGGGCGGGGACGTATATCAATGGGGCGGATTTTGTTGTTGATGGCGGCGCGACTGTGTTCTGAGTCGGGAAAGATTCAAGTTTGGAGCTTTGGCATATGTATGGGAGATGCACTGTAGCTACTCGTGCTCAGTGGTTAGACCGTGAGAATGCATCAGGCGCTCAGGCGCTGACTGACAGTCTTACTCTTGAGAACTGTGTGGATCAATGACACTGGTTGGCCAACCAATCTTGATAAGCACTCTCTACATACTCGGGTAATCATGAGAAAAATAGAAAGAAACAAAGCCTAAAACACAATCGTACATCCATCTTCAGTCAAAACCTCAGAAGCTCAGATCCCTGAGGATCAGAAACCGCCAAAGCCGAAACCTGACAGTAAAATAAATGTCAGCGTTTAGTTCTTGATGCCTGTGAAGGAACCGAGACCGGAGCCGAGGCCAGAGCTGCCGCCGGAGCCCAAGCCAGACAAGCCAGACAGGCCAGAGCTACCGCTGCCCAGGCTGCTCAAGCCACCGAGGCCGGAACTGCTGCCAGAACCCAGACCGGACAGGCCTGACAGACCAGACAAGCCGGAGCCTGAGCTGCCCAAGCCGCCCAAGCTGCCGAGGCCGGAGCTACCGCTGGAGCTGCCGTCTGAAAAGAGGTCAGTCAGGCTCCCGAGGCCTCCAAGGCTCCCAGTAGAAGGAGAGGAGGTCGATGTCTCACCAGTAGTGGAGCCGGAGTCTGAGTCAGAGCCGGAGGAAGTGGAAGAGCCAGAGCTGGAAGAACCAGTGCTGGAAGAGTCGCTGCTCGAAGAGTCGCTTCCAGAAGAGCTGGTTGCGCTGCCGCCACCGGTCTTGGAGACGATGAAGGCTGCGCCGTCCTTGGTGTCGCCGTTGCTGTGGTGAGAAACGAGGTTAGTTGTGTTAGCTCATCATCGGGAGGTCATAACGGATTCATACCTGGTGTAAGCAAGGTGAGCGGCAGTGATAGCAAAGCCACCGGTCTCGCACACGCCGTCGCCAGAAGCGCAGTAGCTCTTGACCTTGCTCTTGTCGAGGCCGCCAGCGGTGTTGCGAGAAGGGTCGCCGTAGACAACGACAGCAGCGATGTCGTCTGGGCTGGCACCAGAGGAGATCGCGTTGGAGACAACGAATCCTCCCTGAGAGTAGCCGCCGAGTGCGATCTTGGTGTCAGGGCACTTGGACTTGGCCTGAGTGATGAGCTTGGCCATGACAGGACCGCCCTGGCTGCCCATCAAGGCGTTGCTGGCGATCGATGCCTCGTAGTCGACACCCTGGACGGCGACGCCGTCGGCACCGAGAGACGATTCGAGAGCAGAGGCGACGGAGGGGCAGACAGAGCTACCGAAGTTCTGAAGGTGGGTTTAGCATTGTTGAGAGATATTTGGCTAGAAGAGGAACGTACACCAGGCTCAGTAGAGCCACGAGCGCAGATGAAGGTGACTGGAGCACACTTGCCGTCAACGATGTCGTTGCGAGTGCTGCTACCACCACCCCCGAGGCTGAACTGGCGCTTCTCGACTGGCGCAGCCATGGCGACGGAAGCTGCGTAGAGCAGGTAGGACATGGTAGCGGTGTACTGCATTTTGACTGTGCTGAGAATTATCGGTTGTTGAAGAAGTTGAGTTTTAGTAGTAACGAAGGACTGAAGACACCAGGTCTTTGCAAGATGGGGAAGAAACGAATGTGCTGTGGCAGAGAATTGCAATTGCTTGGAGACAAAACTTCTCAACTGTAGCAAGAAGTTCCTTTATACATACCGAGAAACGGCCGGCCCTACCTTTTGGATATTAATGTGTCGTAGGATCTCCACGCGGGTTGGGCTGATGCATTAGAGTTCACGTTGAGGCATGGACCGCCATGCTGTCTGCCGCGCGCGCGAGGACAAAGTCATGGCCATTACGGATAACGCACGGTAGGGCTCACTGCCATCTTGGACATATGTCGCAATGTTGATGAGTTGTCCCGTGCCATCACGTCGTCGGGTGTGATCATGCAGGACCGTGAAACGACGAGCAGCGCAGCCAGAGCGTTGCGGCGCAAATTAGCGGATGCATGTGTCTGCGAAGGGTAAGAAGACCTTGGACCCAGGAGACCACTCGTCTAGGCACTCGAGCTAGCGTTTGAGGTATCGTGTGAAGTTCGGGTGGGTGACAGGCATGACAAGGAGCAAGAAAGCCCTGCAGAGATGAAACTTGTGGAGTCGCTTGCAGATCTGGCTTGGCGGGTGAGGACATCGCATGCGCCACATCTCGATCCAAGGAATTCCATACCTCATGTTGCGAGCACACCGATCTGTAATATTCGCTTTCGTTTGCGGGACGCGATATGGCATGATTCTGCTCGATTGAATTTATGCGCGTACCTCAAGAATGACTTGGAGTGCGCACCACAACCAGTCTGTGACCTCGACGAAACAGACACGGGAAGTATGATGATACATGCTCAAGACCTGTCTCGATACAATTATGACATAAATGCGTGACGGTAAAGGCAGATAGCAAGGATACAGGGCCACGTTCGATCGCTCAAGTTAACCTATCGGCAGGAGCGTACTGGCTGACCACGAGTATGTGTGACGACCAAGATCTTTGACGATAAATCACATGGTTCCACATTACAGATAATTTTCTTTCTTTCTGCAATGCCAGAATGAGATCCGGGTCATGCCTGCGTCTGTAACGTATCGAGGTGAGCAGCAGCTCTGATGGCAAAGCTGCCGGTCTCACACACGCTATCGCCTACGGCGCAGGATTCACCTTGGGGTAATCCAGAGATGACCATTGTGGAGTTAGGGCCTCTGCTCAATTTTATTATTGTTCACCAGCTTAGCCATGAAGGTGCCACATTGTGCGAGCCGCAGGATGTGTTCAGCTGGATCGTGGCGGTATGGTCAACGCCCTGGACGGTGACCTGAGTCGCAGCCAAAGAGGAGATCATCTGCTTGGCTAGGGCTGGACCGATGGTAGATCCCATGGTGGTCTAGATTTGTCAGTGCGGACACGGGCATGAGGTTTTCACGCGATATCACCAAGACCATTCTCAGTCGATCCTCGGAAGAAGATGAATGTAAGCGGTGCGGTGTATGTGGCGCTATCGACCGTTGACATTCGAAACTTGACTTTATTAGGAGCTCTGCAAGCGAACCTGGGTTTTTGGTATTGTGGTGGTTTTTCACGATGGCTGCTTGGTAGTTCAGAACAGAGGCGAGGCGAGACGGAACGGGATGGTTTTTCAGAAAGAGCGACCCGTGAAACATTAGGGCTTGTCGAGCCTAAAGGAATTCAGAGCGAATACAGGTGTTCTTGTAGGGCATCGGGGGACAGTGAGCTGGTCCAAGGAAGGATGATCCGGGCCCATCCTTCAATGGACGGAATTGTGCCGTCAACAGATATTAATGATCGCCTTGAGAAGGGCATCTGCAGCCGGAAGATTGCCCAGCTTGGCTTGCCGCCTTTTGTGTGAGCCGTCCCCAAGTTTCAGTGCTTCGCACGATTGAAAATTCTCCAGTTGTCATTTTAGGCGGAGTGCTATGTAGTCGTCAACTGGGTGAGCGTACAGCTTGAACTATAGCGATAATTCAAGTAGGGTGCGACTCTGATGCTGACAGAAAAACCTTACCTCACTCAGAGATGCATACGAGCTCCCGAATGCTTAGTCGCCACTAAGGTTGTCGGATTACTGGAGGTAGGACGTCTAAGCATCAAGATCTGCGTTGACCCATGTCATCTTCCAGCGTGCTGGTTCCTCTCGAGATTGCAAACTGCGCGCTTCGGCTTGCTCGGGCTGTCCCCTATGCGGCTCTGAACCATTCAAGGCAATGGAAGTCCCACATAGATTAGTTGTGTGACACGGCAAGGTGAGTTGCTATCAGGCAAACAGACACACCGCGGAGGGCTCGATCAAGGTGATCGGGAGCCGAGCAGTAGTTCGCAGCACGTTCTTTTTTCTGTCAACACGTGCACCCATCAACAACGGTCCTCCTGGAGGATTCTGTGTCATGACGGCGGTCCTTTAGCCAGGGTGGGATGGGGTGAAGTGGCTCGGTCTCGGCATCCTCCCGGAAGCATGAATCGTGTTTGAAGATCATCCGCTGGGACGAGGCTCTGGTCTCCACCATCGAGAATCGCGCGTCATGCCTGCCATGCACCTTGTTCTTAGGATAGCGCCACACTGTGATGGTGCCGCTAAGCGAGCTTGCTTGGAAGATTGACGTGCGCCTCTCAGATCTCAGAGGACGAATGGAAAGTAATCATGGCTTTTTCGTGCCTCGGCTTGCTGCGCACACGAGGCTGGAAGCGGCAAAACTTGACCTCTCTCCTCCTCACCCGCGCCAACATGATTCGTGCATCTCTGCTCCGAAACGTGCTGGGCTGAACGCCCTTTGAATTCTGTCCCGGCATTCAGCCTAGTCTGACCAGGCCTCTACACCTCGGTTACTGAGCACAGAATACCATGAAGTGACAGACGTACCTACTAGGTGACAAAGAGACCATCAACATCACAGCATGACTCTCCAGTCAAAGCGATGCAGCGACACGAGCAGATTAGTGATCTGCCAACCACGCTGATGCATGCTAAAGTCGACCTAGGAAAACGGTCATAAGTGACCATTCTGGCAAACGCTCCGGGGCATTTCTCCACTACTCCTGGCCGCATGCACGTTTATGCTGCAGATGTGACAGGAGTGCACGGGCTTCTTGCATGTTTCGGAGCAGCGGCAGACCACCCTTCGACTTAGCGTTTCATCCTTGATCTACCCTGGGATAGGCATAGCTTCCCTTCTTCCTAAGAGCTTCCTGACTTCACATCGTCGTAGACGTAGTAGTTTCGTAAGACCTGACGCCACATTGCCATCGCTCCAGTCGAACACTCCAGTCGTCATCGTTCACAACTTGACATACTGTTTCCGGAACGAATTTTGCATATAAACGTGCAGGACGATATGCCTTTCCAGCAAAGGTCACGATCGCCTAACAGCGAAGCGGCCGAGCCGTTGTACAGAGACAGCAGCGATGAATCAGAAAAGCATCAAAGCCACGGCTCAGATACGCAAACACAAGCCTTACAAGCCTCGATCCGGCAGCTACGAAGGTGGCTCATCGCAGTGAGCATTGCTCTCGCAATCTCATGCGCATATACTCTATTTTCCTTCAGACATGTCGTCCGCAGTCACACAACTTCCAAGCGTCTGAACTTCGCTCCAGAGAGTGTGCCACTGCCTATCAATCATAGCCGCACCAATACTAATCCAATCTCCCAGTCCCAACACAACTCACCACCTTCGAAAAGACCATCTTCGCCTCACCCTCAACCCAAGAAGCAGACGAAGCCTGGGGCAACGACCTCTCGCCACCCGGCGACGGCTTCGTGCTCATCCCCGATCCAGCAGCCTTCTCTCTCCCGCCCGGTGTAGCCCCAGACTCCTCCCTGGAGCCGCCCGCCGTCGGTGAAATCTACGACATCTCCGTCTTCCACCAGCTGCACTGCTTGAACCACGTGCGCACGTTCCTATTCACCCTCAAAGCGGGCGTTGACTACAACACTTCTGCTGAGACTTATGAGACGCTGCTTAAGGCGCAGGAGGACCATGTTTACCATTGTTTTGATTATATTCGCCAGGCGCTGATGTGTAATGCGGATTTGACGGTGGAGTGGCCGAAGGTGGAGGCGGATGGGAGGAGGATTGCGGTTGATGGGTGGGGCGTTACGCATCAGTGTAAAAATTGGGTAAGTTCTCATGTTTCATCTTCACTGCTTATATCGAGGTGGGAGTGGATCGTGGCTAATGTTTCTTGCAGGATGCTGTCCTGGAATTCATGGGCAACTATAAGATTCCCAACGCATGGTAAAGCATGAGAAAGATGACAAACGAAAATTGAATGCCAATGAATGATATGCACACGCACACCAGCGACCCAATGAACTTGCTCCGTCATTTCGCCACCTACCCAACGACAACCCACCCCTCCTCCTTCTCTCCCTCCTCTCCACCCTCACCCTCGTCATCACTCCCCTCCATCAGCTTCCTCACGGCTTCCACCTCAAGCCTCACACCCGGCTCATCCACACGCGGTATATCCGCATACCTGCTCCCTTTCCGCCCAGCATGAAGCTCACAAGGTCTGCCGTCCTCGCAATCGGGCGTACAGACTGTGCGCAGAGAAGCACCAGAGCGGGAGACGGTTAGCTTGGTCCAGGTCGTGAGGTCATTCTCTGAGGACGTTGGTAGTAGGCTCGGAGACTCTGTTTGGGTTGATTGGCTTTGGTAGAGGTTTTCCTTGGTATGGTGATTATGCTTGCGCGTGGAATTGTGCTGGTGGCTGCGATGGTGGGTGTGGCGGGCTGAGGAGGCAGAGTGCTGGTGGCTTGCTCCCACAGTGTAGGAGGTGTCTGTGATGGCAGGCTCGGAAGTCGCTGTTTCAGTGTCTTGCGCCTGGATCGCGGACGAAGTATCGTGTTTGGAGGCTTTGGAAGAAGACATTGCTCAGTACGCTCAAAGTGATGTGGCGGTGTTGAGGAAAGAGCGACCGCACACTCAGCCCATGGTAGGAAGTCTAGTGGTGAAGACCTTTGTGTCAGTGAAGCTGGTATATTGTGAGTGTTTGCTGGAAATCTGCATAGATGACTGTGTGAGATCTGGCGCTTTTGTTCTCTAAGGCAGGCGCGTTTGGTTCATTGTATGAAGGTTTGTGCGCCCAAAGCACAGGCGACTGCATGTGACGCAAACATCTTTGAGAGAGCCACTGTATGCTTGATGATGCAGGTACACTTCTGTACAATCTATCATGCTTTTTCGAGTTTCTCTATCGTGCTATCATTATTTGAATTTGGCGCTGCACATATTCACAAGTCGCAAGCCTCTACTGGAAGTAGCCAGGGAACAGCCAGCTAAGCTTGTCCACAGCCTCCTGCTTCCTGCCAGCGGGAGCAGTCATGCTACCAGCAAACTTCATAGCGCCCTCAAGGTGCTTAGCAGCAACAAGATCCTTGTACTCCTCCTTGCTCAGCTCGTCGAGCACAGCGCCGACGAAGCGCTTTGCGTTCTCGGCGTTGGCCTTCATGTTGCCCATGACCATCTCGACGGTCACGCTCTCCTCGGATGAGTGCCAGCAGTCGTAGTCGGTGCTCATGCAGATCATCTGGTATGCGATCTCTGCCTCCTTTGCGAGCTTAGCCTCGGGGAGAGCGCTCATGTTGATGACGCTGCCACCCCATGCGCGGTACATGTTCGACTCAGCACGGGTGCTGAACTGAGGTCCCTCCATGCACACGACGGTGCCCTTGTCGTGCAGACGCACGCCGTCACCCTCGAGGCTGTGGCCGCACTGGCGCACGATCTTGGCAATACCCTCGTCGAAGGGATCGGCGAAGCCGACGTGGCCGACCATGCCGCCCTCGAAGAAGGTGAAAGGGCGGATGCCCTTGGTGCGGTCAATGATCTGGTCGGGGATGACGAAGTCGCGGGGCTTGATCTCTTCTTGGAGGGAGCCTACGGCGCTGAAGGCGATGATGGTGCGGACACCGAGGCTACGGAGAGCGGCGATGTTGGCGCGGGCGGGAACCTCGTGAGGAGCGATCTCGTGGTGGAGACCATGGCGGGAGATGAAGGCAACGGGGATGGGCTTGCCGTCGCTGGAGGGAGAGGAGTGGTGGAGGACGGTGACGGGAGAGGAGGGCTTGCCCCAGGGAGTGTCGACGTTGAGGGAGGCAATGGCGGTGAAGCCGGGAAGAGACTGGAGGCCGGTACCACCGATCACCGCAATGGGGATCTGACCTGAGGTGTTGTTAGGGAGCTGTTGAGCTTGCGCCAGTCATGTCTTGTCTGGACTGTTCGGCGTGGGCTTGTACTGCTTGACACGCACCATCGTATGAGGAAGCGATGTTGGCCATTTTGCGAAAGCCGATGTGTATATGACGTTTGGATACGGTGTTTAGCGTGTGTAGGCGTGGAAGAAACATTCACATGGACCACTTTATTATTCTTGTTGACTTCGTCTCGACTTTTCTGGCTGCCCCGCAACACGTGCAAAGCCCAAGAGTGACGCCATGTGGGGGAGCGGAAGGCTTTCCGCCTTCGGGATGCATTTGCCATGACTACCTAGGTATCACCACTAATCGACGGGCAGATATCAAATATTAGGAGGTACTATGAGCTCTAAGTGGCGAGTGTGGGTTTCAGCGCGCTCGATCTCGACATCGACCACAAGGATCCGAAGCTACAATCTTGGCCCTTCGCAATGCAGAAAGCGTGGTCACAGCATTGCAGCCATAGAGGTATAGACCTGTACAACAGCAGGAGAAGAAGAACCACCCTCAAGATCCGGTATCTCAATAACGTGAGTATTCTGTGCAACAAAATTACATATAAACAGCCTACGCGAGCGAAGTCTTGAAGCCCAGCGGCCTGTACCTTGCAAAGTCTCCTGGCATGATCGGAACCCGTTCGAACGCCCCTGCGCCATCGTCAATAAACCGCCTCATGGGGAGGAACCAGTTCTTGCTCTCCAAGTACTTCTCGACCTCATCCTCCAGTACCAGATCAAGCGTGACGTCCGCGATGTCATCAGCGTACGTATAGGTATCCTCCTCTCGCACATCCACTTCTTGCTTGGTGGCTGATTCCGCTGGTGCGGTGATATGTTCTTTGCCAGCAGAACTCCCAGCAGCGATCATTCGCTGCTCGGTGAAACGCTCGACCAGAAGCCAACGCTGGATCCTGGGATAACATGCCGCTTCGTTGAAGGCATTGACTTGCATACCGTGCTTCCTGTAGCTGAGAATGGCGCCGTTGCGCACAAGGTATTTAACCACGTCAAGTCGTCCAGTTTTGCAAGCACCCATGAGCGGCGTACCTTCCATGCCTCCCTCAAGGTTGAGCATCGCGTCGGCACAGTGTAGAATCTTCACAAACGCTAACAGTCCGGCAGTCGCGGCACGGTACAGTGACGTGATCTGGACGTCGCTAAATCTACATCTACGTGTCAGACTGAGCTTGCGATAGTGTGGTGTCATTAGTCTCGACATCGCTCTCGCTGCTGGTCCGCCCATCCCGAAACACAAGACATCTGACATGATCACGAGTTGCTGCATGTGGTCCCTAGCCATCCAGATCTGCTTGTACCCAGCCGCACACCACGCAATGATATCTTGAAGCGTGGGTGGAAGGCCCGCGTCAATCAGCCAGAAGAATGTAGACGGAGTCTGACTTGCAACCGCGATTTGGAACAGGGTCCAGTCTCTGTAGTCTCTCACAGACAGGTCGGCACCGCGACTCGACAGCAAACGTACAGCGTTCATGTGGCCGATGCTGAGTGCCAGGCCAAGAGTAGTCAACATGTTCCCGTCTCTGGAGTCAACTGTAGCACCGTGCGACAAGAGCAACTCCAGCATGGCATCATCGCCTTGTTGTGCTGCATAGTGCGAGCAAGGGACCATTGCAGAATCGACAGCGTCAGGGTCGAAACCGTCCGTCAACAAAATTTGAACGCTTTCGCATTGGCCTGAGCGTACAGCTGTATGCAACGGTGTTCCGGTTGTCGACATCCAGTGGTTCTGGTCGAAAAGATAGACTAGTACATTCCTCTGCCATCCAGATCTGACCGGCTCCACCCTTCGCTCTTCCGCGAGCATGAGTCGCAAGGCCTCCAGGTTCCCGTTAGCAGCGGCCGAGTGTATCATAGCATTGAAGTCGTTCCAATTAAAGCCGTCCACTGAGTCAAATGTTGATTGCAGTTGTTTGAACATATTGGGCTGAGAAGCTAGTAAGCCAAGCGCCGACAGACCCTGTGGATAATGGTACCAACAGAATGTTGTACACAACTTCACTCTGAGGCTTAGCAGATACTCGACTGAAGCAACCTGCCTTGAAGTCAATGCAGTCATTACAGGAGTGCACCCGCATTGTTCAAATGGTAGCTCAAGGTTGCCACCTGCGGCGACAAAGCTCTTGAGCCGGTCCAGATCTCCAGAACTAACAATGGCACAGATTGGATTGGGTGTAATATCTTTCGAAAGGAAATCATGAGGTCTTTCATTCGAAAATTGACACCCAGCATCCAGTGCAGTTCGGAAAGGAATGTGAGAGCGGTTCAGGTTGGCGACTGCCAGATCAAGAATGGTTTGACCATCAGGGGTTCTCTTCGTGAGACTGCTACCTAAATCCATGAGTAGCTGCATCATCTGTCCATGGCAGTTTGACGTGGCAATGTGAAGCGCAGTACATCCGGTTCTATCCAATCCATCGAATGTTGCTCGAGTATCCTTTTGTGAACTTGTGGCTCCAAGCATTTCTGATAAGCGGTACCCGTCTTGGTTTGCAGCCAGCACATGCCACACGCTCTCGCCGGCATTGTTCGATCGAAACAGGTCGGCTTGAGACGATATGATGACATCCAAGATGTCTTGGAGCTGTGCGCGCCATTCATCTGAGTAAGGCATTCGAGCCCAACATAGGAGGCCGCTATTGTTGTCTTCGTCGAGGGAGTTGATGTTGGCACCAGCATTGAGAAGTGATTTCATGATGGTTGAAATGAAAGGTAAAGGCTTGCGATCATATCCGAACAAGCATCTTAGTGGCCGGTCTCCGTATGTGTCAAGTTTATCGACCTGAGCTCCCTTTAGTATCAAGTATTCCACCACCGAAACGGACGACCAAAAGCAAGCTTTGTGCAGGATCGTCTCGTCGTCAATCAATTGATTAACGGAAATCTTGGAATACTCCAAGAACCATCGCACAATGAGCAAATCATCGTTTTCGCAAGCCTCATCGAGCACACGGACGTAGCCTGGAAGCACTTCATTTTGCTCATCAGTGACGGATGTCGCTTCTAAGTTAAGTTGACTGCCAGCAATCTCCGATGACTGTCCTAGCTTCTGCAGGAGCCGGATGACAGCTGGCCGATCACCCTCGGCAACTTGATCGAAGTTGATGGGGCAAATCGACGCAAGTTCTTCCTTTTCACCGTACATGTACAACCAATCGGCGGTGATCCCATCTATGGGAGCTCCGGCTGCAAAAACTTCCTTACGATGACCGGTCATACAGGCAATCAGGGTCGTCGACACCTCTCGTCCATCAGGGAGTGGGAACTTGACATTCATGTCAGCCCCGAGGTCGACTAGAGTCTTCACCGTCAAGCTGGATATATCATGTCGACGGCGGAGGTCATCGATTTCATTAAGTTCACGTTGTTTCCACTGAATGTCGAATAGTGAACATTGGAGCATCGACATGTGGAGTGCTGTGCCTACAGAGCCTGCGTCGTTGAGGTCCGCGGGTGAGTCAACAATTTTCCCAAGGATCTGGTGTTGATGTATCAATGCAGCGAGGCGTAGCTTGCCCAACATTGCGGCAGTTGCAAGCGCCCTTGTCCAGTGTGATGTGGCAAAGAGTGAATGCTCACAGTCAGTACATATGTCACGTCCAAGTATGGCGGCACCTTCCTGCCTGATCTCAGTATGAAGGCCCAAGTCCACGAGGCTAGTATAGCTCCAGACCAGCGAATCCATGTCGCGGCAAATCATGCTCCAGTCTAGAAGAAATGCGTGAGCCCAGACATGATAGTAATCCGGCGTGGGGCCCAAGAAGAGTTTTGTGGTCAGTGCGGCAATCGAAGCTGTCCGCTGACAGTGACGTGCAAAGCTCCACCAATATCTTGCTGCATACGAGTAGAATGGGACTCCACAGATCCAGTGGGAAAAAGATGCCGGATCTTTCATGACGTCGATTGTAACGTTGTCAAATGTCAGAGCCGTCAGAGAAATCTCAGCCATATATTGATACGCGTTGTCATGGCAAAAATGAAAGCGTGCGAGATGTGGCTGACTGATTGGGTCTAATCCTTCCAAATATTCGACGACAGTGAAGTGTGCGGATTCTAATCGTCGACTATCTGCGGAAACCCTGATCAGACTACTACAACTCAACAAGATATCCTCAGCGTCAATCAATTTCCTGGGGTCCATAGATGTTGCTTGTGAGTCGATGCACACAGCTTCACAAAGTTGCTGCGTACTGATTCCACCATCAATGATCCAGATCAATGACCTTTGCACCAATTTGCAAATGCTTTCACCTCGATCGAGGACCCGCTCGAGTATCCTGTCATAGGTAGATTCGAGCGTCCGAGGCAATTGTTTCAAAGCAGAAAGTCTCTCGGCATCCGTTGTCAGATCGCAGAGATGATCTAGCTGACAAACAACCCATCGAAACCTCATGAGACGTCAGCCTTATCGACACACAAAAACCAAAGCTGCTATAGCTTCCCACTTACATGCCGTCTGCACCATTTACCAATGTCTCAATGATCTCGTCCTTGACGCTGGGGTCTTTGATACGTAACTTTCGGAACCGTGTACGCGACTCAATTTCCGCGGGTACAAACAGGCGGAGGTCTTGACTCTCAGCGGCGATAGACATCTGGACATAATCCTCAAGAAAAGGCACCATGTCAGCTTCTTTGCGGCTGAATATCAAGGTCCGCACACCAGGAGTCTCGCCGGCGAGTGAAGCCAGCGTATCCGTGACCGCAGCTGCTTCGTGGCACTCATCGACACCATCGATGATGATCGAAACACTGCCGAATTGGCGAGTCATCTTGCGCAGCATCATCTCGAGTTCTTTGTCATTGCGAGTCCAGGTTTGTGCAGACGTGTGCTCGTGATGCTTAAACTTTGCCTCCAGCATGTTCATACATTGTCTGTTCTGGCGGGCAAGCTGACCGACGAGACATCTGAGTACTCCTGCCGATCGTCGAGACTCCTCGTTTGCATGGTTGCAGTAGTAGAACATGACTCCGTGGTTAGAGGACATCAGTTCTGCAGTCTTGCTGATGGCCAGTACCGAGAGTATGGTCTTCCCTGCTCCAGGTATTCCGTACACCCATAGCTTCGAGCCCAGGGTTGAAAGCCACGTGCTGAACGGCTTACCTTCCTCAAGGAACCAGAGACCTGTCCCATGCTGATGGAGCTTCAAATTTGCCTGGTATGTATCGTCGGCATCTTCGGCACCGATCATCTGGAGAAGCCTGCGGTCCTCTTGTGTGTTCTCGATCTTGCAAAGCTTATTCACTGAATTCGCGATGCTATCAATCTTGACGTCGGTCCTTTCCCCGGCGTGGTGGGAAGACAAGATCGCGTTCAGAGCGTCGGCAGAGAGTGCTAAATCGAAGGTGGATTTGTGCCTTTCCATCTCCGATAAGAACTTCTCGGTCTCAGATGAACTGAGGGGCCACTTCAGCGTCCGCTTTGCCTTTTGGAAGACCGATATGCCATCTTCTTTAGGATCAGATTTCTCCAGCTTGTCGCGGATGTTTTGTAATGTCTGCTGGCAAGCCAAAACTTGCGCCGCTGGGATCTGGGATGTCAAAGCGGCGGCGCCTAGTTTGGTTTCCAGAGAAGCAAGGCTCTGCAGTATGCCCAAAAGTGCTTGAGCCTCGCGAAGAAGCTTCCGCGAATCTTCACTTGCATGTTTGCACGCGATGATTGTGTTGTAGGTTCTGGATATGACCACGTCTGCGAGTGTGACCAACCCCGCGACTCCGGACGCCACAGACAGGGGATCCATCGAGTAGTGCGGTCGTGCTCATATGTTTCGCTTGCTGTATGGTTAAGCGTTGTCACTATCTGTCAGATCGCTGGGGCATGGCAGGCAGTATATATCACGATACAAGAGGAAAGGTCCTGGACAGATACTCCAGGCAGAAGACCACGAGGCTGAGCTGCATTGCCGCACAAGGCTGTGGAAGCTCACAGCCTCGTTGTCTCGCAGCTGAGCTCGAATGACAGCTGATCTCAGGCCCCAGAAGACACCCCGATATGCAGCCTTTGACACGCGTTCAGTCGCGTTGCGCCTGCAGTGGGACGTGGCATGCTCGCCTGCCCCTCTGCGCGAATCATCAATCTTAGGAGCTCGTATGTATCAGCATCGCTACGTATCAGCGGAGAGCCTGATGCGGTTGGGCATTTGCGCTCGCACGAGAACCTCAAGTAAAAATGTCTTCCGGGCCTTCGATCAGTACAAGGTATGCATGTAGATGTTGTTGGCGCAAGTATCGAAAAAGCACAGCCGCGATTTGGGAATTTCTCCAGAAGTTTATACCTACCTACCCAGCCGTAAGTCTACAGTCCTCCTCCATCTGCGCCTTTGCAAGAAAACGCTCTCTACGCACGCGTCAACCGGCCTTGTTTTTCGCAAAGGCAGCTTGAACAATGGCTTCCCGTGTACGCCGTAGGCTTGGAGATAGGAAAGAAGGCAGGTATTACAATTCGACGCTGATCTCGACGCGCAGCAATACGACAGGCGGCGTTTGATATTGCGCGAATGGATGACTACTGACTAAAATAGGCCAAGGCGAGCATTCAAGCCAATGACTGAACAAGAGAAAATGGGAGGATCCAAGGCATTCGATGGCGTTCATCGTATCATGCAAACATGAGTTATTATGCTTCTGCCTGGAATCCTTCCGACCGGAGGCGGAGTTAAGAATCTATCCGCCTCCGCTCCGTTCTGATCAAACACCTCAGCTCATGCCGACCTTCAACGTGAAGAATGTGCGATTGGTAATGTAGCAGGAGTTCCATCGCAATTGTTCTCTCCTGTGCCCTCAATTGTCTTCTGCTTGTTTTGTGCAACAGCTCGCCACCTTGCAGCATCAGCATCAAGTACGAGATGGACAGCACTGCTCAGCAACGTCCGGCCTCCGAGGAGTCTGGCGCTAGACAGCACACCTCGGCCCGGAGCTGCATAACTTGTGCAAAGGCCAAAGCGAAATGCGTGAGGCAGCCCGGACAACAGATATGCGAAAGGTGCGTGCCGGACAATTGCTTCACGTCCATACTTCGATGCTAACAGCTGCACAGGTGCACGAGGTTGCATAAAGAATGCCAGCTCAAAGAGCCGGTGCAGCGCAAGCGCAAGCCCGCGAAACTCACGTAAGTATCCAGTCCTTCGTCGGGTTCTTCATGCTCTATACACGACACACGATGTTGCTATTCATACGTCGGAGTCCAGACTGAGTACTGTTGCCGGTCCCGGGCTTGTCTGACCGATACCCTGCTGCAACGGCCACCATGTACATGATCGACGGACATGCGGCATTGCCTACAATGTTCATCGTTGTTTCTTTGTTCAGGGACATAGTCCGATGTGACTGGCCTCCTTGCGCTCAACACAGACTCTGACCTTCTCACAGACGTACTGCTCAGCTGGAGAACCTTGAAAATAAGCTTCATAACCTTGTGCACGCCTTATCTGCACAACAAGCACAGAAGACCCGCCAAGAGCCACAACAGACCAGCAACCATGGACACCCATCTCCATCTACTTCCAACGATGTTAGCGAGAGAGACGGCTGCCTGGTTGACCAGCTCAACCCCATAAATTGCAATCAGCCTTTGGCCCAGGTTACGCCTTCCTGTCATGAGTCTTCACAATCCACAGCACCGTCCGTGTTCACACCCGCTTCAAGCTATCAGTCCACACAAACAATGACTTCGGACTCTCTTTTATCGATGTCGGATGCCACCATCCTCTTCGATCGGTACATGCGCTTGATGGCACCCACCATGCCTTTCGTCGTCATCCCCGAAGGCACAGACGCGTGGGAGATCGCCCAGCAGAAACCATTCTTGATGCAAGTCATCACCACAGTGGCCTACTTCCATGACCTTCCTCGACAACAGATCATGGTCAAAGATCTCATGAGACAGATCAGCGAAAAGTTGCTCATGCGTAATGAGAAGTCTCTGGAAGTCTTGCAAGGCATCATAATATTGATTGCATGGTGAGTGTTAGCTTCAACAAGCTGTTTGATCATCGCTAACAACATCGCCTCAGGTACCACCCACATATAGTGTGGGCTCAGCAATCGGTCCTCCTTCTTCATCTCGCGATGTCTCTCACTGCCGATCTTAACATCGACCGCTCGCCAGACTCATGCGAGAAGTTTAGGCTGGCCCATCATGGTACCGGCAAGGTCCCTGCACTGCCGCCATTCACCAATGATGAGCGTAGAGCATTCTTGGGAACATACTATCTCACATCAATGATGTCCACATCTTTCAAGAAGCTCAGCGCTCTCAAATGGTCACCGTGGATGACCGACTGCGCGGCGACACTCGAAAAAGAAGCAGAGTTCCAGAGCGACGGTTTCCTTGTTGCAATGGTACGCACACAGCACATCATGGAAGATGTCATGAACATCGAATCTTTCGATGCACCCGTGCGGTTCTTAGCAAATTCATTCCAAGCAGATCTCGACTCGATCGCAATGCCTGCACTGTCCGGCAGGCCCAAATCCCTACTTCAACAGCAGAAAGCTAGCGTCCACATAGCGATCTGGACGCATGCCCTCACAGGAATCTCAGACAACAAGTCAAAACAGCAAAGTAGCGAACTCCGCCAGCGTCTCGACGCTTTATGGCGATGCGTCGAATCCGTTCGCGCTTACTTCGAGCTCTACCTCGCCCTCCCGCCTCAAGACTTCCTGATTCTGCCTTTCCAAGTATTCGGCCAATCGGTCCAAGCATCCGTCACGCTCCTTCGCCTCGCAACTCTCGAGCACGACGGGTGGGATCTCGCTGCCTTACGTGAAGAACTGAACTACTCGACCATCGTCGGAGAGATAACTCGCAAATTCGAACTCGTCGAAACGCTCCCTGTCGAAGGCATCGCTATCAGGAACGACGCTTTCACCAAATGGGGTGCCAAGACCCGCTGGATGAAGAGTCTGTACGATTCGCGATATCCACCCGACAACGAAACTTCTCCGGCTGCACCCATAGACGTCTCGGAAGGCGGACGACGGTGGCCAGACGGCGTTCCACAACAAAATACTCAGAACAACGATCCCCAGAACTCTGCTACTCTTCCCGGCCTCGCGCCCGGGGCTGCTGCGCAACTCGGCGTCATGGCAAATCCGGCACCACAATACCCGACACCAGACGATTGGACGACCAGCATGACGAATCCACAGACTGTTTTCACCTACTTTGACGATGTGTTTTGGAATTCGGTCAATTTTGATAATTTTGATTTTGGGGCTATGCCTGATGTTCAGATGAATTGAGAGGAAAAGGGATTACGTGCAGTGAGTGGGAACGGGATATGAATGTTCCCGAGCTCGGTAGACGTCCGCGGAAAGATTAAGACTTGGGTCGAAGAGGCCAGAGCACAGTATGGCAGACGGGCAGGAAATGGCTTGAATGCCTGATTTAAACAGGACGATAACACACCGCTCACCGAATTGAACAAGGTTGACCACCAGAAGATGGAAACATGCCGTGACAGGTGATTCTTGCAATTTCGTAGGTTTCGAGATCGCGTTATACCGGCACTTTGCCGAATCCTTCAGGATCCACTTTGTGTCGCATTGCCGCCTTGCCGAGACGTGAAACATCATACTCATCAATGCCTCTTGCTGCACGACTTCTTTCTGGTATGGCTTAGGAGTTTCTGTCGATGATCATATTTGAATTTTGGCGGAATAGCAGCGTCAGTGGATTGAGACGATTCGGTTCGTACCAGTGATCGTACCACCACACTTTCGTCCCATATGATTGGAATGCTGCACGGGGCTAATGCGGCGTCTTCGAGCAATGGACGAGGTTCTTACTTGGAGGGCTGAAGCCATGGCGCTCTGTTGGCCTGTGGACGCTCATTCCTACGGCCTTTTCTTCCTTGTAACTGGGATCATGGCGTGCTCTACCAGTGTGTCAAGTCAAATGCCAAGTACAGAAACACCGAAGATCTGACGTTTCCGCGCGGTGTAGCATGCGTTGTTCCACAACTCTCAGGTGTCCGGTAATTCTCATTTCGGTACGCTTGAGGACCCTACAAAGTCTCTACCGTTTGCGAATTTGCGCCGAACCATCTTCTAAGCCGCTACTATGTCTGCGAACTCACCCACATATTCATGCAACACCACATCCGTTCCGACAATGGATGGCGGCGGACTGCCTTACTGCACAATTCCTGGAGGGTTAGTGCGACACCATCGCCATCTTTAGATACAATAGGTAACCCACAGTCTCTGACACAGTGTTCCTTTACAGGCATCGACGAATGGATATCTGCTGTTCCCAAGCCGGCAACGGCACCGTCAACTTCTATCCTGGCTGCTACAGTTGGTGCAACATCGATGTCCCCGGGGGTGATGGATCACGGGACGATGCTTTCCGAGATGCCATGGACGGCTTCAAGTCCTGTTTGACGAGTGGGGAGAACAGTACTGAGAGTGTACCAAGGATGGTGTGCAGTCCTGGTTCGGCTGGCACGAATGGAGGGTCTTCGAGCTCTGAGAAAAGTGGGAGTAATGGGTCGGTCAGACTAGGTCTTGGAATTGTGCTTGCGGCTATGTTGTTGCAGGTTGGAATGATGGGAGGAGTGTATGATGGAAGTCGAAGGCGCAGGCATCGAGGGGTTGAGAATCATGGTCACGGGATATGATGACTTTTGACAAATGGTAGTCGATATGTGATCTCTCACCCAGATGTACAATACCCAGAAAGTGTACATCAGAGCTCTTTTGATCATGCTTAGTCAAAAATTAGCTCTGATCCATGCGACGCACTCCGTTCGATCGTTGCCGCAACCCAAGCAACATATCCTTCATCCATCTCTCCGGCCGCCTTCCATAGATGAGAGCAACGGTAAACACCGTGACTAAGGGGACCGAGACCGCCCAAAAGACCCAGAATCGGGACTTGCCAGGCAAGAAGTCGTCGCCCATTGAGAGCAAACTGGTGACAAGAGTCATAGGGAACACCACGCTTGCAAAGAGCGAGAGTCGCAGCGCAAACTCGCCATCTTCAATGCTCTTAAAAGCTGTTTGCAAAGAAGCCAGATCGTTTGCAATGTTCGTGAGACCTGAGATGCGATCTGCTAGTAGCAGAAGGCGATCATGCAGAACTTGGAAGTCCAGCTGAGCATCGAGGATGGACTGAGTCTTAAGCCGGCGAGCAGACTGATCTGCATTGGTGAAGCCGAGGCGTTCTAGATTCAGGTTGATAGCTTGCACAAAGTTGTTCAGCTGGCGCTTCTGATAGTTGATGACCTCTGTGGTCTCTATGATGCCGCCCAGCCGCGTCTTCCAGGCCTTTCTCTCGCTATCATCGTCGCCGATCCTGTCCAAGGTGGCTTGATGATCGTCGGCAAAGTACTCGCTCTCCGAGACGCCGCAAGCGATTAATTCTAGTTGGTTCACCCATTGGTTGGCAACATACTTGAGAAGGTAGTTGGCTGAGTCTGCGGCGCAGATTCTTGCGGCCAATATGGATTCAGGGCTGGCAACATGGGTCCAGTGGTATACGATCTCGTCCAGAGGCGAGGTGAGATTACGAAGAAGATGTTCACGGGGTACATCGAGTTTGCCCGGGGTTTGAGATAGGAACGGTGACGGATCCGCGAAGGTTGTGGAACTGGCGTGATATGCCACACTCAGATCTTGAGCAGCGACAACAGGCCGCTCTTCTCGCTTGTTGTTATACTTAGCTCGCTCTCTCCATAGCTCTGCGATGCTCGTAGTCCTTGATGGATCTTTGAGAATTGTACAGCCGACGGAGAGTGGATCGTGACTTGCATCTTGCGCAACTGTGCTATCATTGCGTTGCCATGGAAATGATTCGAATGCAGGATCGACGAGTATGACAGCTGACATTATTAGTCCTCAATCTCATGGTGACAATCTATCAAGCACTTACCATCCCACCCAGCCTTACCAGGATGCTGGTTCGTCCAAAAGCTTGCGCATCTCCGTACAAAGCCATGATGGGGTCTGTAGAGTGGCTCTAGGCTGGGAGGGTCAATAGCTCGCCATCGCTCAAATCTTCGCCAATTGATCGCGAAGGTCTTGTGGTCACCGAGGTGAGTGATATCATGAGATTCGTGTAGGCGTCGTATTTCATAGTATCTCAGGGTGAAACTTCGCTCGGGGTGGATTAACGAAGGGAGAGTACGCGTCGGAATGGAATCGGAATCAGTGTAGTTCCAGGCATTCGACTGCTCGCTAAAGACACGCGGGTCGATTCCGAGTCGGTCACCGAGGACGTTGATCCAGTCAGGGTGAAGGTCTTCCAGAATCCAAAGACGACATTGGGTTTCGAGCTTGGGCGATGCTTGACAGAACTCAGTCACCTGCCGCGGGTCGAGAAATTCTTTGCTCTCCACATGGTTTTCCTTGAACACTAGCAGAATGCATCTTCCCGGTAGGCGACCATTATACCGGCTCGCAAACAGCCGTCGCACCTAATGTCAAGATGCTGAGTGATCCTTCAAATCTTGATTCACCCAAGAAGTGTACTGACCAGATCACCTTCAAAGCCATTCCACGCCTCGATCTTGCGATGAAATCCCCTCAGATCTGGATAGGCTCGTCCAAGTAGTCTCACCCGTGCGAGGTAGTCAGAACAGTCTCCTTTGTCCACGCCTGGCTTTGAGGTGCCTGCCGGCGAAGCCATGACCCAGCTGCTTCTAGACCTCTGTGGATGCGGCTATGAACAGCTGCATCAAACACCAAAGTCACTTGTAGACAGACGAGAGTGTAAAGGTACCGTATGCGATGACTGGTGGTGAGGCTGTGTGCTCGTGTGATACCCCTGTCATCAGCTTCGGGGCTGAAACTCGCTAATTTGTACTATGAACGCCACGGCGCCTATGAGATGGAACACACCTCTCAAACCTAATTTTTAGAGCACGATAGCATAGCTCGAGTGAAGTAATTCAAAAGTTGACAATGGAAACTAAATGAAATCTCTACCATCATTAAGACATGGTTTTGTCTTTTCGTATGCAAAGTCTCCACTACAACGAAAACCGCCAGGCGTGCTGTTCAGCGGCTGACTCCCCTGTTTCTTTTCCGTCTTTCCGCACCAACTTTTTGTTCAGCCATAGATACTGTGCATTGGATCCAATCGCAAACACCAAAGCTACAGACGCCAGGGTAAGAATGACTGTAAAACCTGTCCTGTACAGCGGCTTGTCTTGAGCCTGGAAAATCTGAGCACCTGCTAAGCCGGCTGCATTTACAGTCATGATCAGAAGAGCCATCGTGATCGAGCGCTCTGCAGGGTTGCGAATGTTGACAGCGAGCCAAGAGCCGTTCACAGGATGCGCCACAGAACCCCAGAGCGTGCTGCACACGAGGATCCCGTACTTGAGATCGCGACTCGCACTCGCGACGAGTTGTCTCGTCGCAAGGCAAAATGCGAAACTCAGCACAGTAGCGAGAAAGACGAGAGCACCACGCTTCTGAGTCCTGTCGGCTATCCAGCCGAACGACAGGACTAGCACAATATTTATCCAATTGCCGACGGAGGATAGTGCGTTTGCTTGAAGACGATCATAGCCATAACCGGCGATGATAGAAGGTACGTATGTCCCAAGTGGTGAGATGATGGCGATGCAGCAGAACGAAACGGTAAGCTGTGGGTAGATGTACCATCGGGAAAATGCGGCCTTGAGGTCGGCCCATCTGACGTGTTTGTGTTTCGCAGATTCGGTAAGACTTTCGGCTGCCACGCGATGAGTAAGGATATGTATTTCTCGTGGCGTAAAGTACGAGTGGCCGAGAACGTTCGTCGGTTTTGCGGGAGAGCGAGGCATGAAGAGGGCGAAGAGGACGCCGACGAGTATTGTGACCATACCCTCAATAAGGAACATCCACTGCCAGCCGGACAATCCTGCTACACCTCGCATCTGGAGGATTCCATACGCGATCAGACCGCTTGCCGCGGATGCAACTATATTGCCAAGAAAGAATGCGGTGAATCGTCCGCTCGTCTCGTTGCGCTTGTACCATTGCGTCAAAGTGTACAAGCCTGCTGGGATGAAACCTGCTTCGAGAAGGCCGAGCAACAATCTAGTGGCATACCAGACACCAACACCTTTTCCTTTGATGAAAGCTTGGAAAGTTGCACACAGACCCCAGCAGATGATTTGACCGCTGATCCATTTTTGCGGACCAATGCGATAGAGGACAAGATTGCTGGGCAGCTCCAGCAAAATGATTCCTAGACTCATGAGCTGGCTGCCCGTATTGAATTCGAGCTGCGTGATGCCGACTTCTGCGAGGAAGAAGTCTGTGAGAGCGTTGCCGACGTTGCCGCGATCGAGTTGCATGACGAAGAATCCAGCAATGAGAAGAGGCATCAAAAGAAAGTCGAGCTTGCGGACGATAGCTCGTTCCTCGGCTTCCGACCAGTCATTGTGGTTGATTCGCTGCTCCTCGGTGGTACAAAACTGTTGAGCCTTCTCTGAATCCTGATCTGACGTGCCGTGGTCATCCATCGTGGCAAGGTGTGGCTGTTTCTCCGTCGACATTTCTGAGGGCGTAAAGAGACTACGAGTCTGCTTCTGAATGGCTGAGCTCAAGTGTTCTGTGTTGGAGGTGCATATGCAAATATATACGATGAGCACCTCTTTGCACTCGCATGGTTAATTCTAGCCGCCTGCAACATGGTAGATACGCAATGTGGATGTGCGATGGCGCAATTCTCAGATTGAAAGTCTCGACGGTACATCGAGTGTCTGTTATCTTCTTGCTCCTACCATTGTGTTTCTATAGCCCTAGGTGTTGACTGCGAGGACGATGGAGCAATAGCAGTCGATTGACCAATGAGCCCATGATCCGAGCAGTGATTCGGCTGTTCAAGGATGCACGGCCCTTAGGTTGGTGGGTACCGCTTGCCAATGAGAGCATGTTGCGCGCAGCAGCCCTACTTTTCGGCAGTTTAAGCCGTTCGGATGATGTGGAGATAGTGGAGTTGTGGATTATGCCTCACTAAGCGATCACAAGCCATTGAACATGGAGCCAACGAGAGCAAGATCCGAACTACGCTAGATTGTATGCGGGGACAGCCTGTCGTGGTATAGCATATCGCAAAGGATGGCGTCAATACTTCAATCTCGAGTTCACTGAGGATGACCCGGATCTCGCCGTCTGCAGTGCATCCTGCGACAGTCACTAAAAAGGCCTCACATCAGCCGGGAATGCAATCTGTCTTGCATCTTCCACCTCAATTTTCGAATATATCGTGCGATCATGAACACAGCTAAACGACCCAATTTCCTTGTCATTGTTGCCGACGACCTTGGTTTCAGCGACACAAAGCCGTATGGATCTGAGATTGACACCCCCGTCTTGGATCGCCTGTCCAAAGATGGCATCCGCATGACCAATTTCCACACTGCGCAGGCATGTTCACCGACACGGTCTATGTTACTCTCTGGTACCGATAACCACATTGCTGGACTCGGTCAGATGGCCGAATCCGGCGAGATGAAGAGGAAGGTCACTGGCAAGATTCCAGACTACGTTGGCAAACCTGGGTACGAAGGCTATCTCAATTGGAAAGTCGCAGCTCTGCCCGAGATCCTCTCGGACGCCGGCTATATGACCCTGATGTCTGGAAAGTGGCACTTGGGGATGACTCCCGATGTGTCGCCAAGCGCCAGAGGCTTCAAGAAAAGCTTCGGCTTCTTGCCTGGTTGCGGGAATCACTTCAATTACGAACCGCAGTTCGACGCAAATGAAGACACGATGTTATTGACGTCTGATGGCTTCTGGATGGAAAATGAAAAGCCGGTCGACAGGAAGAAGGACTTACCAAAGGACTTTTACTCAACGACTTTCTTCACCGACAAGCTGATCGACATGTTGGCCGACAGGACGAAGGAAGAAAAAGAGCAGCCATTCTTCTCTTACTTGGCTTACACAGCGCCACACTGGCCAATGCAGGCACCCCAAGACATCGTGGAGAAGTATCGTGAGTCTCATTGCAATATTTATGTGATCCGGGACTGACAGATGAAGGCGGCAAGTATGATGCTGGGCCGGATCAACTCAGACTGGACCGATTGGCTGGATTGAAAGCATTGGGCCTTGTGCCATCTGACGTTGAAGCTGCCCCTCCCGTCGGCTTCGAGGCTGGTGTAAAGTGGGAAGACCTTACAGAACATGAGCGAGCTGTCTCCGCAAGGAAGATGGAGGTATACGCGGCCATGGTCGACCTGCTCGACCGGAGCATTGGTAGGGTGATCGATGCACTTGAAGCCTCAGATGAACTGGATGATACTTTCATCTTGTTCATGTCAGACAACGGCGCAGAGGGATCTACTTTGGAAGCAGCTCCGGTGAGTTTTCCTATTTTCGTGTAGCATGAAGAACTTACTTACTTGGAATGTCAGCTCTTATCGTCCTTCAAGACATTGGGCGAGATGATCAATGCGCATTACGACAACAGTCTCGAAAATATCGGCAACCACGATTCTTACGTCTGGTACGGCTCACGCTGGGCGTGCGCTGCCACTGCGCCTTCTCGCGGCTTCAAAGGATGGTCGACAGAGGGTGGGATTCGCTGCCCTTGCTTGATACGCTATCCAGCGTTCTCGGCAGCGCCCAACACTGTCTCGCATTCATTCACAAATGTCATGGATATTCTGCCAACCATTCTCGACCTTGCACAAGTGCAGCATCCAGGAACGTCCTTCAGAGGTCGACAGGTCGTTGTGCCCCGAGGAAAGTCCTGGGTGAACCATCTTTCCTCTCCTGCGGAATACCCAGCCGTGCACGAGGACGCGAGCCACATCCATGGCTGGGAGTTGTTTGGAAATCGTGCTATTCGCAAAGGCAATTGGAAAGCGGTATTACTGGCAAAACAGAGTGGAGCTGGCTGGGAGCTGTTCAATGTCGAAGACGATCCGGCTGAGCAGCATAATCTAGCGGTAAAACGTCCTGAAGTATTGGAGGAGATGTTGGTTCATTGGGCAACGTATGTTGCTGAGACTGGATTGGTAGAAGACGCGTTTTGAGGAATGACGCGATCGAGGCCCACTATGGCGTGGGGTTGTATCCTTCCCTTGGACGTCGCACTTACTAAACATTACCGTGCTCCGTCCGCCGTTTGTGAACACAAATTCCATCATGGTTCAGTTCTGCGTACACCGTAATGGTCTACAGAAAGACACGCACTGGCTGTGTAGAGTGCAAAGCTAGGAAAGTCAAAGTAATGCTTCGAAGACCACGTGGCGTCGATCAACGCTTACCTGTGTTATAGTGTGATGAAGCCAGTCCCTGTACAGCCTGTGTGCGGAGGGGCTCAGCATGCAGCATCACAGCTCATGGCACTCTCACGCGGACCAGGAAACACTCGCCACGTGATATGGTTTTGAAACAGTCTGCGCTTGTCCTACGTCTCAAATGGATCATCCCGTCGCCCGCAGGCCGCATCAACGCCCAAGATCGAGAGCTATTATACCACTGGCACAACGTGGCATTCAAAGCTGTCAATCCTCAGAGAGCGGTGGAACATCTTTGGAGGCACGAAGTAGCACTGCTCGCTATGAACCATCCTATCATTATGAACCTGGCATTAGCCATATCGTCGTTCGAACAAGCGCATACGGCACATCGATCTCAAAAAGAGATATCATCGCAGTGCAAGCGACGAGACATGTATGCTGCCTTGGGTTTCAATTATTCACAGAATGCTGTGAGAATCATGAGGACTGTCGTGGCGAACGTGAGTCGCGATAATGGGGCTGTCTGCCACCTTGCCTCGATCCTCATCATGTTCACTCTCTACGCCGAAGGATCTCTCAAGGAGATTTTACGCGGAGAGCATGGCCCACTATCTATGCTTGACAATCTAATTATGATCTGCAAGTTAACGAAAGGCACACGGGCGATTGGAGATTGCTTTGGTGTGATTTGGCCAGAGCGACGTGAGAAGGTACTCTATGTTACAGAAAAGGACCCACCAGACCACGGCCCTCTTGACCCTCTCCTTGAACTGCTAGGCTCTTTGACATTCCTCCATCACGAACCCGATCCACAAGTCAGACAAATATGCGAGGACGCCCTGGACCTCATGTTATGGCTAGTGAGGAAAGCACAGACATCAGAGTGGTGCCCAGCACGTAGAGCGTCCATGCAATGGATGTGTCTGTTGAGCGAAGAGTTTATGAGATTACTGGATCGCCACGAGGCTGCAGCACTTGTGCTTATGTCGTATGGGTGCTTTCTGGCCGATGATGACGCTAACGAGACGTTTGTTATGACGGGTTGGAGGCGACGTGTTTGCACTGAGATTCGAGATATCGTTGGACCGGACTGGGCTTGGGCTGTTGCGAGTTGACTAGCTGACTGTGAAGTATCAATGCATAACTCAAACGCTTTGTGCGAAATGAAATCGAAGAGGCGGTGACATGTTACAACGATGACGAGTATCATACACCGCCGAAGCAGGAAGTCACCAAACTGCAGGTTACCGTTCATTTGCAACTACCTTATATTTCAGTTTATCTTCAAGCAGTCTGCGCAAATGCCAATTAAAGGTTGCGAGTACAGGCATACATATCAGCTGACTTCTTTATTGTGACCTCGTATGTATATGAGCTATTCATGGGAGTGTGTTGACGATTGAGAGCTGTTCCTTCGTGACAATGAAATGTTTTGTTGCTCCATCGTATCACAACAATCGTTCTTTACATTAGAAAGCCAAATCTCGCGACCTCATAGATGGGATTCAAAATATTTGTTCATTTGCTGACTGAATCTTGTTAGTACACATACTGCGAGTGTAGTGCGTTAGTATTGCTCCTTTAAATATAAGGGTCGCGCTGATAGTCATACCCTGAAGCTGCGATTCTGGAAGTCAGTCTTGTCATCCAGGCCCGAAGCCTGATCACTAGTAGAATCTTGCACGGCCAAAGCATTTTGTGCAGCACGTCTGCGATTCCTGTGCAGAAATAGAATGTAAAGGCTGATTATACACAGCATCTGAATCGCAATGCATGCCAGCATCATGCCAATCCCGAGCTCGTAGCGAGGTGCTTGTCTTTTGAGGAAGAAGAATGGGCCGATGAAGTTGCCTAGGCAGTAGCCGATGAGTGTTATCGCAGCACTGGTAGACTTTTTGGTGTGGCCTGCAGTGTTTGCGATGACCACTGACATCACCAGTGTCCAGGAAGCTGTGTAGGTAAAGGTGATCCACAGGCAGACCAAACGGCCATACGGGTTGGTCTGCGACAGCGTCCACATTCCGACTACGCCAGTCAGTGTAGGAAGCAGACAGACAAACATCGTGATCAATCGGGCGTTCTGGTAGGATGATGCAATCAGCGTAGCGCCCGTGCATACAACAAATTGGATAGCGCCTGACGGCATCTGGATGAGCGTTGTCCTGAGTGTAGAGAATCCGAGGCCACGGATGATGAGTCCTTGGAATGTGGTAAGACCACCATTTGGTGCGTTGGAGGCGACAGCGAACACAAAGATCAGCCATGTTTTGGCATCAAGCAGCGTTTCCTTGAATTGATCGAACTTCCAAGTCTTGTCTTCCGTTCCAGTACCATTGTCTCTGATCCGTTCAATGACGCCAGCTTTCTCCTCATGCGAGATGAATTTGGCGGCGGAAAGATTGTCGGGCAGGTATAAGAGCACGACCGCACCCCAAGCGATCGTAATGCAGCCCCAGATCAGGAAGCAGTAGCGCCAGCTGGAGAGGCCTCCTTGGATGTGGCCTATACCATAGCTTGCGATGCCAGCAATGACGTATCCCAACCCTGCACAGCCAATCCAGATTCCTAGACGCAATGGTTGCTCCTGTCGTTTGTACCAAAGACTGAACATCACCATGGTGACTGGCTGGATGGATGCTTCGAAGACGCCTAGGAAGAATCTGGCGGCTGCGAGGCCGGCAAAGTTGCGACTAGGCGTGTGACATGTGAGAGCAATGCCCCAGAGGACGACCTGCCAGCCATTAGTTGTGACCAATCCGCTCGATATCTGGACGAGTACTCACAGAGACACCTAAAAACTTGGCCAGTGGGAATTTCTGCAGGAGAATCGCTGTTGGCCATTCCCAAAACATGTAACCAAGATAGAAAATCGCTCCAAGCCAGGAGAAATCCTGGCCAGAAAGATGGGCTTCCTCTCGCTAGGGAAAGATATCAGCGGACGCGCCTGAGGTTTTTCACGAATCTTTGACGCTTACGATCCCGAAAACAGCAGCATATGATAGAGTTGTCTTGTCGATTGACTGCAATGCATAGGTGATGCAGCTTCGTGTTATCAGCTTCCGGACCATTCCTGATCATTGCGAAACGACCTAGACGTACAGAATTGGCATCAAACGAAGGTCAATCTTCCTAAGGAGCTTCTTGTCGTCGATGTCCACAATCTCCGCCACTCGAGCAGAATCCCACTTGTTCGTCTCATGGTCGATGGCCTTTGCATCGGAAATTGTGGTCCACTTCTCATCATTCTGGTCTGGTGCGCTTCGGGGTGAAGATTGAGCTCCTTCCTGTAGCAGTGGTGACCACATGGTGTCTGCGAGAATAGATAGCCTCAGTCGATGAAAAAAAGCTTGGTATCAGCTTTGCATGCTGAAGCTGCGATCTTATAGCTCATTGAGTAGCGTTTAGAACCTGCAAGGTCCGGAGACCTCTTCCCAAGTTTGCCGTTCCGATATGCTCGCAACCTCGATGACTATTACCAAGCTGGAAGCAATCGTTCTTCCAGCTGTCGGCAATCTACATAAAGGATACTCTGATAAGTTCAAACAGCCACAGATAATTTGCAAGCGAATGATTGGACTGTCGAGGAAGATAAGTAGCAGAACATGGCCAATGCGTCGAATGGTGGGCCACGTGCGAAGTCAACCCCAATTTCACCCCGGTCAAAGATAGGTGATATCCAAGTTTCCCGAAGCTCCACTTTCGAGTTTTCCGATGTTACAGGGTCTCAATTATCGCGGGGATCCTTACTGGGGTAACTACAAGACCTTCTCATCAATACAGCAACGACTGACCTGGGAAAGTTGAAAATTAAACACCATGTCGAAACAAGAGAGCGTACACCCGTATCAGCTGCTGGATATCGACGAACGGGTCAAACGTGTTTTACTCAACACACCACTTGCGGACGGCCACAATGATCTTCCACAGCAGCCACGCTGCTGTTTCCAAGGCAAAATCCACAGCAATCCCAAATTTGACCTCGGGAAAGGGTTTGAGCGAGGCATGACCGATTTGCCACGCTTGAAAAAAGGTGCGGTCGGTTTGCAATTCTGGTCTGTCTGCGTGCCACACTTGCGTGGCTCAGAAGACTTTGCAATTCCGGAGTACAGCGATATGTGTCGCGATGCTATTGAGCAGATTGATCTGTCAATCCGGATGGTCAAGCAGTATCCCAAAGACTTCGAGCTTATCTATGGGCCGGGAGATGTTAGACGAGTATATCAGCAAAGGAAAATTGCTTGCTCGATCGGGCTTGAAGGTCTGCATCAAGCTGGAAATTCTATAAGCGTCATCCGGGCATACCATCAGCTGGGCGTGAGATACGTAAGTCGATCCAATGATCAAGAAGTGAGATGCGGCTCGCTAATAGGAATTGGCAGTGTACCTTGACGCACGTTGAGAACAATGCGTTTTGCGACTCATCGACCTCGAGAGTTGGTCCAGTCCATGGAGGGTTGTCCCCGCTTGGCAAAGCCGCAGTCAAAGAAATGAATCGCATAGGTAAGTGCTACACGTATCGCGCTGGTCTGGCTCAGCTTGACTGATTACGTGCAGGCATGATGGTCGATCTCTCCCACGTATCTCCTGAAGCAGCACAACAAGCACTCAGCACCACGCTAGCTCCTGTGATGTTCTCGCACAGTAACGTTCGAGGCGTATTCGATTGCCCTCGAAATGTTCCAGACTCGGTCCTTGATCTGATCCCAGCCAATAACGGCATCATCATGGTGACCTTTGTCCCAGAGCATTTGTGTGCCAAGAGATCTGAAGCCACTATGGACATGCTCTTGGATCATCTTTTCTACATCACAAATCGCATTGGCTGGGAACATGTTGGTCTGGGCTCTGATTTCGACGGTAAGACACGCGAGTCTTGATCCGGTATGCAGTGAACTAACGACAATTCCAGGCATTGCATCGGTCATACCCGGCCTCGAAGATTGCTCGCGCTTTCCTCACCTGCTGAAAGCCATCTTAGACCGTGGCGCCACAGAAGAGCAGCTTGCACTGTGTGCCGGCGAGAATATCCTTCGTGTCTGGAATGATGTTGACCAGGTGGCACAGAAACTTCAGAACGAGGGTATGATGCCAATCGAGGATACGTGGGAAGGAAGGAAGTTCTGGAGATATGACGGCTACTACCAGATGCCCGATCCTGATCCTGAAGACAGACTTGGGCTGGACTGGTATGGTGTCAAGCCTCCGGAGAAGGGCTTGTATCATGATTAGTATGATACAAATTGGTGTCATCCAATGCGATGGTTATGATTCTACTGTGCTAGCAGTCGAGACCTCTGGAACCTAAAATCTGCAGGAAGATGCTGAGTGTCAGACTGCCGAGGCGGAAAAGCTGGACAGTGATTGATCATAGGACATTCTGCGGAAGATCCATAGGCCAAGGCTCAATCATGTCGTCCCACAGATAGTCCCAAGGAATATCCAAGTCCAAAGGAAAAGTCATTGGATCAGCCAATAGGTCCGCTGCGACATCGTTGCGCAAGGGTGTACCATCTAAATGCGCTGCAACATCGTGGGTCACCGTACCGAATCCATTAGCCACAGCTGTCGCATTCGGCTCTCGCTCGGTACCCAAGATGGTAGAGTTCACAGCAACAAGCTTCTCGATCGGTTGTCCGCAGGTATCAATGCATAGTTGAGCGAGATCCCAGCTGTACTTCTCGCGCGCCACTTTCAACACTTCTAGAAACTTCAGAAGCTTCGTACAGATTTCCGCCCGATCTGAAGTGCTGTCAGACTCAACTAGAAGCCTGAGAAGGGTAGTGACCGCCGACACGAGCAAGTATGCCGTGTCTGTAGAAGGTCAGCATGTTTGTTGACTTGTATAAGGACCCTGGAAACTTACATGGCAGCCAGAATTCGCGGAAATGCTGCTCCTGAAGAGAAGCTACATAGTCTAAAAGTGCCAACGCGGATGTCCGGAGTAGAACAAGCCTATAGCGGTGTAGCTCCTTTTGAGTCTCATCACTCTCGCTTGTGGTAACCTGTTGCCGTGTCAGCTTGAGATTTCCCACACGTGAGAGGTTATCTTACTCTAAGAGCCAGTCTGTTGAGCACGAGCTTCAGGGACAAGTAACAGAACCAAAGGCTACTCGCTCCGGGAACAGCGAATGCTTGGCTGGCCGGTTTGTTTACTGGGTTTAGACAGTCTGGTAAAGCATCAATCCAGTCGTCAAGAGCGCATTCCGTCCGGCGTATCTGCTTCCAGTGCTCTGTGTTATTGGTCCGGAGTGAGTAAATTATGGGTAAAAGTTCTCCAAGGAGCTTTGTGAGCCAGCACAAGTAAGGGAAAGTCTCCGCTGCCGGCGTTGTATCAACGTTCACACCGCTTCCCATTCGCGATGTTATTACTGGCAAGGCAACATCGTAGTTCTGACTTGATATATTCGGAGGAGTGCCATGTGATAGGCTTGACCTGATATTTGGTCAGCTGCAGCACTATTGAGTGACGATGCCGCGCCTTCGTACCAATGATCATGAACAACAAGCGCCCACCACACTCTTGTCCGAAGGCTTTTCTCAGCATCACTAATGCGCCATTTAGATGGATCGCGATGGAGGCCTTGACTATGAGCTAGGTTGACTGTGCGACCTGCATTCATGATATTACCGGTGATATGATAGATAGGGCGGCCTAGCATATCGAGGAGTGCAGCATGCACAGTTGCCATCGAAGGTGCCATGAATTCGTCTCGCAGAGCTAAGACCGCTTGATTCCAGATGAATTGAACATCAGGCCGTGAATGTCCGCGCAGTGCCGGCGAACATTCCCAATATGCCAGTGTAACGGCGTATACATCGCACAGTAACGTGGGTGAGATGCGGCGAGGAGCTTTTCGCCACAGAGACCAGAATGACTGTTCATCGATAAGCGGGAAGCAAGGATGCACGCGCTCGAAATATCTACGTGACAGATTTAGAAGAGTCCAATCGTTTCTGATCTCGGGCAAGGTCATACAGTTTGATGACTTCTGTTCTCAACGGCCCAAGGACGTTCTCGATGATCTCCAGCTGTAAGAGACCAGGGGTAGCTGTCTGCTGAAGTCCCTTTCGTCGTCGGGCTACTGTGCGATACACGATGGACTCGCCATTGGCGCTACAAAGCCGAACATACGGCCTTCTCTCGGGCACGTTTGGCCCGCTCTGCGAAGCCAAATGACGCTCAAGAATGTCGACGTCCTCTGCCAGAGAAGGGTTCACCATGACCGGCGAAGACTCTTCGGCTTCCTCGGGCACCTGGCCATTGCCGAACGGCTGCTGGTCGATGGGAGTAAGTGCTGCCTCGCCAAAGCCAATAGTGCTGGTTGTACGTGGCCGTTTGGCCGGCGGAACATGGTCATGGCGAGCTTCCCGCTGCTGTGAGCTCGGACAAGTCATGCCATGGTCGCAATCGATTTTCCGTCGTCGGCAGTATTGACAAGGCAGAGACGGGTCGTCGACTTCACAGCGGCCCTTCCGATGCCGGCATGCGCTGCAAGCAGGGAGCTTGTGCGAACGGTATGGTCGTGCTTCAGGGTGCTGCATGACTGCGGCAGCCTTCTGGTCCAGAGCGGAGAGGGAAGGTCGTCACGGCCATGGAGTGGCTGGCGAACGATACTACCTCCGTAGGTAGTCTCGCCGGCCAGCATACAGGCGCCGGAGAGCGTGCCCGTCGGCCACTGCAGCCCCATCGTTATCTTGCCTTATCTTATCGCGCCTGTTCATCTCCCTTTATCTTATCGCATCGGGAAACTCGACGACTTTCCCGTTGCCCTTTTCCGATGCCGAGAAGCCCGCCCACTCGCAACTCCCTTGTTGTCGACAGCCTGTCTCGCCGGTATACACTTTACCGTCGAAACAATGGTGACTTTCCGAATCGGAGCTCTTGCCTGTGCTCTCAGAAGAGCCGGATATTGTGTCAAAATGCAACCTTATAGGTCTCGCCACCAGGTATCGTAGCGTTCTCTTGCACTCACATCGTTACACCTTTCTATTCCACAATCTCTCTCCAGCGAGTGCCTTGCAGCATATTCTCCAGATGACGCTCACTGAGACTGCTCCTGCCATTGCGGCCGCTCCTGCAGTCGCCGTCAAAATGAACGAGGATTTGTTTTGGCCGCGTGCCAACAGGTACTTGATGTACACTGGTGTGCCTGCTTCGCCCATGATCATCACCAAAGCACTGGGAACCCGCCTTCACGATTCCTACGGACGCCAAATTTTGGACTTCACCTCCGGGCAGATGAGCTCGCTCCTCGGTCACTCACACCCTGAGATCGTGGAGGTTGTCCGCAAGTATGTTGGCGAGCTCGATCACCTCATCAGCAACATGATCACGGAGCCCGTCGTTGAGCTTGCGGAGCGTCTTGCTCGCATTCTACCTCCTGGTCTCGACAAGTCATTTTTCCTCAACACTGGCTCAGAGACCACCGAAGCCGCAATCAAAATGGCCAAATGCGCGACCGGCAGATTCGAGATCGTCGGGTTCTCCGCTTCCTACCACGGTCTGACATCTGGCTCAGGCGGTGCCACATATTCCGCTGGCCGCAAGAACGGAGGCCCTGCAGTACCTGGCCAGCTAGCTTTCCCGGCTCCGTATCCCTATCGCTCGCCCTTCAAGAAGTCTGATGGTTCTTACGATTGGGAGACTGAGCTGGAATTTGGCTGGTCGATGATTGATAGGCAGAGCGTCGGCTCTCTTGCTGCATTCATCATGGAGCCTATCCTATCAACCGGCGGCATTCTCGAGCCACCCAAAGGCTACCTTGCCCGTATGGCAGAAGAGTGCAAGAAGCGTGGTATGCTCCTGATCTTAGACGAAGCACAGACTGGAGTTGGTCGCACTGGTCAGATGTTCGCATTTGAGAACGAGGACATCGTCCCTGACATCCTTTGCCTGTCCAAGACTCTTGGCTGCGGTCTTCCTCTGGCTTCAGTCACCACTACTGCAGAAGTAGAGCAGGGCTGCACAGACGCCAACTTCCTCTGGCTGACTACTCACCTCAATGACCCTCTGACCGCTGCTGTCGGCTGCAAAGTGTTAGAAATCGTCGAGCGCGACAACATAGCTACCAAGGCAGCTGAGCGCGGTTACCAGCTTCGGGCAGGTCTTCAGAAGCTCCAACAGAAATACTGGTGCATTGGCGACATTCGTGGCCGTGGCCTTCTGCAGGGCATCGAAATCATCAGCGATAAGGAGACCAAGGCACCTGGGTCTGATCTTGGCCAAGCGGTCTCAGAGCTTGCGATGGCCAGCGGTCTATCATGCAACGTTGTCAACTTGCCCGGTATGGGCGGTGTCTTCCGCCTCGCTCCTCCTGTCACTGTCACTGCCGATGAGATTGAAGAGGGACTTCAAATTCTGGACCAGTGCTTTGAGCAAGTGCTGACCAAGCGAGGGCAGATGTCTGCTGTTGCGTAAAATATTTGCAGAATTTGCAGTGTCAATTTCGGTTCTATCTTGCACAAGTACGATGATCATGATACATACGCACAGTATGCCAGACCTTTCCATCCCCTCTTCATTTACACCCACACTAGAAAAGATTGAACACGTGTGGACGAAAACGAGCTGTCGTTTCGATTATGTTGGTCAAAGTTCAAACCGATGACATTGATCATGTCGCTTTGATATGTTCTTTCTACGAGTTTTGTCTTTGTAGAAGTTCCAACAAGCCAACAGGGTGTCTACCAGTGAGTTGCAATACATCGTTGCTCAGCCCAGTCATTTCTCCCAGCCTGATGCCCTTTCCGAAGGAGACCATGTCTGAGCTGTTCCAGTGGTAACCATTCACGCCATTCTGTTCGAAATCGTCGCTTGGCTCGCGCGGGACGCCCATCGCATCGAAATCCGCAAGGAATTCATCGTCCGAGATAGGACACCAATCGATCGGTTTGCCGAAGTGGCGACTAGCCAGAGTAGCCGCCTCCTCAAAACGCAGCAGTTCTGGACCGGTAATCTCATAGACCTTATTGAGATGCTCGGTCGGATTAGCCAGGATTGCAGCTGCTGATTCCACGCAGTCATCCTTGCTGACGAGAGCGATCTTGCCTCCTCCAGCGTTGGATCGTAGGCTGCCTACACTCAGAGCTGCAGGGAGGATCGCGCCCGTCATGGCTTCCAAGTACATGCTGTCACGGAGGAGTGTGAAAGCGAGACCGCTCTGGCGAATCATGGCTTCAGTGGCCTTGTGTTCCTTCGCAACAAGCGCAGTCGGGTTGTCCCGGTCTGCACCGATGAAGCTCGTATAGATGATGTGTTTCGCTCCTGCCTTCACAGCAGCATTGACGGCGTTCTGATGTTGGGGGATTCTTGCGCCTGCGCGAGAAGTGCTGATCATGAATACAAGTTCCGCGCCGGCAAATGTGCGGGCCAGGTCATCCTCAGAATCATCGAAAGAGCCTTGACGAACAGTTGTAGCTGGAGGCACACTACCGACTAGAGTCTCCGGTCGACGTGTGACGAGTATAATTGATGATGCGTCAACGCCTCTGGCTAAGCAGCGCTCCAAAAGCTTTCTTGCATAGGAGCCACTCGCGCCGGTGATCAAGATACGAGAAGACTTTGTCGCCTCCATGATCAGACAGAGCGAGAGTATGACGATAGATTATATTTGTTGCAAACTAGCAAAGCATATTCATCTGACAACGTACCGGAATATGTAATGTACAGCTGTGCTTCCGCTTCGAGCCGAGAGATCCCGGTTTCTCCCGAATATTTTGCGACAAAGCGCAAGACGTTCGGATGATTTGATGTACACCGACAAACACGTCATTGATAAATGCTCAGTGTCAAATAGTCGATTACTCACAAATAGGCCCTTTGTATCACTTGAAACGCAATCATCATCCCATATCTTCATTTCGTCCCTCATCCAGTAAGCCTCCCCTCCCTGGCCCTTGACCCTCGCTCTATCGATAGGGTTACTGTCATAATATCTTGTGGGTGATATTTACACATGAATCTTGCCCATAGGAGCGTAGCTAGTACGTGGGGCACTGAACCACGTCGCGATGTCAGCGTTAGGAGCGCCAGTGACGCCCTTGACATCGACGTAGCAGGTGGCATTGTAGTGGCCAGCCTGGTCACGGCCGTCGGGGAAGGTGCCCTTAGATGTGCCTTGAGTGGTCGTAACAGTGTACGAAAGCGGCATGCTGCAGAAGCTTAGAGTCAGTATGGCGCTCGATCAGTTACATGTGTGGAGAGCTAATAAATTTACCATTCAGGGTAGAAGATTACCTCGCCGCACTCCTCGGGCGTGACCTCGTCGGCGCTGCGGTAGAAGATGCCATCACCGTAGTAGTAGTTGTCGCCCTTACCGCCCTTGCCGCCGCCACAGAGGTAGAAGCTGCCGAACTTCTCGTTCTTAACTTCCTTATTATCGTAGGTGAGGTGGTAGGGTTCCTTTCCGCTGATGTAGATGCTGCTTGAGCCAGTTCCACAGCTAGACAGGGCTACAGCACGACGACCGTTGGCATCCTTCTGGTTTTTCTGCGCAATCTGCATCTTGTAGCTGCCGGCAACCAGTTCACTGGGAGCGTACTGGCCCGTGGAAGTGGCTTTTGAGTAGAAGAGTTCAGGCGAAGAGTATGGAGCTGCTGGAGTTAGCGGAGCACTGTAGGTCTCGCACGTTGAAGTTTGCTTACCGTGGTCGTCCATGCCGGCACGGAGCTGCGTGCAGTCGTTGTCGAACAGAGGACCCTGAATGTCGCCTGCACCTAATTGACCGATGGGAGCATTGTGCCACAGTTGGCGAGGGTCGCTTGAGCCATAGCCGGTATACTGCTCTGTGACGTTGGCACGGAGGGTGAAAAGAGGCCAGCGAGCTGACTGAGCAGCTTGAGCGGCGATGGGTGCCAAGGCGAGCAGAGCTTTGGTGAACATTTTGATCGAAGGTGCTGAAGTGTGTTGGAGATTTTGTCGAGTTTGGAGAGTTGGCTGAAGTGTGTTGGTGGATGAGATGAACAATTATCTGAAGATGTGCAATTGCAGCAGTATATATGCCTAGGTGTAGGAAGCACAACCC
Source organism: Cladosporium sp. VS III D KN 1 (assembly GCA_019775635.1). NCBI lineage: Eukaryota > Fungi > Ascomycota > Dothideomycetes > Cladosporiales > Cladosporiaceae > Cladosporium > Cladosporium sp. VS III D KN 1. The sequence continues at coordinate 1,341,327 of JACWFN010000027.1, forward strand.
ATGTTCTTGCCAACGGTGAGGTCCGCGGGTGTTTATTTTTGTCTCTGTGCGGATCCATGGCGTAGCGTGCAGAGCGCGAATGCTGTATCAGTTGGTAGAATACGAAGTCCAGGCGAAGGATGTAGCACAGATGCTAAAGAATTATAGTGCTTCAGCTGTGCCGTGCTAATGTTGTAGGCGAGATACCAGAAGCTCACCAGCGTTGTGTGGCTACGCGATTTTCCTCGTTCCTGAGAGTCAGTAGGAGACGATCTGCGTTGGTCTGTCGCTCGTGAATGTATCAAAGTCCTGCCTACTGTCAGACTGCGAGTATAATAATGGTCAACAATAGCACTATTGTAAACAAGGCTTGTTGAGCACAGGCCAAAAGGCCGAGGCCCAGCTGAAGGTAAATTCGATCGCTTGCAGATTTAGTTCAAAGCCAATAATAGTTTAGACGCTAGTTGCGCCAGACTAATCTAATCTGCAGGCAGCAGGGCTCGATGCTCGTAATCGTGCCTGACTCGCGGCGTATGACGCAGTCTGCGGTCTGAGATCGATACAGCACCTTCTCGACAACACCTCCACGAATTCACTCGGCAGACCTCTTCTGAAATGTATACCGACCATTCACCTGAGAATAGGACATGATATCAATCGAAGGCAAGAAGACATCTGCACAATGAGATGAGGCTTACGCACTCTTCAGCGACGAGAGGTCGGCAGCCGACGGCCTTGCAAGGCCGCCTAGACCTACCAATGCAAGATTTTTGACTCATGCGAATGGGCATAGTAGTGACTGGCGAAGGCCGGGACTTAGGTTCAGCTTCGTGCGCTCTTGCAAAGCCACAGTCAACCAGTACTGTGGAGAGAGCCAGCGCATGCATGCGTGCATGGGCCGTGCTAACTGTGACAATTTGATAGCTTCTGCGTGGTAACAATAACAGAAGAATAATATGACACTACGCCAGCGGGGCAGATAACCACCAAGTCCAGCACGATGTGCGCCCTGCATCATAAGACGAGGAAGATCCTATAGCAATCGTGGAGACATAGATTTGCGAAAGAGACGCTATAAGCAGATACGGCTCCCACGATCATTTTGTTCTTTCCAAAGTACACCTCTGCCTGCCTTTTTCCCACATTTTCTACCTCTACAACAAACATGCCAACAGTGTCGCTTGGTTACGTCGACGGCTGGGCGGACAACGTCGCCACCACGCACATAGCCGCAGCGGTGTTGCGTACTCGACTCGGATACGAGGTGAAGCTTCAAGCCCTGGCGACGGGCATGGCCTTGTCAGGAGTAGCCGCTGGCAAACTTGACGCTTTCCTCGGGCATTGGACACGAGTGCAAGAGGAGTCTGCGTCCAGATACAAGGACAAGTTCGACATTCTCCGAGCCAACGTTGAGCACGCGAAGTGTGGGCTGGCCGTGCCATCCTTCTGCCAAGCAAGCAGCATCGACGACCTCAAGAACGACAACTCATTTCGCACCAGGATCATCGGCATTGATTCCGGAGCGGGCATCATGCAGGCTGGTGAGAAGCTTCTGCGTGATGAAGATTTAAGGGGCTGGATCATCGTGGCGTCCAGCGGGCCGGGTTGTCTCGCTGAACTGGGGCGCAGCTATTCGAGACAGCAACCGGTCGTGATAACAGCCTGGCAACCACACTGGATCTTCAGCAAGTATGACCTGAAGCTGCTCAACGGAGGTGAGAAGTATTTCGGGGCTGAAGCAAAGGTTCTCACCATTGCCAGGAAGGATTTGGACAAGGAACACCCAAAGGTCAAAACGCTTCTTGAGAATTTGGTCTTCCCGTCAACAGACTTGCTGGTCGAGATCATGCTACGTATCCAGGAAGGCACTAAGCCGGAGCAGGCGGCAAAGGACTGGATTACTCAGCATGCCGATGTTGTGGATGGTTGGCTTGCAAAGTGAGTTTGATGGCTGGCACGTGAAGGGAAGCAAGACGTCCAGATCCTGCAGACTTATGCTTGAGGTTGGTGTCTGTAGCGCTCAGGCTCATAAGGTAGATGCGAGTGCGAGGTGTTGAACATCCTTCGCCGGAAGTGCTTCACGTTCGCAGGGTGGAAGACGCAGCGATGGCTTGATGAGACCATACGCTGTCAACCGTTCCCTATATTCACGACTTTGCTTCAATTCACGTTGCATGGGTGGTTCATGATGTCTACTTCCTTATAATACCGTAAGCTCTAGCATCTAAGTAACGACCTTTATCCAGCTTACAATATCCCAAAATCAGCGCAAAGCAATGTCAATCCCTGCTTTTATGTCGTAATCTTTATCATCACTCTCACGCACCCTCTCCCGTATAGCCAACAGACTTGGTCTCAGCTCTGTCTTTACCTCTACTGGCATTTCCGAGATCAGCGCCACGCAGTTTGCTTGCCACTCCGGATCATCGTCCTGTTTCTCCAGCACAGTCCTCAGCGGCTCTATGGTGGCAGAAGCATGATTAATCATCAATGTCTGGATGGCGGGGTATATTGGCCAATTGCGATCTTGCAACCACGTCAGGAGGTCAAGGATTAAATGCTGCCAGAGTTCAATCGATGTCTTCTCGACGGTAGAGGACGGAGGGATTCACTCCCTTATATTGGTTGGAACGATTTCTCAACACTAATGTAGTACATGCGCTACCTTTTCGAGCTGCATGCTACTTGTCTCCGGGAGCCAAGCCCACACCCACATGATACTGACGAGAGTCATCCCAGAAAAAAACCAGAACGTCCCCAACGGGCGCATCGCGCTATCGAGTAGCATCAGAGGTATCGCCTTCTGCATACCGTAGCGACTGCCGTAGTGGACCACCATTACGAAAGCAGTGCCAACAGTACGAGTTTGCAGGGGAAAAATTTCTGCTGTGATGAGGGAAGAGATCGAGTTCCATCCGAAAGCATAGCCGGCGCCGCAGAGGTACATGGACACAATGGCGCTCACGCCAAGTTGTTGGTTGCGGGGGGTGCTGACACCATCTGCAAGCTGTGGGACCACGGAGAGCACAGCGGCGATGTATGTGATGCAGAGGAGCTGTGTCGTGATTCCGGCTGTGAGGGTTTTTCGCCGCCCGAATCGATCAATGGCAAAGAGCGCACAGGACGCGGCCGCCAAGAGTTTCACGACACCAATGAAGGCGGTGTAGAGTAGTCTTTCATTCCTGTCTTTGACCCCGAAGATGTCGAAGTACTGCGGAGCGTAGACAGTGATGCTGGAAGCGCCGGACCAGACTTGAAGCAGGTGTGCGGTGCAAGCTAGAGTGAGCCTGTCAAGGTTCTCTCGTGTAGCTACTAAGCTCCAGAGTGAGGCCAGGAGACCCATATCCTGAGACTCGCGCTCTGTAGTGATCTGTGCATCGATACCGTCCATTTCTTGCTCGATGGTAGCGTCAAAAACCTTGTTCCCACGCAATCTCCGTAGAACAGCTCTAGCCTGAGCATGCTTACCATGTTTTATGAGGATGCGCGGCGATTCGAGAGCGAAAACAAGCATTATGAGGAATGTTGCGGCGAAGACACCTGCTGGAATCTGAGGAAGTTTCTGGGAAAAGTTCAGCAAGAATCCATGAATGTATTGGCGGGGAGACTTACCCATTGACTGCTGGAAGAGCCAGACATGGTTACAGCTGTACCATAGCTGACGAAATAGCCGACAATGGCACCAAAGTATTCAGTGGCACCGAAGATCGCAACAGCAAAGCCTGTAATGGGGGTCAGTGTATGCTTACTTGTAAATCATACGATTCGATCACCAGTCGTGCTTGCAATTCCGTGGAAACGGATGGCTACAGGGAAATTGGAAGCTTACCTCTACTCTCTGGACGAGAAACCTCGGCGCAATAAGCAGGAGCGATGACAGACATCTGGCCCAGACCGATGCCGACGACGAATTTCCCGCCGTACATCTGTCCAAGATTGCCAGCACTCGTAGTGTACACAAGTATGCCGAGCAACCAGAGCGAGCACATTACTCGGCCCCACCATAGCCTACCAACTCGGTCGCCTATGAATAGAGTTCTGAGAACAGCTTTTGTCAGTATAACATGACGATGGGAGGAACAGATGGCCGTACGTGAGAGCGCCAGCGATGCACCCAAGCTGCGACATTGCAACTACATTGCCAGTAATAGTAGCGCGCTCCTCATCGCTCACGGCATCCAGATGGAAGTCAGTGATGAACGATCGCTGTTCGACCATGGTGCCTACCAAGGCCTCCTCGATACCTGATCCAACGATTAGCTACCATACGGCAGGCAATATGAGATCCCGTAGACCTTACCTCTCGCGATGCCCATGGATCCAAATAGAGTGATCGCATACCACAGCGGCCAAGTGAAGCCGTCGAAGTGGCTCTTGAGTGGCTGCGAGACATTGATCGCCTGGGTGATGGCCATGGCTGTATATCGTGCTGTTTCAGCCTGACGTAGAAGAGCATCGAAGGGAGGTGCGTAGAAAGCACTGAAAGGTGCCGATGGCAGAGAAAGGGCATTGGTAGAGCAGCCGCTGCTGTGCTGGACGTATAGGCGGAGGGAACATGGTTAAGTATGTTCAGTTTCCCGTTGCACCCGCCGAGCCCGAGCTCCGGGCCCGTCGAGTCGGTGCTAGGAGGAACTTGTGGTCTTGGGGTAGACACAAGGTATGCATATCATTCGGGCTCACCGTCCGACCATCCGTGGCCCGTGCTCGTAGGGCTGAACATAGGCTGCAGCGGATGATGCGGGTAGGGCTGAAGCGACCTTGATGAATGATCGTGGGGTAAATCTACAATTCTAGCTCACAAGTCTGCGCGCAAATTTCGACGTGGTATCATATTCGTGGGTAGCATTGAGCTATGTTTCTAAGAAATGATGGAGGATAATCCGAAGAGGCTTGAGTACCAATAAAACCCTCTGCTTGGCAGTCGTACGGTTCGGAGGACAGTTGCTGCCGAGACGCTGTTTGCAGACTCGTGAGGCTGCTCAATCGCGTCGGATACAGCGGTCAATACATGTACATACACGTGGTGGAATTCCTTTTTGACATCAGCCAACCATGCCAACCGTCTTGCCGATTTTCCGTGCCTGCCTGCTGTCTTTGGTCCCGGCATCCGAGAACAGAATGCCGATCAAGCAACCTTAAACGCGAGCGACTCAGAGTTATCTCAAGGCACTCTGTCGAGGGCGGTTCAAAGTCGTCGTGTCTAGCAGTACACTTTTCTCTCAGCGTATGAAACATCAGTAACAGGCACGCCGCATACCCGCCCGGACCAACCTCTACTTGGGCCGGCTCATCTTTCATGCCACCCACATTCAAGCCAGCCCTGTAACCCCAACCTTACCACTAGACTTGTCAGCACCCAGTCTGACCGTCTGAGATTCCAGCTCAGTACTCGGCGCCTCATCTCCTTCACCGCTTGATAAGATCGGTTCCTCAGCGGGATGTTTCGCCTTCCAACGCTTCATGTACCACGTCCCGCCCATCAAGATTGCCCACATTGCGAATTCGAACACCACAGCGGCCTGGTCAGAGTTCGATGTCAGTAAAGCGTCTCAGTCATCAGCAGTGGGTCGTTCTTTCCAATTTCGTACCGGATATCCATTGGGGAACCTTGGCGCCTGCACCGTCGGAAACGTGAATAAAGGTACCCAGATCTGGGAGCTGAAGCCGGCCGTCATCATACTCGATATCACGAGCCCTCGCTCGGCGTAGTTGTCAGCTAAGGTGCGATTGACCCAGCTGTACAGAATCGGGGATGCCATGCCGCTGAAACCACCGAAGTAGAAAGCGATGAATTTGAGAATGTCGGGCACGTTCCAGATGGATAGCACGATGACGGCGAAGAACACGAAGGATGCTTGGAAGGTCCAGAGGCCGCGGAGACTGAGGCAGCCGGCTAGAGTTGTGCCCAGCCAAGAAGAGAGAGCGCGGAGTAGGTCGATGAAAGTCGGCAGGATGTTGACCAGCTCAATCGAGTAGCCGGTTGATCGCAGCCAGAGAGCCATGTAGCCGGTCCAGTAGTGCGCTTGTACGAGGAAGCTGAGATATAGTTAGCTTCGGTCTCTCGAGAACCGGTGACTTGTCTGTAGCTTACATGTAGCAAAAAACGCAGATCCACCACATTGGTCTCTTCAGGGTGTACTTGAAGGTCTTCCAGGTAATACCTTCCTTTTCAACGACTGGCATGCGCTTTAGGGCTAGTGCGTGTTCTTCGGCCGTGAAGTACCATCTCTTGGGCGAGATAGGAAGTCCTGGCCAGTAGACATAGCCGAGGAAGGAGATTGGCAAGGTAATCTGGTTGGGGTAAAGTCAGTACGTCGGAAAGTCGCACATTCCTCCTTCCCGTTGCCTCTGGGGCAAAAGGGTTCATCAAAGCTGATGGATTCTGTGGATTACGGCAACTCACTGATCGTAAGTCAGCGCTTATACATTCCATCTAGATCGCAACGGCTTACCAATTCCTTGTACTATGAATAGCCAGCGCCAGCCAGCACGGCCATAAACTCCATCAAGATTGCGATACGCCGCTGCTTGCAGATAACCAGAAAACATGGAGCCGAGTGAATTGCCCATGAACCAAACGCCAGCGCGCTTGAAAAGCTCTTCATTCTTGAACCACGATCCAACTATGAGAGTTAGCTCTAACGTTGCGAAGAGATCAGCTAGCTTGAGAGTGGCGGAGGACTGAACTCACGGATCAAATGCGTTCCACCAAACGATGAAGCTTCTAGAAAGCCAGTGAGGGCTCGCAAGATGTAGAGGTGCCAGCTGTGTTTGATCTCGGACTGACAGAAAGCGATGATGGCCCATGTAATTTGGAGGGTTGGCAGGAGGTATGGCGCGCTTGATGGAGGGAGTCAGAGGCGAGTAGGTGACTCCGTTTCATGCAAGCATATCCACTTACATTTTCGCTTTTGTCTGCAAAGTCATGAGTGGGATCTGACCAATGACATATGCGGTGTTGTCTGTATTGTCAGCGGCTGCAAGACTTTGGTAGGTGAGATATAGGACTTACATGCGACCACAAAGTAATTCAGCTCATTGCCTTGGGCGTTGAGGTCTTCTTTCATCCCGGAGACGTATGCATTGGTGATGTTCTGTTGGCCGAGGAACTGTGGACAGGCATCAGCAAAAGCAGAGCGCATTGCTTGCTTTTCTCCGTCATACCCGGCAGAAGACTGTTTTCGTTTGTCAGCTTGCATGTTGAGCATATCTAACTTTCAACGACCTACAGCTGAGACATCCAAAGATCAAGATAGCGAGGTCGAGCTTTCTCAAAAGCTTCCTCTCCTCTGCTGGATAATGAGATGCTATAAGACAAGGTCAGCCAGAGACCATACACGATCACCTTGTTACAGTCATTATACGATACCAGTCGAACACAGACACGACGACTGCTCCGACCTTGTTCTGCTTCACAGCTGACAAGACACCCATGGCGCGAAAGTCCGAGTGGCCCCGTCCAGCGCTTTCGGGGATTTAGATATGAAAGAAGAAGTTGAAATTGATTCCGAATCATATATGCCGGACGCTATCATTGCATACTTAACCTACATGCTGATATTCTACCGCGATCCACTGCCGGAGCATTATCTTTGCCCAGACAACGGGGACGAGAACTACCGATAATGAGCCTGGGCCTCCGAGCATGGCGAGCTGTCAATCACCGACTGCTCCTCCCCGTGAGTGGATTGTATGTGGGTTGTCAGGATTACTGAGGTGGAGACGTCGGGATGCACGCTCTTGAATAGAGCTTTGTAGATTGCTTGGAGGGATCACACCATCTGCAGCTTCGAAGACACAATGCCTCTCTATAGCGTCTGCATACGCTGTGCTGACAAGTTCGTGATGTACTATGACGAGCAAGGCGAGGGATGCAGTTTGATGAGGTTGAGATGTTGCGCCATATGCAAGCAGATGATGACATTGCGAATCGATCAGTCGGGTGTCTCTTGGCAGCTAGGCGCATGTCGGCAGTGTTGAGACGCAGTCATCCCTTGTACGCGCTATGAGGGAGCTTCTCATCAATTCATCGCCAGCATCTAGTGTTAGGGGTAAGACTCCAGAATGGCTGGAGGTAATCATGGGTTTTGTCTGAAGCCTGAGGACTGCCTGAAGGAGTGTCGTCTTGGCGGCCGAGGTTCTGCCGGCTGCCTTCTCCGTCTCCGACACAGTACCATCTTCACTTCTTTGCTGCTCTCTCCACTTGCGCACTACATTGTCTGATACTGATCTCCAGCCGTGGAAAACAGTGCTGGCTAGTTGTCTTCAATTTGGCCAACTACTGGTGGTGTGGCGCCTGGTGGCTTGAGTCAGCTTGATGCGAAAACGTGGCATTTGTTAAATGTTAAGGTACTCCATCGCTCCATTTACACGGGCATATCTACAATCTCCTAGACCGACGCTGCGTTCTGCTTGCAACTGATGGGAAGCTGCGTTCTGTATCGGGCTCGCGGACAAATACGAGGAAGGTTTGATTGCGGGGCTTCTTCTGGCTCATGACTTCCCAGCTGAGCACCTGCAGCTGCCAGCCTTATCGCGTGCGAATACCGTAGGTGTGTAATCCTACATCACATCTCCCACGGGACGCTTCTCACTCCCGGATAGGTGACTGAAAACTGGTGGCGCACCGCCACATCGTATTCTTCACTCGGAGCAGGCGGAATCTCGGAGCACTCAGCCGCGCGTTGGTTGCCGAAAGCTCCGGTTCGATTGACAACGCTGCACTTCTCAACTTTCTGGCGACTACTAGAAACGCGCAAATAATATCAGAGTAGTGTTTTGGAAGCATGTCTCATCTTGAGCCGAGTCGGACTATGAACTCTCGAGCACCAGGAGAACCTTGGACCTGCTCCTGAAGAGCAATATTATACTGATATACATGTACCCATACAATGCTTCCTCGAGCGTCAAAGCGGCTGAAAGTGTTTCTACTGGCGCTGTGGATTTTTGGAGTCTGGATCTGGCTGACACATGTCTCATCGCCGCGCCTGTCAAGCCATTCTGGATACTGGGATCTAGAGGCGATATACATCCCCGAGCATGAAGTGCTCGATGAGCACCCTGTTCGAAAGCTTTTCCGCACAGCAGAGGCCGACTTCGAAAGGTTGCTGGCTAGACAATCTCAGACTTTCGAGATGGCGGCATCTGAGTATTTCCGACGGTACCACAGGCAGCCACCTCCGGGGTTCGAGAAGTGGTATGTGTATGCTATGAGTCACGATTCTCCCATCATCGATGAGTTTGACATTATCAACGAGGCTCTGACACCATTCTGGAGCTCGAGTGGGGCGGAAGTAAAACGACGCCTCAGCCACGTCCGCAAAAATGGCCGGGCCATCGATTATTGTGGACTGAAAGATGGTCATCTGACCGCTGGCTGCGAGTCTCTAGGAGAAGAACTTTTAGCGCTGCTTGGAGGCACAGACATTCTCGCCGATATTGGAGACCTGGACATGCTCATCAATGTGCTGGACGAGCCAAGGATCTTGGCTAGGCCCAATGACAATGTAAATTATGGCCTGGGCGGCGGTGAAGGAGATCTGAACTGGAGGGACAGCTCTCAGTCCCGTGTCTGGGACAAATTGGTTTCTGGATGTAGACACGCACATGATCCAGATTCCAACTGGAATCCGTATGCGGAACGTGAGGCTCGGAAGGCCTCCCTGGAATTCCTAAATCAGATGTCGGATGCAGGAGATCTTTGCCGGCATCCGGAATACGAGCACTTGCATGGTCTCTGGGACTCTCCAGTGAATTTCAATACCATTGATCTTGCAGTGCCTATTCTCTCCTCTGCAGTGCTGTCAACAATGAGAGATATACCCATTCCAGCAGCTGTCTATACCAGCAGCGCGTTTACCTACGATGAGAATGAAGACATCCGTTGGGACGACAAAATTGCGGGCTTGTACTGGGCCGGAAAAACCACCGGGAGTCTTCAAGGCGTGACCCACGAAGACTGGAAGCAGCATCACCGGCAACGATTCGTCACACTGGCTAACAGTATCTCGACCGAACCGCATCTATATCTCCAAGCCCTGGAAAATGGTGAAAAGCGGCAGCGGCACACCTCGATCCTTAGAAACGGACCACTTTATAAGGTATACTTCACAGACGTCGTCCAGACCATAGACAACGACACAGAAGCCGCCGTGCGCAAGCACTTTGACATCCACGAGGCAGATCTTCGAGAGGAGGCTTTCAAGTACACCCTCACTTTCGACCTGGATGGCAACGGGCACTCTGGGAGGTTCTACCGACTTCTCAACTCGCGCTCCCTCCCTTTGAAACAGACCGTACTACGCGAATGGCACGATGAGCGATTGCAGCCGTGGCTTCATTATGTGCCGATCTCACTTGGCTTGGAAGAGTTACCGGAGGTTGTACGGTATTTGACTTCTGAGCAGGAGGGGAGGGATATTGCAGCGGTGATGGCGGAGAAAGGAAGGCTGTGGTCCTTAAGAGCGTTGCGACCGGTAGATCAGGCGATATATCTCTACCGTTTGATGCTTGAGCTGGCGCGTCTGCAAGATCCGGATAGACCTGCGTCGAAGTAGTGGCTCCGATGTGCGATCACGTGTCGAGTTGTGGTTCAAAGTTCTTGTGTCTGATCTATAGAGTGTATTCAAAAAGGACGCCTAATCTCTTTGGTCGTTCAGGACGAATGGAAACGAATGGGACGAATGTGAGTGTTTATGGGAATCAACTATAGAACGAGTGTCAAGTCTTCTTCAACTGCTCCTCTTCGCAAACATCATTTCAAACTGGCCAGGATTCCTGCTCTGCAAACTCATCAAAGACAGATATTGCATGAACGAGCGACTAAGCTGACTGCCCGAAGCATCATGGCAGTGGGCACACTTGCTCTTCCAGCTATGTGGCAAGGAGATCTCATGTTGCAATGCAGATCTGTGAGAACGAAGACGACTCCCGCAGTCTACGGAAGACCACACACGTAGTTGCTGCAATCGTAGTTGTCCCACAAGCAGTAGTATACCTGCGTCTTGCCATCGGCCGTAGTACTCTGCTCGCGGGCTTGAAGGGACAGCGTTCCGACTGCGAGAACAGACCTGGTCAGCACACTCGTGTCGATCACCCTTGTAGACGAATACCCGTGGCCTTGCCTTGTCCGTTCGGAAGCCCAATCTGGCCCCAATCGTCAGACGAACTGATCTCGACCGTGTACCCATTGCCGCGCCAGACATCGGTAGAGCCGTGTGATTCTCCGTACGGCACGTGGTAGGCTGAAACCATGTCCTGGTCCCACAGAGTGATGTCACGGATCGCCTTTGACGGCTCTTGCCAGACCTCGTGAACGAGGATGCGGACGCAGGCTTGGGCCGTGGAGGCGAGGGCGATGCTGGTTGCGAGGTGGGTGGAGAGCTTCATGGTGTTTGGAGTGTTGACAATAATTTCGTCTTGGGTGGTTGGGTAAGAGAGATTTGCTGTTTGCGTGGGAGATGAGATCAAGACAACAGCTTTTCAAACGAATGTGTACGATGATTTATACCCTCTAATGCGACGTGTGACTGCTTCTGATCGCTGGTCTCGAGGTGGCACTTGGATGCCTGACCCTCGCACGCGTTCGTATTCACGCCGGTATCAAAGGCGTTGCGTAGCGTTTCGTGACACTCTGAATTTCAGCTGGTCGATACAACCTCGCAAAGCGTGTGGCATACCCTCGCATGAGCGGTCTGGCCTGGAATTCCGTGCTTTTCCACCAGAAGTCTGTATCAAAGAGCTTAGTTCATGTTAGCATAGCTGCGATCTGGATATCTGGACATGGCTACATAGTGCTCTATATCTTGTTCCAACTTACTGCAGTTCGATCACTAAAATGCTTTTTTGGTAACCTGTGGACCGAATGAGGTAAGCGATGCGAAACTGCACGCATTTCAGCTACGTGTTGCCAGCTTCCTAGAGACAAAGAAATGAAGGAATTTGTGATCAACGTTAGCCAAGCTGGTAGGTTTCACAGGTTCACCGATCGCGACGTATATACAAAATCATCTTAGTGTTCTGGAGACGCTAATTCAATAAGCTAGGTCTGTTGGATCACTGTCTATACCAAATCTTTCAGACTGATTAGACCCACCTCCAGTGCGTCGTGCGGCGCTCAGGCTTCCCTTAGCGATAAGAGCGGTGAGCACCAGTATCTCATAATCACATCCTTAAAGGTGTGAGCAACTTCATCCACTCTGATCTGCACACGAGGATCTGTCTACGAGCCTGCTTCAGCAGAGCTTGTCCATGCACCCAGACTACCAGTTCCGAGTAGACTGGTGCTTCGAGAGGTTGACTGTTGCAGACCGCTCTTCAATTTCACATCGCTCTCAGCACAAGGGCCCCAACCTCCGCCTCCAGGTCTGTGTCTATGTCAGCGATGGGCGTTCAAGCAGGGAATCGGGGAACGCTCACGTATGAATGATGATTCGCTCTCCAGGTTGTACCTGCAGCTCCATCTTGCCACCAATATTAATGACGCTTTCAGTGCCGTCGATCTCCTTCTTGACGTAAAGGTTGAGACCAGCCTTGCCAGGCCCACCGCCAGCCATACCGTACGGTCGGAAAACACGTCGCTCGCTAAGCATAGAAGCAGAAACAGCTTCCCTGAACTCCATTTCGCGAATGACGCCGTTCCCGCCTCGATATCTCCCAACACCACCTGAGTCTTGTCGGATCGAGAATTGGCGGAGAATCACGGGATATCGCAGCTCGTACACCTCTGGATCTGTAATTCGTGTGTTTGTCATATGCACATGTACGCCAGAAGTGCCATGCCAGCCTGGTCCTGCTCCCGAGCCACCGCATATCGTTTCGCCTACTCCATAACCGAGAATCTCACCACCCTGAACATCTTGTCCGCCTGTACCGAAAGAGAGAATGTTACAACATCCTTGGGAGGCGGCACAAGCACCGAATGCACCGAGAACAACATCGGTGATGCGCTGTGAGGTGATGGGGTTTCCTGCGCAGACTGCAGCGTTGCCAGACGGATTGAGAAGCGTTCGCTCTGGTATGATAACTTTCACTGGTGCTAAGCATCCTTGGTTCAATGGAATATCGCTGTTGATCAGAGCTCGTAGGGAGTAGATAATTGCAGAGTGAGCAATGGCTTTCGGGGCATTGAGACAGTTGAACGTCTCTCTTCCAGTACCCGTGAAGTCGAACGTGCTATCCCCGGTGGAGGCATCTACCGTTATGCTCAAGCAGATCTCTGTGCCATCGTCCATGAAGTCTGAGAAAGTAAGTGGTTTGCCCTCTTGCTTGGCTCCAACCTTCCTGAGGAAGTCCCGGACTGCGATCTCGGCGTTAGCATTAATAGCTCTCATGTAGAAGTGCACTACTTCCAAGCCATATTCATCAACCAAAGTATTGATCAGCTGAGCACCTCGCTGGTTCGCGGCGATAGCTGCTTGCAGGTCTGACACGTTGTCCTTGTATGTTCGAGTGCCGCTGCATCCAGGGTAATGCGCGGGCTCGTCGAACAAGAATTTGCGCACACGCTCTTCGTCGAACTTGCCCTCGGAAACAATCTTGAAACCCATCGTCATTGCGCCTTCCTCGTACAGCCTTCGACTGTCAGAAGGCATCGATCCAGGATGTGTGCCGCCAATCTCGGCGTGATGGCCACGAGAAGCAACATAGAAGATAATTTCGGTACCCTGATCGTTCCAGACTGGCGACACGATAGTGATGTCGGGAAGATGCGTACCACCCGCCAAAGGATGATTCGTGCATAGATGATCTCCAGGCTTCAACTTACCCTTCAGCTGCTCATGCTGATACCGAACGGCGTACTCCATGGATCCTAGATGTACTGGCACATGCGGAGCGTTCGCAACAAGTGTGCCGTCTGGCGCAAACACGGCACACGAGAAGTCTAGGCGCTCTTTGATGTTTGTCGAGACTGAGGTTTTCTGGAAGATGCGGCCCATCTGCTCGGCAATCGCCATGAATCGATGGCCAAATACTGATAGACGGATTGGATCAACGACATCTATTGCGTCTGTCTTCTTCGTTGCAGATGGGACGTCGATAATGACATGGGTGCTGATAATCGTGGCTGTTGCGCGAGGCTCCACTACAATTGTTTGTGTAGCATCAATTAAAATCGCTGGTCCTTGAATAACGTCACCAGTTTGGAGAGTGGAGAGCTGGCAGACCGGTACTGACAATGACCCAGGTGCGTCGAACGTGACCTCTGTGTAGTTGTCGTGGCTGGAGAGGTCGAGCGGCCTTCTGGTGATCTCCGACAGTTCCTTCTGAGGCCGAATCTCTCCGACGAGAGTCGATTGCCCAATGCCACGGACTCGAATGTCTTCCACAAGGACAACCCGGTCCTCGAAGTCGAACGAATACTCGCGCTGGTGAGACTTCTTGAACTCTCGGAGGAAGTCCCCGTCCTCAGGCTGCAGTATCATAAGTGTATTATCCGTGCCTTTGTATCGAAGATTAAGGTACGTCTCGTATCGAATGTGTTCCTCTTGTATACCATCTCGCTTCAAGGCATCTGATACTCTGGCCTTCAGACTTGCAATCCTCTCGTCGATTCCAGCTGCAGTAAGAGCATTATACGGACCAGACGCCGGCTCTTGGAGCTCCTGGGCAATGTCTGCCAGCATCATGCCGTAAGCTGAGAGGATTGAAGAGAAACGATGGATAAGTACCCTGCTGATGCCTAGGGAGGAGGCGATTGCGCAAGCGTGTTGTCCACCAGCACCGCCAAAACATGCCAAATGGTGTGTCGAGGCATCAAATCCCCTGGCCTCGGTCAGAAGACGAATAGGCTTTGCCATCGCTTCATTGGCAATCTCGACAAAGCCCAGTGCTACTTCTTCTGGAGTTTTGTGTTGTCCAGTCTCGGCGTTAATTTTTTCTGTAAGTTCGATGAACTTGCTGCGAGTGATCTCGACATCGAGACACTGATCTTCATTTGGACCGAAGATCCGAGGGAAAGAGTCGGGTAGGAGTCGTCCGAGGAAAAGGTTGGCATCTGTAGTTGTAAGTGGTCCTCCCTTACGGTAGCAGGCTGGACCAGGATGCGCTCCGGCACTTTCTGGACCAACAGTAAACATTCTGCAATTAGGTCAGACCACCTCGTCAAAGAAATTTGAGAACAGTAACTCACCCGTTCCTCCAAGACAAGATACTGCCTCCACCCGCCGCGACAGTATTGATATCTAGCTGAGGCGCCATCACTGTAACCCCGGCAATGGTGTTCTCGAAAGTGTGCTCAAATTTGCCGTCGTATCTGGAGACATCTGTGCTTGTACCGCCCATGTCGAAACTGTATACCGCATTAGCCAAATGCATCGGTCAAATTGTAGTATCGAGTCACTCACCCAATAACCGGAGCACCTTCCCTCGACTCATAGGATGTCCTCGCATAGCCCACGACGCCGCCTGCAGGACCGGATAGGACGGCTCTTAGACCTGTGAATCTACGATTGTGTTAGAAGCTTGATGCCAAGAGACAAGAAGAGCAGGATGCTGTACTTTTCGAAATGGGTGAGACCACCGTCACTTTGCATGAATTCACACCGCGTTGAAGATCCAGATAGTCGATCGGTGAAGCCATTGCGAAAGCCTTCCACATATCGCTTCGTGATTGGAGTTAGATATGCATCGACGGTTGCTGAAATGCCGCGCGACGTCATCTTGATCATGGGGAGGAGTTGACTCGACAGCGACACTTGTTCAAAACCAATTTTTCGAGCAATCTGCTCAATAGCAAGCTCATGTTCTATTTGAAGTGATCAGCGAGAGCCGAAGTGCATTTGTTGGCATGAAGTACCTGGGAAGGTGTATGAATGTGTGAGACACACGGCGATTGATCGAAAACCTTGCTGATACAGCTCTTGTAGATCATGTCTGACTCTCCCAGTATCCAGTTCCTGCAAAACTCTGACAACTTCACCGGACAGTCCTCTGTGAAGCGCATGATCAGTCGCAAACGACTCTTCCAATCTTGCAGGATCGGGCCTTGGATTCTGTTGGTAGTCTTCAATAGTGACACGTTCGTCAACCTCCACGACTTGCTCATAGAGCACGTCAGGGCGAGAGATGTTGAGATCAAACAAGCGGGGTCGAGATTGTGTTCCAATCTGCAAAGCGTCGGCAAAGCCAGATGTGATGAGCAATGCTATGCGCTCGCCTTTTCTTTCTAGGAGCGCATTCGTCGCCACAGTCGTGCCCATTCGGACCTGGAAGCTGGCGAAGCGGCTGACATCGAGCTTTGCTCCTCGTGGCAGATCTTCGCCTGTTACTTGGGATAAGATCCGGCGGATGCCTTCGATCGGCGCATCGTCATAATTTCCTGGATCCTGTGACAGCAGCTTTACGACAATGTCTTCCTTCCCATCGATGATTCCAAGGCAGTCTGTGAATGTTCCCCCTCGATCTACTCGCTCGTAAGCTGGCTGATCATTGGTTGATAACCACGTAAAGAACGTACCGATAGCGATTTTGATGTCACGCCCTCTGGCCGCAGGCCGGGAAATGCAAGTAGACATAATTTGGGCTTCACCTCTCAGATCTGGACTTGTACCTAAAATATGAAATGCGACACCTTGGCAGGTAGAACATTAGCTTGACTTATACCCAAGCGTAGAGTTCAATGGAAACAGTGACAGTGCAGCACGGCTATGATGGATCCATCGCGCATCCACTGCTGTCTCCTAGTTTGGCCGAGCAGTGTTCCACATGCTTGTGAGACAGCTATAAAGTGCGGAGATAGGCAAAGACTGGCCGAGATATGCGCGCGGTGATTGCCTGGCCGCCCACTCGGCGAGTAAGACAACGTATCTGTTCTCGCCGTTGCCCACCATGGATTCATCAGGTCAACCAAATCAGCACAATGCCACACGAGGCAAAGATACCTTGATCTCCGACCACGATATACAGGAGAAGGGAGTCGAAAATGGCTTTCATCGAGTCGGTGCAGATGATGTTGCCGCAACCTTCCTTCATGGACTGGATGCCTCTGTGACTTCAGCTCCTGTCACCGACGCAGAGTCGAAGAAGCTACTAACCAAGATTGACTGGGCCTTGATACCACTTCTTTCCGGCACTGTCATTCTCGCCGCTGTCGACAAAGTTATCATCTCCAATGCCGCCATCTATGGTATGACAGCAGACACCCACCTCGTAGGACAACAATATTCTTGGGTTGGATCGATCTTCTATTTCGGATATCTGATCGCCGAGTTTCCCGCCGCATATCTTGTGCAACGTCTTCCTGTGGCCAAACTTCTTGTTGGTTGCGTTACAGCTTGGGGTGTTCTCATGATGTGCATTGCTGCGACGCAGAATTTTGCGGGCCTTGCCACCATCCGATTCCTCTTTGGTATGGCTGAAGTCCCAGCTTTCATCATCGCGAGTATCATTACGACAATGTGGTGGACTACAGCCGAGCAACCTATTCGAATTGCATTCTGGTTCAATCAGGCCCGTGATCATCGCGCCCAGCCGCATACTGCCGTTGCTAATCATCTCACAGGGTTCATCGATCTTCGCGGGTATCATCAGCTATGGAATCGGTCACACGAACACATCTATCGCTCCATGGCGCTTGCTGTTCTTGGTCTTGGGTGGCTTTTCCTTCATCTGGGCAGTCGTGCTATGGTATTTCCTGCCCGATTCTCCAGTATCGTGGAGGTTCCTATCAGACCGCGAGAAATACGTTTGCATCCACCGGATCCGACAGAACAACACTGGTCTGGAAGACAAACGTGTCAAGTGGTACCAGGTCCGCGAATGTTTGTTCGATGTCAAGACCTGGCTGCTTGCCCTTTTCGCACTGGCACAGAACATTCCGAACGGCGGCCTTGTCACTTTCTCGTCCCTCATTGTGTCTGGTCTTGGTTACAGCAAGCTCGCAACGACCTTACTTGGCATACCCACAGGAGTCATCGCGACCGTCTGGCAACTGATCTGGTCTTTCATCCTAGCAGAATATCCACATCACCGCTGTGCGACGATTGCCGGCATAAACATAGTCCCGCTGATCTGTGCAGTCCTGATGTGGCAGCTCCCACGATCAAACAAGCACGGTTTGCTAGCTGCATACTATTGTTTCTACTCATACTGGGGTATGCTTTTGCCACCCAACGATGGAAGACGATATGACTGACCTCGACGCATAGCACCATACGTTCTCTCGACCTCACTGCCAATGGCCAATACATCTGGGCATTCCAAGAAGCTGACGATGAACGCCATCTTCTTCATCTCCTACTGCTGCGGAAATATCATTGGCCCTCAGCTTTTCCAGACAAATGATGCACCTAATTATTCTCATGGATACATTGGTCTGCTCATCTGCATCGTAGTAGCAATACTGGCGATCCTCGCCTATGGCTTCGTGTGCGCTCGTGAGAATCGGAGGCGAGATTCATTGCAGGCATCGAATATGGAACAGATCGAGCAAGCTGAAGCGGAGGCGTTCAGTGATTTGACCGAGAAAGAGAAACCTGCTTTTAGATACGTATACTAGACCCAGAGATAAGAGTCAAGGACATTTAACTTCACTGTACTTGACACTTGTACCACAATAGGTTTGCAGTAGCATCGTGGATGACACCATGCTCACCGCTCTTACCGTTGCTATTCCGGTCTTCGATAACCTGATCGCCAAGCTACGACTGCACTAGATTGTCTGAGCTCCACTGCTATGAAAAGAGCCGTGCATCTCTGAGACGAAGCGAACAATCAACTATACGTATCTTAACTTCGCTGCAATCTAGATCTTGATTGTAATAGCCAAAAGCCATGGAAAGTTCGGCAGCCAGAGGAAATGCTTCAATCCTCATAGTGGCAATACAGATGCAGAACCAATAGGCCCGCGTGTCGAGATCTGGATTGCTCCATCATTTTTTCTAGCCGAAAGTCTGCCCCACAACGCGCATGGACAATGCCATCATGCATGCGCCATTTTCCTGGGACTGCTTAGTCCATGTTCGCTATCATGCACTGCCTGCGTTAGGCCTCGTCTTCTCACCTCTGATATGGCTCGTTGCTCCTCCTATACTTCGGCTTTTATTGCCCCTGTGGAGAAACACTTCTACCCCCATCGTCTCTGGCAATAGAGGAACCCATGGCGTTAGTGCAGATCTATACTATACATACGTCGAAGCATGCACCAATTTGTTTGGGCTTCTTATTTCACGTCTGCTATCATGCGCTGTCTGCATTGCGCGTTGTTTGCTCCACCTCTCATCCCACACAATGCTCCCACTATATCTCAACTCTCATTATGGCTGTCGATAGAAGCCTCATGTCTGTGCTATGCAGGAATCTCTCTTTGTATGCGGGTGAGGGATATGACATCGTTGCAGTTCTGTTGCCCTATATGTACCCTGCCGACGAACACTCGGTACTTCTGCATACCAGGCCAATTCTTACTCTTTCGAAGCAAACACTATCATCAACAGTCATACCACCATGATCTCCGATACTTCGTACTCTTTCTTCGCTAGTCAGGACGCTGTATCCGGTCCAACCGCCGCCCAGGAAATCAAGTCCCAAGGAGAAGCTCTGGTAACTGTGCCCTACTTCAAGCTTCCTCCCTACGGCGAGCGCTTCCAGGATACCGAAGGCCGCTTCCCACAGCTGCAACAGTTAGAGCAGTTTCTTGAGGACATGAGCGAGACTGCAACGAGGTTCTGGTTTGCTTAGGTCTTGCCCGAAAAAGAGGGCGGGAAAACCGAGTACCTCGTCGTCGAGTGCTTCGACGGGATGTGGTTGATGCGTAATCAGTCCACGACTCCATATCGATACATCACAACCTTCGTTGAGGAGCCCGACACGGCTTGATGGGTGGGAATGGAGGTATTGGGCTGGCGGATTACCGTTCCGAGTCCGATGCCATCGCTGTTGCGGGTCCTGCGTACAGCTTGCGGCTCGAACTCTATAGGATAGGAGAAGGACTTTGTCGCCTTGGGATGATAGGTGGTACTGTACTGAATTTTCCTGCCAGTATTTTCTCGGCTCATTTGTAAGGAGACAATAGTGTCATCAGGCTATAGTTGCATAGAGTTTGCTTAGAGACGTCTAAGGATCGTAGTGCATGTTATACGTTAAGTCAAGCTACAATAGGGTGAGCCACGCTAATTATGCACTGCCTGCGTTATGTGTTTGCCCCACCTCTGATCTGACTCATTGCTTTCACTATAGTCCGACTCTTACTATTACTATCAATTCAAGCCTCTGTGCAATGCCTCTTAGCGCTGTGCGAGCTTTGGTGTCGGTCTAGTTCCGTCTTGCATATATAGTACGCAAAAGCCCTCAATAGTATTACTTCACTCGATCTAAAGTCTTGCTCCTCGCCTCCTAACACAAGCGAACTCTTTTATCATCATCCACACCATAATGTCTTCAGAGCATTCCTACATTTTTTTTTCCCAGCCAGAACGCTACGTACGATCGCGATGTCGCTGCGGAAATCAACCAGTTCTTAGGCGATGCCGGCTTCCTAATTACCGTGCCCTACTTTGAGCTCCCTCCTTATAACGAGCCCTTTGAAGATACCGAAGGTCGCTTCCCGCAGCTGAAGCAGTTTGCAAAATTTCTTGAGAATGGGAGCGCCACGTTTTCTAGATACTGGTTCGCTCGCGTGCTTCCTGAGAGAGATGGCGGGAATACTGAGTACCTTACGATCGACACCTTCAGCCTAAAGCTATGCCGTCAATTGCCAGGGATTGCAGAAAGGTTCATCGGAGTTATGATCAAGCCCTGAAAGGATGAACATTAGAGCACTGGGATGACGAATCGTGATATCGGAATTGACGGCATTGCATTCGTTTCGGGTCGTGGGTGCAATTCGTGGTCTAGGTCAGAGAAAATGAGGAGATCCGTCGCCCTGACGCTGCGTGGCTGCGCTTTGGCATGGTGAATACTGTTCAATCAAAGTGGACTAAGTGAAATCTTACCGCCACATGATCATGTATTCTGCAAAGTGCATATGATCGGCTATTTTCCTTCGTGCGAGACAGTTTCACATCTCAGCCTTAGGTGAAGGATGCATCCGGCTGGTGAAGATTCTGGGGATTCAGGCGAGATAGAATGCCAAACGATACAAGTCACACTACAAGCCATGGCCAACCGAAGAAGAGATTCCACAGCCCAGATTCCACCTAGCTTCACCGCGCTGTCCTATGTATGTGGAGCGAAGCCTGCAGACCGCCTAATAGAACGTAATGGGCGCGACTGGTCCATTCGCAAAAAACTGTGGCGCTTTTTGAAGCAGTACGCCACCCCGCAAGCCGCTGCACCGAGCTCTGAATGGTTCTGGATTGACGCAATCTGTATTTACCAGGACGACACGCGGGAAAGAACCCATCAAGTCAAGCTTATGGCCGCTATATACCAGGCAGCAGCAGGCGTCCTTGCTTGGCTTGGTCCAGCGTATGAGAACAGTGATATAGTTATGGCAAAGCTACCGAACACGCCACTCGATATTCGAGCATTGAACAAGGTATCGTGGAGTCTAGCCATGGGCGGCCTGTGTGTTTGAGCTTACAGGCGTCGACTCTGGGTATGGCAGGAGCTCAAGCTGGCGAAACAGAGACATCATGTGTGGTACCATGACCATCCAATAGGACCATTTCGAGACATTCATGGACTTTGTGGAAAGGTATGCCGACTCCGATTCCTTGAACCGTAAAGAGCGTGCTCTATACCTATGTAGCAACCCTGCTATGTGCATGATCAAGCTAGTCCAAGAATCGTCGGCCACTGCTTTGTACAAGCTCTTGGAAACTTCGGCCCATCTTTAATGCGAAGAGAGCAGAGATCGAGCTTACGCTTTACTTGGGTTTGCGACTTCTGGCATCGATGGCATTGAATCGGACTATACTGTGCCTCTTCCAACTCTACTGAATCGCATACTGAGTGAGGACCATAAGCTGAACTTGCCAGGAAGGCCAATTAATCCCCAAGATCTCCTGCAACAATGTGAGAAGCTGGAACAGTTATTTAATGTCCGGAGCGGATCCATGTTTGCTACAGAGCTCTCACCTCGATACTACGGCCAATTCGGTCCCTTGCCACGTCGTATTCGTACAGTCCGACTATTCGAGATCGCGCTCAAATGGACAAATCAACCAAACAACTGTCATGCACGCAATGTACGCTTGGACACATATCTCGGGCAAGCCGTTTTAGTGGGCCTGCGATAATAGTCTTCCTCGTCTTCGATCTGCCCGCACTAGTCTATGCTATAGACATACTACCAAGCGAAAATTTCGTTGTTCGGACCTTGATTATCATCCGAGCCATTACGGCGACCTTTCTTCTGCTGATTGGACTTCACCTCAGTAGGAAACTTTATCTGCACCTACCAGCAACCGTTCAGAATTTGTTCAGAATGCTATGGTGGCGAGTCATGATCTTTGACTCATCTCTACCATGGCTGTTCGATCATAGGCGGTGGCATCGGAGTCTAAGTAATAATCGAAATGGCGAAGACACTCTCTTATTTGGTAGTACGCTCTTAGACAACAATCTTAATCTTGAGTTGCATCAGATCGGACATAATTAGAACGAGTCAGGCGAAGTTACGTCAGTCACGTATTAGCATCTCCTCAATCAAACAAACTTCATACTACTACTCTAGGTGCAGACTTAAGAATGACTAGAGCGATTCTCAATATAGGGCTTAAAGCTTCAATCCGCTAATAAATCAATCTATATGTATATTACCTATCAATTATAGGGATAAGCGATACAGAATTAAGAGATAGTAGCTTAACTATAAGGTTCTACGCTAGGAAAAACACATTTGTGCATAATATGTACCTATATATAGAGCTCATATGACGCTAATAATGTGTATAAAAAGTAAGTACTAATAAGATCTTAATTCTTATTAGAGCGACTACTATAATATTCTCTATATTAGTTAGAGACTATCTTATTTATATGTTTTTTAAGCACTTACTAATAGGAATTTAAGATGTATTTAGAGTAGTATATTAGTAGCTTTACTAGATAATAAGAGGTAGAAGTATAGATACTAGTAGAAATATAAAGTAAATAAAGACTACTTAGACTTACTATTAATTAAGTTAACTTTTAATTAGAGTCTAATTAATTAATTAGCTAATTAATTAACGAATTGAGAGCTTTCTATTAATCAATTAATTCTATTATTATTAATTAATTAAAATGATTAAATTGATTAGTTATTAGTTTATTCTATTCTAATTCTAACTCTTAAGTAGTATTTTCTTAGATTTTCTTAGACTTCTTTAGATTTTTATATACTAGGCCGTTTAGCTCGAGCCTCTCGAATTTAAGTCTTATCTTTTTTAAATAGCTTTATAAGATCTCCGAGCTTTCTAAATTCTCTCTATTTTAGTAAGAATACTATACTATTAATAACTTAATTCTAATAACTCTATAAAGCTAATTCTATATATATTAATACTACTAAAGGCGATAATAAGGCTCTATATTATAAATACAAACAATAATAACGATTTCTTATTATCTATAGAGACTCTAGTAGCTAAAAAAAACACTTTATTATTTATATACTATAGTCTTAGTAGCTTTATTTTTATAACTAATTAATTTAATTTAATTTAATTAATTACTAATTCGACTCCTACTAATTAATCAATTCGGAGATCTCTACTAATTAAGTTAATTCGGATTCTATTAATTTAATTAATTAATTAATAGTAAGTTTAAGACTACTCGCTTATAAAAGTTAATCGAAGAAGTTAGAATTAGAGATAAAGTAGTATCTATAGTACTAGAAATATAAAATAAGTATTATTTCTTCTATAAAGTATATAGCTTTTAGAAAAGTAAAATATATAGTTATAGTATTTTATATTATAGATATTCTAGTTAGTATAGGAAAAGCATTACTAAGATTAAAGCTAGTTCTAGTTATATATATTTATATTACTATTAATTTCTAGTATAGAATATAATAAATTACTCTAAACTATACTAGTAATATTTATAGTAGAGTAATAAGATAGTATATCTAACTGCTTTTATTCTACTCTTTTACTAGTAAGTAATATATATAATAGTAGTTATAGTCTCTTTAGCTATTTATATAGCTCTATCTTTAGCTAAATAGGCTCTTTTAAAGTCTTCTATTCTAGAACTTATCTAGTATTTAGTATACGTAATATTAGTTATAGTCTATTTATAACTTCTCTTAATTCTCTTTATAGTTATATAGATTCTTCTAATTCTTTCTATTCTAGACTATTCCTAGTATTTAATATACGTAATAGTAGTTATAGTCTCTTTTACTCTTCTTTTAGCTCTCTCTTTAATCTTTACTTCTTTAGTACTCTCTTTAATAGTTACTTTAATATTTCCTTAAGTACTTAGATAATAAAGTAATTAGAGTATTATAGAGATTAGTAATCTTATTATCTATATATCTTCGTATTAATAATATTATATAAGCTTAAGATGTCTATAGTATTACTATCTTATAATAAGTATTTATATAGTCTTAAAGATTCTCTACTATAATACAATTCTATAATATCTTCGAATATTAGATATATATTATAGAAAAATTTGTAAAAGGCGAATAAATTAGAGCGCTACTAGCAGAATCTACTACTATAGATTATATAGATAATCTTATTAAATACTCTTAAGTATAAGACTCTATAGATATAATCTCTAAAACTTATATATAGAGTCTATGCCTTATTCGAGTAAGAAGGAGTATTTCTCGACTTTATACGAGGCTTCAACTAGCTGCGTATAGTAGGACTCTTATAAGAGTATTATCTTAGACTTAGTAGTGTATTTTATAAGTGTTTGTAATTAAACTTTAGACTAGAGGCTTTTTAAATTTGGTTCTAGTATAGCTTATTCTAGTATTTCCCTTAAGAACAGAATCTGTAGCAGAATTCTTTAAAACCCTAAGACTCGCTAGACAATGTTTGATACAGGAGCTAGTATTCTGATATACGTAAGCATTGCAGTATGATGATGCTAGCCAACTGTTATAAAGATGAGAATCCGCTTTTCTATACTTCATCAAGCTGCGAATGACTGACAGTCAATCAGGGAATGCATAGTCAAGTCAACAACACGCACCGAACTAAGCGACGCGGGTGCGATAGAACAACCTTACAGCAGGTATTGTGTCCACTTAGGACGATCCTTAACTGCTGCAAGCGTCCTGCAGTCGGCTGTACGTGAAAATCATCTTTTCAGACTACAGCGTACGCTGTCTCGTCTTTGTGAAGAACCAAACACTTCACCAGTATCAAGTATGGTCAGCCAGATAGTTTGCGGTTCTTACCCAGAAGGCGATGCCTGCAGATTTAAGGTATACATGGCGCGCAAATAGGTATTTGGACATCTCTATCGCTCATCGCTGGTTGCAGTGACCAGTGGACTGCGAAACCATGCTCGTAGGCGATACAGTAAGCTTGTGCTCGTATTCTGCGCCTTCGGACTCCGCCTTTCGAGCTGTTAGCCACAGTGGGGTAGCTCTACAGCTGTCACATCGATCTCGCAGCCAAGGACTCACTAGTCGAACCATCGAACCACGGAAGCACCGTGCTTGAAACCATACCACAACTTCTGTGTGCTCAATATGGACCACAGCACACGCGACAAACTTTGGCAGTTGATCGACTTCAGCAAAGGGCCGTCATGGATCTCTGAGCTTGCCGGCATTCTTCCACTGTCCGCGGTGATCGACTTCATCGACGGCCCAAAAGCCTTACATCTATTGCAACTCCGAGGGAATGTACCGCTCTGGTGCTGGCTCGTCACTCCGTCCGCTAGCCGCATCTTGTTCGACACCGATCCGACTCTACCGGGATGCTGCCTTGACATTACGAAAGCTAGCAACGCACCGATCTGTTTGGACGGGCGTTTTGGGGATCAATATCCTATGGCAAACGCAGAAACGATTCGCATGTGTCTAGGAGCTACTGAATCATGTGCTATCGCCATCGATGAGCGACAGAAAGAGCGAATTGAAGCTGAAGCAAATAGACGGTCGCAATCTCTGGAGATCGTGACAGCTGTCGGAACCAAGCCTGTCACTGAGCCCGAGAGCGGACTTGAGTTGGTGTTGAGATTGAGGCAAAAAAGAGCAAGGTGGTGGGTTTATCACACATTGGCCATCGTCGGGTGGGGCTTCTGGATAGGGTTGCTGGTATTCAGCGTTCTGTTCAGTTGTTGGTGTGCCTCCGTCTTCCTTATCGATGTCGTTATGACGGGCCTGAATGTTGTCGATATATTTGGAGGCCAGCCCCGGATGCTCGGACAGAGAAAGGAGCCCAGCGAATACAATCGCCTCGTTATCACCGCGAATCACCTGAACGCCAGCAAATGGAGGGCTTTCTATGGACGCTCTGATATCATCAACTCGCTACTGAACTGGCCGATCACGCCGGCACGACACAGGCACAGCAAGACATTGTCACGTTCGCTACGCCTGCTAGTGCTCACACAATGGATCCTCGCCGTTGCTGCAGCAGCCACGAAGGGTTGGGATGCCTACTTGATCGCTTTCTGGATCGTTTACTGTATACTCTCAATAAGTTACTTTTTCGCAGCTGAGCGTCACGCGAAAGACTGGTTGACGGATCAGGCTCACGTAGAATTCAAACGCCACGAGGTGACTCTGAGCTCACGCAGGGCAATGCTCAATACTCTTATCGCAATCAATCCAGACACAGTATTACGACCAGTCGGATACTTGGATAACACTTTGAGTAGCAATGAGACCATTAGACAAGCCTGTGAGGCAAAAGCAAATCACAGCAAGGGACACAGTCGTTTCCCGAGCGGTACCTGTGCGGGATTTCTGCGAGGCGACAGTCTACGATGGATCGATCCAATCCTTGCGAAAGGAGAAGATCGTGATGCGTGGGAGGAAGCAACCGCTCGTGCTCTAGGTTGCAAAGCTGATGTCGTTAAGATGAATGAAATCGGTCAAGTCTACAAGGATCCGCGGAAGTATTGGTGGTGGAAGTTCATCGTTGAAGGCATCGAAGTTGCGGAGCACATTCAGACGCAGGCAGGATTAGCGGGTCACAATGTTGTTTGTCATTAATCACAAGCAGGTGATGCATGAATCAAGCCTGCTCTGTGTCAATATCCTGTCACAACGTTACCGAAGTGTCACCAAGCTCATGAAATTTACCAACCGTAGAACGCCAAAATCTTGAATATCAGTAATGAGTAGAACTGCGTTTCAAGGAAATAGATCAGTCGTACTGAGTATCATGTACTAGCACGTGAGAGTATGTAGTGATAGGAGGCGAGGTGTAGAATGTGCTCTCGGAGTTCCGAAGGATTTGCTTAGGTCTCGTCGTCTTGATGCAAGACTTTCTTCACACGTGTCGATCTTTGAGAAACAAACGGTTCACCCTTCCGACAAATTCCCGAGGCGCAGTCTCTCCTGTTTTGTGGCGCTTCGAGCTGACATGTGGCCTGATCTCAGCCGGCTCATTTCACAGTAGGGTGTGATGTGGGGCACTCCAGTCCCATTCTCAGCTGGCCGATTGCATGAGTAGCTTCTAACAAGCAAGTACTCTTTGTTCTTCTCATCACTTCCACTGATCTGTCACCTGCAAATCGGCGGCTGTATCTCGTGACTCAGATTCTAGTTTCATCCTGCAATCACGCATTCAGCTCGACTGAGTTTCGTCCCAAGCAGTGGTTGATCATGTCGACGGGCACTATCAATGTTGTTGCCGCAAAGGCTGATGATCGCCTCGCACATAACTGCGATTCTCAGACCGAGATCATACAAGCATTGCATCGGGCTGTTCAAGAACAAGGCTTCTGCCCAAATCGTGTGTGGGCTCTAGCCTATAGTCACCGAGAAAAGGAACGGATCCTTCCAAGACTGTTTCCAAGCGGTGACAGCAAACGTCAAAGATTTCCGCTCGAACAACAGGTTCACAGAAATTGTACTGTCGATTTTTGTGAACGATCGCAGGTCAATTTTACCTCGGTCCCTCAGAGACACGAGTCTCCCCTTTGCGAGAGCTCCCCTTGTACGACTTTACGAGGCTTTTTTCCTGCGAGTGAACTCAATCAAGCTGCCAGAACCAATGAAACCAAGTATAATTCCACTGCGTGGCGGCTGAATGGCAAAAGATTGGTTCCTCAGGCCCACGACAAGATCATGGCCATTTCACACGTCTGGTCCGATGGGACTGGGGCTGGGATGAGTCCTTCAGATGGTGTCAACAAATGCCTGTACCATTTCTTTCGACATATCGCAGCCACATGTAATGGAGTGTACTCGGGATCAGAGCGCAAGCGAGGTACCAAGTGGTTCAGATGAGGAAATAATAAGTAGCACACTAATTAAGATCGGTTATAAACAATAACTCTAATTATGTTACTTAGATTAAGTATAAGGCTCCTATAAATAACGATAAACTACCTTCCTTATATACAAAGGAGACTTATAAGTTCTATAACCTGCTCTGTATTTATAGAGCATATAGAGCAGCAGAGCAATAGAGCAATAGAGCACTCTACAGGTCATGTGACATATCGCTCTGCTGTAGGCGACGAACGTCGTCGCTTCCATGATGCTGCCTGAGGCCACCATCTTATAGGTCATTACACCACGCTTGACTGTGACAGTATCTGGTGGGACACTATCTCATTGCCCACGGAAAGATTGGCAAAGGCGACTGCGTTACATAACATGCATCTCAACTACAAAACAGCTTCATGGACTCTCGTCCATGACGTCTTTCTGCGCAACACGCAAATCGAGAGTGCCGAGCATGCTTGTGTCGCCATCATCATGTCACCCTGGTTCAGTCGGGGTTGGACCGCGCTTGAGCTGGCCGCATCTCGGAAAATCAGGGTCATCTTCAAGAAGGGGAGCGGTATAACCCTTGTAGATCTCGACAAGATACTGCTGCATCCCAGACCAGGTAGACATCAATTCGCCGTAGAAGTGATCAACGGTCTGAGAAAGCCAGTGGATGATCTGGATCAACTTTTACGTATCATCATACCGAGACATACATCCTGGAGTCGAGACAGGGCAATTATTGCAGATCTTCTTACAAGGATAGACAACTGTGCCCCTGAAAGCCAGAGTTTGGATGTACCGGCTGACGAAGATCAGCATGATATACACCGAAGGCTGCTGCACAATTTGGGCTCAATCTCGTATGATCATCTATTTCACAATCTTCCTACCAATGGGTCGAGCTGGTGCCCTGCGGATCTGTTCCAGGTGCCGATCTCAGAGTCTAATACGTCCGGGACATTGAGGATCACGCGCGATGGAGATGTGTTTGGGAAATGGAAGGTGTTACCAATTGAGTACTTGTTCAGCCGGGGCCATACGTGGCACAACGCTCACCCGGTGGTACGCATGGAACTTCAAAGTATCATTTCTGCGGCTCAAGCGTGGAACCGCGCCAACTACCGATGTCTTGCCGAGCCACTGATTGAGGTCCGAAGGCTCCTCATCGTCAAGACAGTGCAATCCGATGAGGAGTGTGGGGCTTATCGACTCATAGGTCACGTCGATCTAGACGAATCTCATGAGCTCGTGGAGGCAACTTACGAAGAACAGCCCTCGACAATCATCAATTCAGAGCTAAACACAAGAGGATTGTCCCAGGAAGTTCTCAAGGAAATTCTCGAGACTGAAAAGCCGGCTCTGAGCATTCTATCTCCGTCGGAAACAACTTTCGAAGATTTGGATGTTGATCTACAAGCATCAGCTGTTGATGCCCGCAATATTCCTACCTGGCCCCGTGATCGAGGGCGTACCACTGTCTCCTGGGCAGCGGGAAACGGCGATATCGCGACTTTGCAGCAGATCTTGGACGATCTTACGCTCAAGTTGTTCAGCTCCTACGGATCGTATCACAGTCATCCTTCGGTGGACGAGGTTTCAGAATATTTTGGCTTCCTTTGCAACTCTCCTGACGAACATGGTATGACAGCTCTTTCATGGGCTGCCAAGAATGGGCAGGCAGAGGCCGTAAAGCTATTGTTGGGACGGCCTGAGGTGAATGTAGATGTACAAGCACGCAATGGGTGGACACCTTTGTGGTTCGCGGCTAATAATGACGAAGTCACTGTTGTACAACTTCTTCTCGATTTCGGCGCGCGGACCGACATAAAGCTGGATGATGGATCGTCTTTATATCATGCAATGGCGCAGTGGGGTTCATGTGCGCGAGCAGTCATGGGCTTGTTCCTGAACTCCGGTAAGCTTGATGTAGAATCTAAAGATCTATCCGGACGCACACCGCTCTTATGGGCTGTCCAGAGTGGCAGAGAGGACACAGTGAAGCTACTGCTTGAACTCGGGAAAGCCGGTACGGATTCAAAGGACCAATTTGGGAGGTCGCCACTCTCGTGGGCCGCTCAAAGCGGATCTGAAGATATCACAAAGTTGCTGCTTGACCTAGGTAAGGCTGATACGAACTCCAAAGACAGCCGCGGACGGACGCCGTTATCCTGGGCTGCTCAAAAAGGCCACGAGCAGACAGCAAAGACGCTGCTTTGTTTCGGTCAGGCTCAAACGAACGTCAAGGACAGCCATGGACGAACACCACTATCTTGGGCTGCTCAAATGGGTCATCAAGAGATAGCAATACTACTGCTTGGTCACGCCGTTACCAAGCCAGATCTGCGAGACAAAGACGGCCGGACGCCACTTTCTTGGGCTGCTCAAGGAGGTCACGAGGCAGTCGTGAAGATTTTGCTAACGACAGATGGAGTGAACGCAGATGCGAAGGATAATCATGGTCGTACACCATTGTTTTGGGCTGAGAAATGGGGTTGCAAAGCAGTAGTGGAGATACTGCTTGAGACCAACAGGGTTGATGCGAATTCCAAAGACAACGAAGGCCGAGCAGCATTACCAAGGGCTACATGGGCGGGCACACCATGGTGGCGAGGTTGGTACGAGACTCAGCAAGGTAGGTAAGTCCATAGCTTTTTCAACGTGCCTGTTACAGACCGCGAAGCGCCAGCTTCAGGATTGGCTGCATATGATGTTTCATATCTGTAGCTCACTTACATAATAGTAAGCAGTCACTATATGTGATAGTCTATTACTTACTTATATAATAATAAGACTTATAATACTTATAAGTGAGTAGAGTAATATTTATTTAAGTATAAGTAATTAAGTAATTATTCTATAAGTCTTCTTAAATATATAAAAAGAATAGTTTATTATTATTTATAAAAGCCTTATATTTAATCTAAGTAATATAATTAAAGTTATTATTTATAATCGATCTTAATTAGTATACTACTTATTATTTCCTTACTTAAACTACTTATTACTTTATTTATACTCTAATCTTAAGTATACTTTATTATATTTTAAGTACTATTCTCAGATATACTAAGAAGTGTTTTAGATTATAGATATTATATATATCTAAAGAAGAATTCTCTTCTATAATTAGCAAATTAACTATTAATAATATACTTTCGGAGTATAAATTAAAACTAACTTATAAAGAACAAATTAAGTCTATTAAACTTATAATTTAGTAGCTTAATAAATTCTATTTAGAATCTAATATATCTAAATAATCTACTACTAAAGTACTAACTAGTAGAATAGCTATTACTAAAGTAACTCTCTTAGTAGAGTTTACTAGTTAATATAATTAGCTTAAGTCTTTTTAACTTTAGTATAAGTTATATTAGAAGATAAACTCTAATAAGTTTATTAAAGGCAGAAAGAAGATTCTATTTACTCTATTCTACTTTAGAGAATATACTTTAAAATAGATTTAGCTATATATAAAAGACTTTATTAATTACTCTTCTAATAAAGAAGTAAAGAAAAGAACTACTAAAGTTCTAGAATCTTTAAATAGATTATTTATAGTAATAAAAGAAACATTTAATATAAGTAATAATATACTAAAAGCTAACTATAATCTTAGATTACTATATTAGAAGATATCTGCTTCTATATATTATATAGAGTTTTCGATCTTAGTAGTAAAAATTAGTTAGAATAATAATATACTTACTTCTTAATTCTATTAGAAATTAAAGAAACTAGTCTAAGTAGAAATTATAATATACTATAATTACTCTATAATATTAGTAGATATAGCTAAGCTTATAATTAGAATCGACTTATATATATTTAAAATACAGATAGAGAAAAAGAGAAATTTCTCTTAAGAAAGGCTAAATATAAAGACTAAGAGAGAAGTTCTAAAATAGAATAATAACTATTATAGACTATAGAAGATATAGCTTAATACTACTTAAGATAAGTTAGATTCTAGTAAGAATAAGAATAAGAAGAGAAAGAACTTATAAGTAATTAAAGAAATAAAAAATAAGTTTAAGATTAAGTACTATATCTATTACTAGTATAACTACTATAGTAATAAATATAAGATATAGAAGTAGACTTATAATCTATAGAACTCTAACTAAAGTAAGAAGTAATAGTTTAATACTATAAAGAGTAAGAAGAATAAATTATAAACTATTAAGAATACTAAGAATACTAATAATAGTAATAATAAAATAAGAGTCGAATTATTTTAGATTACTATAGGCTATAGAGTATATAATCTTAGCTAAGCTAAAATCACTAAAAATACTAAAAATAGCTATACTATACTAATATAGATAACTTACTATAATAATAGATATACTATTTACTATAGTAATAAGTATAGATTTAAGTACTAGCTATAAAGAGCTACTAGAAGTATTTATTATATTATTAGAGAACTAGAATAGATTATTTAATACTTAGCTAAATATCTGCTATTACTTTAGAATAGTATAACTAAAAATAAAAAGGAATCTAGTAAAAAGAAAGAGAAAGTCTTTAAGATTAAGAGTAATATACTAAAAATTACTAGAACTACTAAGTTTATAAGAACTATAGATAGTAATAACATTATTTATTAAGTCTTAGTAATAATATAGAAATTAAAGAATTTAGTTTTCCTATAAAATATAGATAGAGACAAATAATTAGTAAATAAAAATAAGTTCTAGAGAATAATTAGCAAAATATATATTATTCTATAGAATATATCTTATAAGAAGAATAGTATTAATTATCTAAGAATTATATAGGAATTTCTATCTTTAGAAAGCTAATTTATAGACTAAGAGAATTACTTTACTTTAACTAATATCTATATCTTTAGATTACTCTAAACTTAAGTTATAAACTTAAAACAAGTCTATATATTAGAAGAATAGAACTAGGCTAAGTAGATTTCTAATAAAGGAAAAGTATTTATATATACTAAAGTCTAACTCTAACTACTTCTACTATTAGAATATAAGTAGAAGCTATATATAGTAGTATTTAAATTTAAGAATTCTAATCTATTATAAGAACTAATACTAATACTTCTAACTATAGAGGAATTCGTATTTATAATTTAGTAATATAAAGTAAATATAGAAGGAATAATATATAAGTATACTATTACTATAGTAGAACTATCTTAAATATAGAAACTAGTACTTAGTAGAGAAGATTTAAATTATAGACTACTAAACTTATAGAAAGTCTTTAAGTATTCTAGAAGAAGTACTTAACTATATAATATAGAAAACTAAATAATCTACTAGAAGAAAGTTCCTAAATAGATTAATCTAGACTATAATAAATAGCTATAAGTAAAGCTTACTATACTAATAATCTAAGAGTTTAAGTATTAATTAATAAAGTATCTACTAGAGCTTTAATTGATTTAGAATATATAGGAAACTTTATAAGTTTGTAATTTATTAGGAGATATAAAATTTAAACTAAGAAAAAGAATAAGCCTTTTCTACTTAAAGTAATTAATAGAAAATTAGTTATATATAATTATAGAATAGTTAATAAAGAGACTTTCGAATTACTTCTTATTATAGAATATTATTAAGAGAAGCTATAGTTTAATATTACTAATATATTTAGTTATAATATAATTCTAAAATTATCTTAGCTTAAGGAATTTAGCTTAATAATAAACTAAAAAAGGAATACTATTATATTTAGTAAATCTAAGTTAATATTACTATTTATAGTTTATAATAAACTAGATAAAATCGATATCTATATAATATCTGCTATAGAATTAATAAAAGCAATTAAATAAAATCTAAAATAGATTTAAGTCTTATATTATAAGAAAATAAAAGAAAGACTAGTTCTAAATATTTCTCTAGAATATTTAAACTTTAAGTATTTATTTAAAAAAGAAGCTAATAAAGATACTTTACTTAAATACTAATTCTGAAATTATAAAATTAAGATTTAAAAAGATAAGAAACTAAAGAAAGAACTCTTATAACTAATATTAGCTAAGAAAGCTAAGTATATTTAAAAGTATATTAATAAAGAACTTTAAAAGGAATATATTTATAAATTAGAATTTCTAGTAGAGTATCTATTATATATTATTCTAAAGGAAGATAAGTACTAAGTCTATATAGATTACTATAAATTAAATATAATTACTATAAAGAATAGTTATCTATTACTCTTAATCTATAAGCTATAAGACTACTTATAGAAAGCTTAGTAGTTTACTATATTCGATATATTAGAAGTCTATAATCTAATTTAGATTAAGATAGAATATAAATAGAAAACAGCTTTTAAAACTTAATTTAAACTTTATAAGTATTTAGTAATACTATTTAGACTAATAAATATACTAGCTATATTCTAGATATATATTAATAATATACTTTAGAAGTACTTCGATATCTTTATTATAGTATATTTAGATAATATTCTTATCTATTCGAAGACTTATAATAACTATATCTAAGATATATAGAAAATTCTTTAAGCTCTTTAAGATACTAAAATAAAGATTAAGCTTAAGAAAATAGAATTCTATAAAATAGAAGTTAAGTTTCTTAGCTATATTATTAGCTAAAATAGACTTAAGATAGACTAAAAGAAGATTAAAGTAGTAATAAGTTAGCTAAAACTTAATAGTATTAGAGAAGTTTAATTATTCTTAGAATTTATAAATTTCTATTAATAATTTATTAAGAATTACTCGAAAATTACAGCTTTACTTATAGAACTTACTAAGAAGAATAAAGAGTTTAAATAGATAGCTAAAGCTAAAGAAGTATTTAATAAATTAAAAACTTACTTTTCTACTAAACTAATTCTTATTATCTTTAATTTAAAGAAGCCTTCTATAGTAGAAACTAATATCTCTAATTAAGTAATTAGAGTATACTTTAGTTAAGCTAATAATAAGAGTAAGTTATAGCTAGTAGCTTATTTATCTAGAAAGTTTACTTTAGCTAAGAGTAACTATAAGATCTATAATAAGAAACTCCTTATAATTATTAAAGTATTTTAATATTAATAAGTATATTTTAAAGAGTAAGTCTATAAAACGAAGTATATCTTAGATTACTAGAATCTATTATAATTCTTAATAATATATATTATAATACTATAATAGATATAGTAATATTAGAATATTATAACTTTTAATATAAAGATTTATTATTAAAAGAGATTTAAGAATACTTAAGTAAATACTATAAGTAGAAGAGAAGACTATATAAAGAGCGAATTTAAAAAGAGTATCTAGCTTCTAATTTAGAATACTAATAATACTCTTTAAGTTAATAAGATTACTACTATATTAGCTATTCAGATTAATTAGCTATAAAAGAAGCTTAGAAAAGCTTAAGATAAAGAACTATTCTACTAAAAGATATTCTCTATAATAGATTAGAATACTATTTCTAAGAAATAAGCTAAAAAGAATAGTTTTCTTTAGTTTAAAGAAAGAATCTATATTCCTATTAGCTTCTAAAAAACAATTCTTCGACTATATTATAATAGACTAATATAAGAATATCTAGAAACTACGAAAATAATATAAATCTTATAGAATTATTACTATTTCCCTAAGATATACTATATAGTTAAAGAATATATACAAAAGTATATAATATACTAAAGAAATAAGTATAACTGTTATATGCTATATAGTCTACTATAGCTATTATAGATACTAAATAGACTATAGGAATTAGTAGTAATAGACTTTATTATTAAACTACTAATATTAACTAACTTAGTTATTAAGGAGTTCTATAATAGAATTATAGTAGTTATAGATTAATTCTCTAAGTTCGAATAGTTTATTCTATATTAGAAAACTTAAATAGTAACTAATTTAGTATATATCTTTATAAAGAATATAGTAGCAAATTATAGATTACCTATTTAATTAGTTATAGATTAAGATAAACTATTTATATCTAATTTCTAAATAATATTAATATAGTATCTTAGTATATAATATAAGATAAGTATAGTATATTATCTATAGACTAATAGTTAAACTAAAAGACTAAATTAAATACTAAAATAGTATCTTTAATATTATATTAATAATTACTAGAATAATTAAATTATATTGCTACTATTAGTATAGATTATATACAATTAATCGCTAATAATAATAATAGGCATTTTACTATTTTTTACGAATTATAGTTTTAAGCCTTCTAATTATATAGAATAAATAAATATTATAGCAGATAATCTAATAGCTATACTTACTACTAGAGAGTTTAGTAAGATATAAGAATAGCTATATCTAAATCTTATATTTTGCTATATATAGATAATATAGTATATAAATAATAAGAGACTTAAGAGACTAACTCTTAAAAGAAGAAATAAAGTATATCTTCTTTAGTATAATATTAAATCTAATAAACTAATAAAGAAATTAGATGCAGTTAAACTTAAACTACTTAAGATTATTCGGAAAAAGGGACTAGTTAACTATAAACTAGAGCTACTTAAAAGAATGCATATATACTTAGTATTTTATATTTTACTACTAGAATTAGCAGTATTAAATATTATACTATAATAAGATATTAGAGACATTAACTTAGAAATATAAGAACTTATTTATTAGATTAATAAGATCCTCTAAGAAAGAACTATATAAGATCAGAAATAGTATCTTATATAATAAGAAGAATACAACTATACTAAAGATTCTTAGTAGCTTAGTAAATATTTTAAGTTGTAGAGGTTAATTAAGGAGTTCTACTAAATAATAATAAAGAGCCTATTAGGCCTAAGACTACATTATTTAGATAATTAATAGTTAACTAAATAGTAGAAGAAATAGCGACTCTAAAGTCTATAGCTAAATAGTTATCTATCTTAGCAAGCTCTTTAGATATCTCTATCTTATTAATAAAGTATAAAGTTTTCTTTTATGCTCGATTCTCTACTTAATAAAGAATTTTCTTATTATATATAAGGTAAGTAAGAATAATAGTAAGCTCTGCTTTATTCTCGTTTATCTTATGTTAATACTCTTTATAAGTATAGTCTAGAGACTCTTAGAATAGATTTATATAAGAACGATTTAGTTTTATATATTCGAAATAGCGCAGATAAGAAGCATTTATTATAGTAATATAAGTATATCTAGAGAGAAAGCAGTAGTTATAAGGAATTTCTATAGAGCATCTATTATATTAAATTTTAGTAGTAAGGCAAAGACAGTTCTTTATAGAAATAGAAGCTATTATTTACCTTATGCTAACAAAAGGCGAGTACTAGCTAGCTTATAAACTCTCCTATTATATTATAAGAATATAGCGTATAGAGAGGAGAGCTAGTATTATAAACTATAAAGTGCTAGCTTTAGAATTAGCTGTATATAATATTTTATATCTATAGCTTACTTATATAATAGTAAGTAGTCACTATATATAATAGTCTATTACTTACTTATATAATAATAAGACTTATAATACTTATAAGTGAGTAGAGTAATACTTACTTAGGCATAAGTAATTAAGTAATTATTTTATAAGTCTCTTTAAGTATATAGGAAGAATAATTTACTATTATTTATAGGAGCCTTATACTTAATCTAAGTAACACAATTAGAGTTATTGTTTATAACCGATCTTAATTAGTGTGCTACTTATTGTTTCCTCACCTGAACCACTTATTACCTCGCTTGCGCTCTGATCCCGAGTACACCCCATTACAGTGCCCTGTGCTTACTGAGACAAAACTAGAAATACATGACTAAGACCGTACTTTGTATCTTAGTTCCAGATTCCTCAATCTGCGGCTAGTAGCTCGCTTTCTGGCAAGTATTGGCCGTCGTTGTACAGCTCACTGCCGTTCAAGAACTTTAGCTGATACTCCCAACTGTCTCCGACTCTCCTGAAGTTTACAACGTGGAACGTGCGGAAGCTAATTAAGTATTCTTCTTTGACTTTGATCTTAACTAGTTCTCGTTCGTCGAAAGATCTTGTCTATGTTCATTGTGTCGTTTCAGCAGATACAACTCCCAGTGCGATCGTAATGGTTACTGACGAGTGGCTGGAGCTTGCCAGAAGGGACAATAGACATCTTCACTATTTGGCTACCTAGTGGTGTGAGATAACAACAAGAGGCACGCGGACTGGTACAATACACACCTGCGAATTTTCCAATGTGTTCAGCTGGGCTACACACCTTCGAGGGGATTTCTTTCCTGCAGCAGGTGAAGCTGGCTTTGTGATCTAGTAGTTTAACTTGATAGATTTTGATGCGCGATGAATTGACGCAGAAGACGCAAGTGGTGAGCAAAAGAAGAAGCAGAGGCGGTGGGCTTATGATAAGCCCACCTTCCATATCTAGAAGCTTCTAGCGTAGTACCTCTGCGACCACTCCGTCTCCATGCTCGGCTAGTGGCAATCGCCTCATTCTGGCGTGACTTTCGCCTTGAATTCCCTATGTTACTTTAGCGTACCTTCTCATAAATAGCCCAGATCCTCTTCAGCAGTCAGTGAGCCCTTGTGTAAGTAAGCACTCTTGCGTTTAGTGGATTAAGGGATACCATACGACAACCGAGTATGTGCAGCATATCTTAATGCACTACGCAGTGAACAACAAGTTTCGAGAATTCTGAAGTCTACTATGTCCACGAACGAAACGATGCTGCATGTAAGCCTTGCATCGTGCTGACATCTCACGGCTGGGTTAGCCTGAGTCGTGGCTGGGTCGTCCAATATCTGGCGTCACTCGGCACAATTTGATTTATTGACTGCACAGCTTTTAGTATGAGTTCTAGTCGGTGTAGGTGGCCTGATACAGCCAATAGGGAAAAGGTTCTCCAAAAGGTCTATCGCTCACTCCAGCCTTT
This sequence comes from Cladosporium sp. VS III D KN 1, assembly GCA_019775635.1. Taxonomy (NCBI): domain Eukaryota; kingdom Fungi; phylum Ascomycota; class Dothideomycetes; order Cladosporiales; family Cladosporiaceae; genus Cladosporium; species Cladosporium sp. VS III D KN 1. Next base: position 1,380,461 of record JACWFN010000027.1, read on the forward strand.
CGTACGGTACTCTTTCTTTCGAGCTTCTGTGATCGGCTTACTGAGCAATGTGCATAGTTGTGCATCGACCTGGGCCTGTCGAGTGTCCAGCGTGTTATGTTTGTGGATGCTTGTTTCAGGTTCCATGCTGTTGCATTTGCGATCATGCATGCACACCGTGTTTTAAATCTGAGGAAGGGTGAAGAAATCATCTTTCTGACGCTATAACGCAAATGATGATCATCATCATCTCGTTTCAAATCGTGTTATGTCGAACCTTGGTGGTGTTGCGTCGGTTACAAGCAATACATGCTCAAGTCAGCGAACGTTACGATGCTAGTGCAGCTCTGAAAGAAGCACGCATTCAGTCACAGGATACTAGAAACGTTTAAGAAAACGATTCTCCAGAACCAGCCAACAACGCCTCGCGACCAAGGTGAGCCAAATGCTAAGCCAGCTTTAGGTCAACCTCGGTGTATATGTCTGCAGGCACGATCTTGGTATCGTTACCCGAAGTGGGAGGATCTCGAGTCGACATGGTAGAGACAAAATAGGTTTCCCTCGTCACGTCCCGATGGTCCCAGGTGCCAGCATGTGAGATACTGTATTCTGCTTAATCTTCTATAGCGCAAGCTCGCCAACATAATGCTTGCCCGCTGATGGGTATACCTTTGTAGATTCTCCGCTTTCCAGGATCTTTCCCATCGCATCACATAGCAAACTTGCCATTTCAAGGAGGGCGCTATGACTCTAGGAGAGGTTAAGGAAAGCATAGCTAGAAAAGTAGTTGAGAATAGCCTACACGAAGCGAGGGACCTGGTATACGTATCGTGGCTTCGTATCGCTGCAGTAAAGAGATTAATTGTAGTAGTGACCACAATCACAAAGTTCGCTAGCTAGATCAAGTAGCTTCTATTCTAACAGTAGCGATAAAGACTCTGAAGTAATAGGCCCGATTATCGAAATCCGGGCTGTACGATCCTTCTTACTAGCCAGAAGTCTTTCCCACCCCGCGTATAGACATTGCATACGCCATGTTCCTTGGGGTCCTTAACTCGTGTTCGCTATTATACATAGTTTGAAGTATGCGTCGCTCGCCCCACCTGCAATCCGGCACACCGCTCCTCCTATATGCCGACTAGAGACCTGTTCAGAGCGTTGGTTATCTTTGTCAGTCGAATGAAATTGATCGTATTCAGATTTAGATCATAATTCGTGTCAGGCTGGCTCTCAACAGATGGAGCCTATCAAGCTACAATCACAGATCTCGCCGAAGTGCAGTCTGATACCCGTAGTTCAGCCATGGCGACTCCATATATCCGCCCCGACGTGAGCAGCGAGCCAATCTCACTTTAAAGCTGAATCCAGTACAAAGCCACTTCATGGAATCGCTGCAAGCACACTTTTCCGTTACCTCTGCGTGAGATTGGCTTGCAAGACCAGTGCCGACACCCAGGACAGCGATTGGATCAATGTGGTTTGTCTCTCTAAGGCAACTACCTTCGTACGAACCATGATCGATCTATTTAAACCGCAGAAAACAAACCGCCCCAGAACCTTGTCCAATAGCGATGTCTGAGCCATATACCTCATGGCTTTCGCTTCGGTACTCATGGGGTAACCAAAGAACATCTGCACCATTTTTCTTGATCCAAGAAGATCCTAGCAGTAGATTCCTCTGGCTTTCGTTGATGGTCAGTTGTGCCTCTGTACTAGTAACGCAGAGATCCAGTTGCCCAATGTTCGTCAGTAAGCTCTGCCCGTCTTCGGCAAAGGCTATTCGAGAGGCGATCTTTGAAGTTACATGCGCTTGCCGCTCACGTCCTGTGTGAGCATTCCATAGCCTAATGGTGTTATCCAACGATCCCGATGCGACTGTTGCACCATCCGGGGAGAAGGCCAGTGCCATGATGGAACTGTGATGACCTTCGAGCCTCTGGATCTCCTCGCCAGTTGCAGAATTCCATATGCGTATCGTCTTATCTTGGGAACCCGAAGCTACAATTCTCCCATCCAGCGAAAATGCCACTGCATGGACAGAGGCATTATGGTGTTGGAAGGTTCGGCTCACCTCGCCTGTTGCCACATCCCAGAGCTTCACTGTATGTCCAGGGTATCCTGAAGCGCCCAATGCGACAGTCTTGCCATCTGCAGAGAACGCTATGGCGAAGATCTTTCTCTCAAGTCCTTGGAGCTTGTGTTTCTCCTGTCCAGTTGTTACACACCATAGCCTGGCGGTCATGTCCTGTGATCCGATTGCTAGCAGCAGTCCGTCTGGCGAGAATGCCATAGCGTGAATGATATGGTGTTCTGCATCGAATTTCTGGTTATGAAACTTCTGCTTCTCCTCACCGGTCACGGCGTCCCACAATTTCACCGTGTCCGCTGATGCCGTGGCAACAAGGGTATGATCTGGCGATATTGCCATTGCGCTGACCCCGAACTCATGTCCTTGCAGCTTTTGATCATCCATGCTCGTGGCCAGATCCCATGTTCTTGCCGTACCATCCATTGACCCGGACACTAACTCCCCGTCTTTGGAAAAAGCCAGTCCGCAGACGAGGTGGTCATGTCCTCGCAGTGTTCTGATTTTTTCGCCACTCGACACATCCCAAAGAATGATCGCACAACGTGGATCGGCGGCTGACGCCAGAATCGTGCCATGGCTCGAGAAAGCTATGGCTAGAACACAATACCCGTGCCCCTCGAGTTTGTTTCTCTCATGTGCTGTGGAGATGCCCCACAGTCTGACCGTGCTGTCCTCCAAGCCAGCTGCCACTGTCATATTGTCTGGAGACAGCGCCACAACTTTCACAACTCCACCATGACACATGAACTGCTGTCTCTTTCTCCGTGATGACGCGTCCCAGAGGGTCACTGTTCCGTTGGCCGAGCCCGTCACCACTGTGAAACCATCACTCGAAAACGCCAAAGCCCTGACGTCTGTTTCCTCTCCTTCCAGTTCGTATAGCTCCTCGCCCGTCGCTATGTCTCTCACTCTGATTGTCTTGTCCTCTGCCCATGATGCCATCAGGCCACGTTCAGGCGCAAAGGCCATTCTGCCACGCCCTTCATAGAGTCGTAGCTTCCTCCTCTCCCCGCCTGTCAACGTGTCCCATAACATGACTGTTCCATCGTAAGATCCTGCCAAGATTGTCCGACCATCGGACAGAAATGCCAACATACTGACGGCGCCATCGTGATGAAGCTTGTGTATCTCTTCACCCGTACTCGCGTCCCAAAGTCTTACTGTCTTGTCACCCGATCCTGATGCAATCACTTTGCCGTCAGGAGAGAAATTGACGACCGCCACAATATCTTCATGGCCCTCAAGCTTCAGGATGTCGGCACTCCAGCGCTGCGGTACTTGCGGCATCAAACGAAAGTATCTTTCCAATAGGTGACCGAAGGTTTGACGAATATTACTCATGGTAGGCGCAAACAGTAGCCCTGAAGAGTATACCTGCAGAGGTGCTTCGTCCATGTTATGACGGTTGCGAAGTGCAAAACGAATTGCATCTTTGACAAGAGCCATGAGACCTACTCCTTGGCTGTGCTAGTTCTACAAATCAGTCCTTACCACGTAGTAATGCAACGCAGGCGAACATGTGACTTACATCAATTGCGGATTCCAGAGTCTTCAGAATGTGGATGACGTCGGACGCCTTTCCCATCCAACTCAGAGCTTCCATCCAATGAAGCAGATGCTTCATCAAAAACTGATAGATCTCTTCATGGTCACTCGAGGCCTGCTTGCTCGCAACCAGGTGTTTCACCCAATAGCAGCAGGCGTAAACCACTTCGCCGGGTAAATATACCTCAATTTTCGCCTTACTCACATCTTTCCTTCGGGTGCCCGGCGCCTTAACGTCGCACAGATCCTCTTTGAGCACGCCTCCACCAAGCAATCGGACACAACGAGCTGCAAGGTCAGCGTGTGCCTTATTTTCATCAATCCAGAAGAGCTTCCCGTTATCGAGTTCTGTTAGATCAGGATCCAGAAGGAAATCTCTGAAAGACTGATGGAAGAGTTTCACGGTGACGCACAACTCTGGTACGCCGTCCGCTTTCTCTGGGAAACTCAAAACAGATCGCAAGGACAAGACAACCAGTCCCACTTCTGCGGGCAACATGTCCAGCAGTTTGCTTAGAGATGTGATAGATAGCGGATCATACTGCAAAATGAGGCTTTGAACTATCATCTTGAATGTGGTCAACCGTCTGGTATTGCTGGGTCCGCTGACGGTCAACATGGCTTGATGCAAGATGGGCAGATAGATATTGCTGAGGCTTGCAGATAGTCCTTGATTGTGGGGCTGCGACAGTAGCATTTTGAGATCTCTTTGGGGATCTTCCGAATCATGCAGGAATCTGCAGATTGTGGACGCTACAATGAATAGAGGATAGGATTTCTCGACAAGTCGATCGATGGAAGCCTGGTTGATCCAGTCGGTCGGTATGCTCACGAACGGATTGCGATTTTTTGCCTTGACTCCAAGTTTATGTTGGAGAAAGACCTTAATATCAGATCTGATGTACTCCGCCTGTGCATCCTCTAACTGGGAGTCTTCGAACAATTCATCACCCATGCATTGAACGAATTCATGATGTCGCCTGCTCGTCAAAAGTATTCGAATTTTTGTGGCGGCCGTGTCTTCCATTGTTCCAAAAAGCCCTAGAACAGTCTTGGCTTGGTCCAGATCGTCACACTCGTCCAGCGCGTCGATGACAAGGAAGCAGTCCTCAAGAATAGCACTGTGTTGAGACAGGCGTTGAAAGGGCTGTTCGAAAAGCTTCTTGTACTGAGTCGATGTCTGTGCCTCGCAGAGCAAAGAATTGTTCTCGAGCGCAGCTGCAATCTCATGCCTAAGAGGTGGAAACTTGTCGGCCAGCTGCAGAGCGATCGTGGGGAAGAGAAGTTTCGTGTGGCTACGATCAGCGCGACCACGTTTGAAGTAGAAAGAAGCGCCGAGTCTTCCCTCTTCGTCAAGTTTCGCTGCAATGGTGCGAGATACAGTAGACTTTCCGATGCCAGCCTTACCACACAACCAGAAGATTCTCTTGCCGCTTGGGTCCGCTGCCCAGTCGGTGATCCGGGAGAGCAGATTTGTTCGAGTCCCAGGCAGGCATCTGGGAAGTTCGCCTTCGGCAGCCGAATCGTATGTCGCCTCTTTCGCATGCACAAGCTTAGCTAGATCCGCTTTGTCTTGTAGCTTGGAGATTCCGGTCTCAATGAAGTGAATTCGATCCAAACTCATCAGTCGTGTCTCAAGATCTTCTCTCCACTGACCCTCCGTCTCGCTGTCACAAAGCCTAGCTTCTTCCGCAGCTCTGGCACAAGACTTCTCGCATTTTTCTTCGAAATTTTCTAAATCATCAGAGCCCCACAATGCTTGTGCAAATCTTACAACCCCTCTCTTTCGTCGTATGCTGATAGCACGTGCAATGAAACCGAGTATCTGCGACCACAGATTCACCAAGGACTCGCGAAAATGTATCGTGGTATCAGAAGATGACAGTCGGATGTAGACGCTCAGATAGGTCTGTAGCCGAGTACTCATGTACATAGCGAGTTCCATGCCAGTAAAGAGGACGTTCCGCTGCTTCTGATCCGATTGTGCGACCTCAAATGCCATCAGTATATCTTGTCAAGGCAACCATAATTTGATTCCGAGATCTCACCTCCAGTATAAGTCGGAATCCTGCCCAAGGCAGTCCAAAGTGGGTCGGATCAATGCTGGCGGCGGCGTCACCGATAGCTTTCAGCTTGTCCAGTAGCTTAACCACCTTTTCCATCTGGCTTCTGAAGTATACGCGCCGCCCTCTGTATTCCCAAGACCACATTTTATCTTTGTAATGTTGCTCGAGCTCGACTGCAGAGCTATATGCTCCAGCGAAGGCAGCGTCCATGCTGATCGCATCTGCGGGCAGGACTCCGCGGATCAATTCACGTTGTTCAAGTGTCAAGGACTCTAGTACTTCTGCAAGCATGCCGCTTGCAATAGTGGTACGCGTGGGTCTCGGTGAGAATGAACGGAAAACACCGTCCGATGTCCCGTGCATGCGTACTGGCGACGGCGGATTTGAGATACCAAAGAACATTGGTACTTGATCGGGCTTCGATGAAGTTGAAGTCGATTCCATCTTGCTAAAAGTCAAGAGGCTTTTGGCGTTGTTAGTGGAACTTGTGTTCTGGGACATCAAAAAGAAGGGATTTGAGCTTGAGCTTTAGACACTACGAATAGTGAAAACAAGATGCTTGCTTCCATCGGATGATCTTCTTTATGTCACACAATGTCCTCCCTGCATGCAACGACACGCCATGATCGTCGATTGACGCCTTGTCCCACCAAACATGCGAGCTGTCTCGATGCTTGAGCAACTGGCCAAATTATAGCCAAAACCAAGCTTCGCTTCAAGCAGGCATAATCTCATTCGCTTTTCTCTTTGATTGCTAACATCAATCGATCAACAGCACGTAATTTTCTGCTAATTCACTACAGGACTAGTACAATAAGATAGAACTTTCGCTCAGACATCTCTGCAAGGCTACGATGTACGGCGGAGCTTTGACAAGCTTATGGTACCACAGGGCTGATCACCAGTGACAAGAGCTGAACATCAGGCTACACCTCCAGCTACCGTGACCTACCATAGGACTGAAGAGGCCAGGATCCGGTATGCGTTGTACCATAGGTACCTGGTAGGTGGGAGCTGTATATATGATCCAATAGAAAGCTGCAGCATCCATGTCAGAGTAAGCTTGAGCTTGGCTGATCGTCGATTGAGCGGCTATGGCTCCCGCTTGAATCTGCGTGTGTGGTACGAAACAATTCAGCCCATCGGTTTGCCATGTCTATCAGCTGGTGATGAAGGTCCACTTACACCTAGTCTCACCGCGTTACCTCTTAACATGTCGCGAAACTACCGCTGAACTCGATTAATCGAGCTGGGAGGATACGTATCACATGTGGGATGAGTGGGTACGACCTCTCTACCAGATCGTTATTCACGCCGGATATGAGTTTGAAACATAATATTGGAGCATCTGAAGTCACGCTGCCTGTGATTTCACCCCATCAACGGACGTAAGGTTCGTGGCTAGCCTCAGACCTGCTTCTGTTAATCTCATTCAGAGTGCTGCTGCAATCTATCCGCTAGCAGGCTACATGGTCGTCGAACAGGGCTTCTGGGAGCTTGAAGGAGTAGCTCTTTCCCATTTGTCTTTCTGTTGTCATCTTTCACATGTATGCGGAGGAGCTCAGCTTATTTCAGGTCGTGAACAAAGCTTTCAACCGTATGGAGTCCAGAGTTACCTCAAGCAGCTCAGCTAGAGTATCTTGGACATCGATTCATGTGAGAAGTATAGGTGGCCTTATGCAGAGCTTGCTCCCCGCTGTCGGACCTTACACTAACAAGAAATTTGGTTCTATGGACCATGGTCCTCATTGAAGCAAGCTCTGCTATGAATGATACGTTGGATGTCGACATTGCAGTTGGGATCCAGTTTAGGCACTTAGCAGAGCACTTTGCTGCTGGTTTCACCAAACAACGGAAGATGAAAGTGCAAAAAGTAGCAGCAATCCAGGAGACATAGGGGTACTCGCTTATGAGTGTCGTTCGAGGGGGTTGAGGGTAGAGGCGGAGCAGTGTTTCTGGTGCTAAGGAGGCAAAAGCAGTGTCGATTCTTTCAAGAAATAGATAATGATGACCACACTACATACCCGGAGTATATTTCGATATACAATACCTAGTCATCAGTGTGAGGGATTGGTAGCATCGCAGCTAATCTTGTCTATGTACATGAAAGTTCTTTACATTTCTGATATAGTATGCATCTAGTTACTTAATTGAAAGGAACCGACGACATTTACGGTAGAGCGACAGAGATTTTCTTCTTGTCCCATCCATTCCCGACCTATCCCGGCGTTCGACTTGCGTAAGGTTAGTTGTTGTGATTTCGGCCTTTTCTTCAGCTCTTTCTTCAGCATTTGGGACACAGAGCAATTGAAGTATCTCAGAGATCAGCGATCTTGCTTTTCGCGCTTTGTCGCATGAGCAATCTTGCATGCGCTCATAATAGATTTCGTCCAGTGGACAACAAGTACCCTTCATGACAAGCATTTGCACAGTCTCAAAGTTTCCATGTTGTGACACAATTCCGCGAAATTTTCGAGCGTCCGTCGCGTGCTGTACAAAGATTTGCAATAGGCGTAACTGTGCCACTGCCACATGAGTATCAGACGATCCTTCCTGTGCAGGGGTGTTTCCAATGCTTTCAATCGCCAGACGCCAAGGACACAACCCATGAAAATCGTGTGCAGGGTTGGCACCGTGCTCAAGTAGCACGGAGCAAGCTTTAAGGTTGCATTGAAATTCATCTGGCTGCTTCGACACATCATCGTGTACTCTGCTGTACCTGGCATCGTCAATGCCCTTGGTTCCATAATACAGCATGAGCGTCAAATTACTGGCTCCGGATACTTTGTATCTGGATATAGCGCTCTTGAGGTGTAGGATACCACCGAAGTACGCAGCATTCGCAAGCATACAGATCTTCGGGTGCAGATCTATGCCGACCTTTGCGGACGATTGGCGGTGTAGCAATTGCTTGATCTCCTCTATGTTAGAATTGAGCGAGCATCGAGCGAATGCTTCGACGAGTTCGCTCCTATCCCGACCATTGCATTCTTCCGCCAGCGTGTTGACATAGTAGAACATAATCTCCAACCTCTCGTGAGATGTTTGGGGGTCCAGTCGCGCATCTCGCCTATCTTCAAGATCGTCATGAGTGAGCTCAAGAGCACTTATATCGAGCTCACTCATCCAAGCTTTGTGAATAAAGCCGACCATGATTGCCGTGTCGGCATCAAATGAGCTCCCCACTGCGGACTTCAGAAGTTTCCTTGGCTCTTCTCTTTCATTGAGGTAATCAAAAAGGGTTCTGTGACAGAAAGTGATTGAATGCTGGTCCTGGTTTGTTGTGCACTCAAGGAGACCTTGGCATCGGCTTGCAAGTAGATTGGCGAACTCTTTGCGATGATTCTCTCTCTGTAGCCATGTGGAAAGCTTGCGCTTCAATTCTTTCTTTTGCCTTTCTCCTACGAGTTTGCAAGCTATCTTGTATTCAGAAGCTTGCCTCGCGCCAGCAAGGACTATATGGTCCATGGTTCTGTCCAATTCTTCTGACTCGAATCTGAGTGCTACTTCGAGATATCTAAAAGCTTCTTCTCTGTGGCGGTGCTCTATGCGTATTGTCATGATGTGGTTGAATGACTCGTCGAGTTCCGGTGGTAGATCCATGATACGGTCACGAATTGCCGAGAAGTCTTCGTAGTTGTTGATACCGTCAAGAGCAATGTTCATCACGAGAGCGACCCACAGAAAGACACCTTCTGCATGCGCCTTGATAAAGTCCCCAATATCCTGGATACTACGCCGTTCAGTGGCAGATATCTCCCTCAGAGTGGGATTTGACCAAAGCTTCGCTTCGATGTATGCAAGGATGTCAGGTTTTGTTAGCGTTTCCAGACGAAGGTATGGAAAATGCCGGAATGCTATCCTGAACGGGGTCTCGGGGCGACTGGAGAGCAGGCATTTCACCTTCGAGCATTTTGTCATATCCAGTATGAGAGCTGCAAGTTCTGCTTTCCCAATACTGCCTCTTTCGTATTCGTCTAAGCCATCGATTATGAAGAAGAAATTCGTCGATAATGCCTCTGATCCAAGCAGATTCTTCATTGCAGTACTGAGCATCTCCATCGTAGGGGTCACTTTGCCGAATTTGACTTCCCAGTCCGGGAATGCAGCACGGTATAGACGACCGTCGGTCTTGAGTATCTGAGCGAGCAAGGATCGATATAGCCCAGTTAAAGATCTTTGCAGAGGCGTACCAGCAGCCCAGAACCAGAAAGAGCTGATTACTAAGGGTGTTGATCCTGTCCACTCTTGTAGCATTTTTTGCAATCGCGGTTCGCCTGCAATGAACTTCATCAAGGTAGATTTGCCTGATGCCGGCTTTCCGTTGATCCAGAAGATTCCATCACCACACCTCAGCCATTCGGTGAAGCCTGTCTTGTTCCCATCATGGAAGATCCACTTGTATGTTTCATCAAAGGCATCTTTGACTTGGGTTCGTCGACTGTCAATTTCCGCAAACGTAAGCCACGTAAGAAGACTTGCTCTCCAAGCTCTTTCTCTGCGCTCCTGTGCTCCAAAGTCGTCGTCTTGATTCGGCGCATAGTTGTGCACATCTGTACATTGTGGTCAGGAAAGTCTGTAACTTATCTGTGGCCTCTTCAGCGATTCTCCGAGTGGGACTTACTGTAGACCGGGCCACCATAGCTATGACCATTGTGCACCCGCGCATTGTCTTTGGCGCTAACGCGGTCCCAGTGGTGATCAGACGAGGAAGGTGTGAGAGACATGGCCTCTCATCAGCTGTTAGTCATGCGTGTGAACTTCCTTCGAGCATAGTGGGCTTGCGCGGTGCGCGAGTTGTTGCGAGAAGCAGGCAGCAGTGCTCAGCCTTGAAGACGAGGCTGAAGTCTTGTATCACGTGTCCCTTGCATGTTTGTGGCGTTTTCACGTGTCCCTGTGCGGGGAGACTCCGCGTCCATGTCATGTTCTGATACTTCTGATACCAGATAACTTTCGAGTGGAGGTCTTGACCCATGTACATCCATGTGCCCCATAGATATATCGACCTTACCCATCAGCCAAGTGAACGTCATAGTGCTGATACTCCGAACATCGAACGAACAGTGCGATGCAGCCTTATCTAGTATCCTTATGACGCATCGCCTATGTGCCTAGGCATCGTCGTGACAAGCCATCACTTCAGCTTGATGAGTTTTCGGAGGGCGCTATAGGCATACCCAACGACTATGCTCCAGCGGTATCGATCGAGATCGCATTTTCCCGATCTCTCATACTTGGACGCCGAGAAACGTTCTTCGCAACTCCCCGGCACATCGATGATTCTTACTTGGATCAGTGCAGTGATCATACCTAGGAAATTAGTTTGGGCTCACAAAAAGAGCCTAGCAACTTGCGTGGACAGCCCGGACGTCAGCTTTAACCTAAGCATAAGGCCACTATACAGGTTATGTTATGCCGTAAGCGCAGTTTTGATTCCGCTACATGATATGAGGTGGCTTCGTTTCGAGCCCGAAGTCGCCTTCCTAGATTTAGAGTTTTCTCTGCCGTTGCCTGCTGGTCTGAGCTGAGACAAGGAGCCAATACGGACTCCGCACTCCGGGGTTTCCTGGTTTCTTCACTATTTGAAGCCAGCACTTCCAGTACGCAGCTTGCAGCTCACCTCTTCACAAGTAGGGTTTCTTCCAACTTCCACTCCAGCATCAAGCGGCCCGGTTGGTTGCATAACATAGCCTCGACGACTGTCCGTCGAAACCCTGGCATCGGATTCTTCAACATGGTCTCACTGGCGCTCGTAGGCACCACCCTAGTGGCCCTGGAACACATCTACATCATGGTACTCGAGGTGTTCCTGTGGACGACTCCCCGCGGACGGAAGACCTTCAACCTGACGCCCGAATACGCCAATCAGACTCGGGCCATGGCTGCTAACCAGGGTCTGTACAATGGATTCCTAGCCGCGGGACTCCTTTGGGCAGTCATCCATCCCGACGAGCAAGTGTCAAAGCAGCTCGGGACGTTTTTCCTGGGCTGCGTGGTCACTGCTGGAATCTTCGGAGCAGCTACGGTCAACAAGCGGATCTTCTTCATGCAAGGGTTGCCTGCCGCAGTATCGCTGTGTCTGACGCTGTTGGATTTCTGAAGAGATGCAACATACTTTAGGTAATCTTGCCCAGAGTATGCTACTTCAGCTTTATAAAGGTCTTTCCTGACTCGACATCGGGCACAGACATGCCGTACAAACGCAGTTGCGGGTTCAACTAGTACTACGCTGGTATTTTGTGGAATCGCTCGGCTATTTGCTGCGTGGTACGGGCGCAGCTACGAAAGTAGGGTAGGGTCGAGGTCTGGAATTAAGAAGGTATTGAAGGGAAGCTCTCTCAAGAGTGGCAATTTGCCAACGCAATGAGAGGTAGTCTGGTAACAGCTTCATTTCAAAGAGTAGCGCTCGTCGACCATGTACTTTTCGGTGCATTTTCAATTAGCAGACTCTATGGTTGATTCCTCGAATTTACTTACATGCCATCTAACTCAGCACTACTCAACGACGTGTTTGCTAGTGTATAAATCTTTGTTCTATAAGTCGTGCCCTGTCGAATTCGAGGGCGCCTGATGTACGGGAAGGATCGGAACTTATCGGCTAAGGTAGCGATGAAAACACCATACCTCTCGCTTCCTTGAATGATCCTGCTTCGGAGTCTAGTCCCAAAGCGCGACTAGCCTCGATCTGCAGTCAGCTATAGAGAGATTGGACTCCATTCGGAATCTAAGCCTATTCAGGTATTATCGCGTATACCGTACGCTTGCATCAAATTGCAAAGCCCACTACGCGGGAAAACTCAGAATCACATAAGAACTCATCTTCCCGTAAGCTATAGATGTAGATGCTCAAACTCCACCATGGCCAGCGACTCATCCTCAGTCTTGCAGCTCGATGCGGCACTGCTATCCATGCAGACAAAATTGGCGAATGCACCGTATGACATCTGTGAAATGCTATCGATGTACTCAGTTTGGCAATATGTCGTATCATTTCTGCTAGTCGCAGTGATTTCTGACCAAGGTGAGTAGAACTCATTAAACGTGTGGTGTGGCTGAGCTAATGTTCCATCGCAGTTTTGTACCTTAAACGGAAGGGGTCGATAGCTGGTCCGACATTTAAGATTCCACTGACCGGGCCATTCATCCAAGCACTCAACCCGAAGTTCGAAGCGTATCTGGCGCAATGGGCGAGTGGTTCTCTCAGTTGCGTATCTGTATTCCACAAGTACGTGCATTGTCATATCACAACCATCATAACTTGAAGCAGTGTTGTTGACCAAGATTGCGACAGATTTGTTGTTCTTGTGTCAGACCGAGACATTGCTCACAAAGTGTTCAAGTCGCCTACGTACGCTGAGCCCTGCCTTGTGCCCATAGCGAAAGACATCCTGGGCCATAAAGCCTGGGTGTTTCTGCAGGGCAAGGCTCACACCGAGTACCGCAGAGGATTAACTCCCCTGTTCACAAACAAAGCCATGCAAACCTACCTGCCCGCCCAAGAGGACGTTCTGGCCAAGTATTTCGCAATGTTCGTTTCGACCACACAACGGAACAACGGACAACCTAGAGAGTTCATGTCGCTTTTCCGAGAAATCAACTGTGCGCTTTCTTGTCGCACCTTCTTCGGCGACTACATTTCTCAAGATGCGGTGAAGAAAATTGCAGACGACTATTACCTCGTCACGGCTGCCTTGGAGCTGGTCAACGTCCCATTGTCTATCTATATCCCGTTCACCAAGACCTGGCGCGGGAAACGAGTTGCTGACGCCGTACATCGTGAATTCGCAAAATGTGCCTCTGTGTGCAAAGCTAACATGGAAAGTGGTGCGGCACCTACTTGTATCGTCGACCATTGGGTTCTCGCTATGATGCAATCCAACGACTACCGGAAGAAGGTCGCTTCAGGGGAAAAGGATACCGAGCAGCCAGTGAACGTGATCCGCGACTTTACAAACGAAGAGATTTCAGAAACGTTGTTCACGTTCCTCTTCGCCTCCCAAGATGCCTCTACGAGTGCTACGACTTGGTTGTTTCAGATCCTTGCACAACGACCGGATGTACTCGACCGATTGCGCGAAGAGAATCTGGCAGCGCGAGGCGGTGATCCTCACAAATCTTTCGATCTCCACATGTTAGACAACCTGAAGTACACGAATGCAGTGATCAAGGAGCTCCTACGCTACAGACCACCAGTTATATTCGTACCGTACCGCACCACCAAACCCTTCCCCGTCACGCCTAACTATACAGTCCCAAAAGGTTCCATGGTCATACCGTCTTGCTATCCGGCCCTCCACGACCCACAAGCGTACGAGGATCCCAACGCGTTCGACCCCGATCGCTGGATAAGCGGAGACGCTGAGTCGGAAACGAAAAACTGGCTTGTCTTCGGTGCCGGATCGCATGACTGCTTGGCACGGAGGTACGTCCCGCTATCTATGGCGGCCATGATTGGCAAGGCTGCCCTCGAGCTAGACTGGTCGCACCATGCGACGCCCGATTCGGAAGAGATTCGAGTCTTCGCTACCCTTTTTCCAATGGTGAGTTTCACAGTGGGATTGATATAACATACTTTGGTTTGTGACAGTTACTGACGATTTTTACAGGACGGCTGTCAATTGACTTTCAAGAAACGGATGTAGTGCTTTGGATAAGAGAGGTTTGCAACGGGCCAAAGTCGAGTGTGATATTGTGAGGTCATAAAGGGGGATGAGCGTGTTCTTGCGACGGACGGTTGAGTCCAGATTTCGATCAGACGACAGTCAGATCGTAGACGCTTCACTTGCAGGTCTGCACGACGATAAGCGGTTACGTTGACGCAGCATTCTTTGGTCCATACCTCAGGGTCGCGAACCGCCTGAATCAGTGTCTTCGTCTGTGCTGTGCCTGAAAGCCAGATCGTCCAACGTACTACCCTCAGGTACCTCCGTATCCTTTTCGTTCTCAAGCCATGTCTCTTCATCCTTGCTTCAGCGCATCCTTCCTGATCCACCTTCGCTTGTAACACCATAAGCGTCACATCGCCTGAATGAAACGATCAATTAGTACTAGACTCCGAAGGATGCGCGCTAACCGTGAGGATAATGATAGACTATTCCTTTTGAGGACTAGACTCCGAAGCCTCGATGCCGCTATTTAATATGGGTCTTTGTCGCCCTTGCAGACATTAGCCATCACCTTATCTACTACGCCCGCGGTATGCCGGTCGACCCCCACAAGGCTTTGTATGATGCGCTGGACGCTGCGCAGAGCATGTTCCTTATGCGCGAAAAGCAAACAGCGCTGTGACCTCCGCACGCCAAACTGCTCCCGTTGCATCAATCGCAAGACCCAGTGCTCATATGCGAACATACCTTCGACGGCGGTGTCTCCAATCGATCTGTCGATCACCCGCTCAGTGAATGCCGCAAGACAAGACGATATAAAATGGCGTGAGCACTCGTTGGCCTGCGATTCGCTCGCCGAGCTGGATCCCTTTGACTCGCTGCCGCCTACAAGACTAGATAAACTATACGTCCGACGTCTCATTCACATTTGTACGTCTCCCCAAAGCAGACATTGCTCTAGCCGTTCTATTCAGAAACTTATCCATCCACAGTTCTTGACAAAATTGCTTATCAGTACTACCCTCTGGACCCAACCGCCAATTCGAATCCATTCATCGTGTCGTGGTGGCCACTTGCGTTGCACGATGCCGCACTCTTCCACGTCTCGCTTCAAACAGCATGCCTGGACGAAGAACTATCCGCTCAAAGCAGGTTTCCAGCCTCGGAGTTGCTCATGGCAGATTCTGTGGCTCTACTCCGCCTGAAAATCGAAAATGCAGCACCAGCCGTGCAGGATGAGACAATAAATTCTGTGATTACGTTGGCTGCCATCGAAGTGAGTTCGAAATATTCTTGACATCTCTGGCGATATTATGCTAACATGCTCGACCTGGTTTAGTTTGGAAAAGGCAATGTCCGGGTCAGCCAGATGCACGTCGAGGGCGCGAAAGTTTTGGTTCGTTTGAGAGGCGGGATCAACGCAGTCTACACTGCCAGCCCGCTCACTGCGAGGATGGTAGCCTGGCAAGTCTTCCTTGGATGAAAGTGGAAGATAGAGCTCCCGCTAACAGCATTCTCACCACAGGGTATCGATGATAATTACCGGAAAGCCTCAATTCGAGACACAAAACGACTATGGCAGCGGAGACGGGATTCCTCCAATTCCTGAATGGCGAATGGACATGGCGGGCATCTATGTTGACATACAGGAGCTGCGACTCGACAACATGGGCATCGAAAAGGAGGTGCAGAACGTGCTCAACCGGCTCCGTGGTATCTTCCAGTCTGCACGCCAGTCACCACTCTCATCCACCCGCCTCCACGAACTCACAAGTTTCGCGATCCACCGGCTTCTATCTAGCCACGACGCAAAATCGCTGCTTTCGCCAGGCAACGAATGTGTCCGACTAGGCATTGTACTATACATGTTTACCATGCAAGGGCAAGCCTACTTTCCCCACACAGTCCTGATGAACGATCTCGCCAAGCGCTTCCATCAAAACTTGGTCACGCTAGAAGCGACGCCACATGGAAGCGATTCACTTGAGATTTGGTGCGTCTCGATCGGTATGGCAGTGTCTACGGTCGCGTCTGAAAAGGAATGGTTCTTCGGAAGAGCGAGAGAGTGGGCACAGACTTCGCGGCTGAGATGTTGGGGCGATGTCATGGTCCATATCAAGCGCATTCTATGGTTGGACAGTACACATGGCGTAAGCATTTTCAGACCCTACTGGGAGCTATGTTTCCATTGTATTGAAGAGTTGTCTTAATATTCATTTTCTAGTATGTATCAGTATTTGACTCAACTTTTCTAGAAGTAATCATGTCGGGGATGAGTGGTTTTTCTTTGCACGGGTGATAAAGCATTGTGACATATCAAGGGCGGGGAACTATCAGGCGCGAATACGCAAAATAGAGTTTCACTACGAAGGCATCGCAGAGTATCGTCGGCAGTTCTCTAGGTGGGTATCTTAGCGAGGGACATAAATGAAGAACCATCACAGAGAGCCACCATAGAGGATCCCCTGAAAAGTTTACTAGACCGGTCAAAGTCGCTTAGCTGCACAATGACGAAAGTGACAGCCTCCAAGTCCTGATCATGTGTATACGTGCAGACACAATAATCCACATCATCTACCCGCGCGCTTCACAACAGACAGATCACTCCTAGCAGACCCTTTCGACTTCTCACGATGACTTCCAACGCTACCCACACCCACACCTCTTCGGAACGGATCCTCACTGTCCCAATGAGCGGCGACGATTACGATATCTGTACGCCTTTGCTACGGCGACTTGCTCGTGCACAAATCATCCATGCATTCGCTTACGAGGAGACCTTATCGGCTGCTACCATATATTACACTGCAAGACCAGAGACGGAGATATCATCGCGTGATGAGAACGACATTGACCAGGCGGAGGGGACACCAGTAACGCAGTGAGGGGCCGTCTTGGAAGCGATTATGGTGCACATGGCGAGAACGCCCACCATCTGTACTCATTGAGATTCCAACGGGATGAAGGAACCAAGCTTCATAGTCGAGATCCTTGACATGCACTTACATGTATGTACATGTACATGTAAGGAATGTCTGATTGGACACCTTAGGGTTTGGGTAATCAGGGATGATGCTGTCCACGTAGTGCGTCCATCGGTGAATGCTTGATATGTCAGTTGCAACGTTCACTCGAGATCAGATACTATGTAGTCAACAACCATAGGCATTTCAGAAAGACGACGTGAGGTCAAGACACCATATTGGAGACACGGAAGTGGACCGAGCCTTTCGAGCTTTCTCCACATGGCCGATGACGGCTTGTCTTGTCTTGCCCCTCCTTCACCAAGTGCCGTCTTCCATCCCCACCTCCTCTTTCAGGCAGGTGGACAACATCATGATAGGCCAAACATACAACGTGCCGGCCTGAGATAGGCATCTCTTATATCACGCCGTAGGTCCGTTTCTCTTACTATCATCCGCTCATGGAAAAGGGCCCCGAATCCTCCCTCAAGACTCACATCAAGCCCTCCGACTGGCGCAAGCTCCGCGCCGCCAACCAAGAACGCATTAACAACATGTCGCAAGACTGGCAAAAAGCCGCCAAAGACAAGGCCGACCAAGTCTTGTCTCTGATCCCAAAAGAATGGCACATCTCCGACATCCCAACCGCAGAGCAGCAGCGCGACGTCACCGGCGCCTACGTGCAGCAGTTCCTGGACAAGAAGGAGATTGAGATTACAGAGACGGATGCCGTGGGGGTTGTGGAGAAGACTACGACTGGACAATGGTCGGCGGTGGAGGTTGCGAAGGCGTTCTGTCATCGTGCGGCGATCGCGCATCAGCTGGTCAATTGCTTGCATGAGATCTTCTTTGATCAGGCTATTGCGGAGGCAGAGAAGGCGGACAAGTATTTTGCGGAACACAAGAGGCCGGTGGGAGTGCTGCACGGTTTGCCTGTCAGTTTGAAGGACCAGTTCCATGTCAAGGGGTGAGTTGCGCGCGGTGGTAAATGGCTCGGCGCATAATCGACTGACCGAAACCAGCGTGGACACACACATGGGCTATGTAGGCTGGATCGGCAACTTCCAAGGCAAGACTGGCACTGGCAAGGAGCGCAACTATGAAAGTGAAATCGTAAAGGAACTTCGCAAGATGGGCGCGACGTTGTACTGCAAGACCTCTGTGCCGCACACTCTCATGTGCGGCGAGACAGTCAACAACATCATCGGATACACCTGGAACCCGAAGAACCGTAACCTGAGCAGTGGTGGCTCCTCTGGTGGCGAAGGTGCACTAATCGGACTGCGAGGCAGCTGTGCTGGCTTCGGCACTGACATTGGTAGGCCTTTTCCCTCGTATGGCACCCTGACGACAACAGCAGCTGACAATCTCGCAAGGCGGCTCAATCAGAATCCCATCAGCCTTCAACGGCCTCTATGGGCTGCGTCCTTCAGTCGGACGTCTCCCATACGAAGGTATGGCCAACAGCTTCGATGGTCAGGGCAGCATGCTCTCCGTAGTTGGTCCGCTCGCCACAACTCCCAGATCTCTCAAACTTCTAACACAGGCACTTCTGAGCACATCACCATGGCTACATGACCCTCTCACCCACGAGATCCCCTGGCGCCCTACCGCAGAGCTCGCCATATCAGACGTACAGGCGCGCACTGAGACTCCTCTTTCCTTCGCCGTCTTGACTCACGACGGCTCCTGTGCAGTCCACCCACCCGTCGCCCGCGCTCTGGACATTGTCGTGAAGACCCTCCGCTCACGCGGCCACACCGTCATCGACTGGAAGCCCACTCCTTCACACGCACACCTAGCCGACCTCGCAGGCAAAATCTACTCCTTCGACGGTGGCGCCGATTCCAAGCATCACTTCGGCCTTTCCGGCGAGAAGCCTGCACCTCAACTAATCAGCCCTGAGACCCCAGAGTTTACCGCCAGCGAGATCATGGCGGTCAACGTCGCCAAGCGCGAAGCGTAAGTGTGAAGAGTATAACCCCATATATTGTATAAGACAATTGGCTAATTTATACCCTTCTCTCTGGACAGTCAAAAAGATTACATGGAGTACTGGAATTCGACCGCCGAGCTCACTGGAACTGGACGTCCTGTCGACGCGGTGATCAGCCCACTTGCACCATTCGCCGCAGCCAGGCCGGAGAAGTACACCTACCTGACGTATTCGAGCTTTGTGAATCTGTTAGATTACACGAGTGTGGTTGTGCCTGTTACGCAGGTTGATAAGAATGTTGACAAGAAGGATGAGAATTTCAAGGCTGTGGAGGAGGTTGATCAGGAGACGCAGGATACTTGTAAGTCAAATTCCAAAGACGGTGCTGATGTTCATCAAGCTGACTGTTTGCAGACGACCCGGAAATCTACGATGGCGCCCATGTAAGCGTGCAATTGGTTGGACGCAGGCTGCAGGAGGAGAAGATGATTGCTTTGGCTGAGTATGTTGGCCAAGCGCTGCATGAGAAAGCGCATGCTTTGTGATCGTATCAAAGGTATACATGAAAGCGAGGTCAGTAGAAAAGTGCGCATATCATTCCAGCATCGCATCTCAGGGCCACTCGGCAGTTCGTTCCGACGCATTCTTATCGTCCTTGGCCGTTCGACGAGACGGGTCGTGGTCATGATTCGTAACGGGTGCATGCCTCTGAACGTGTATCGCAAAGTAGTAGTGCGTGCATGCATCGCGACCGTTATGGACGGCATGCCCCATAAAGGGCGATTTGGAGAACATGTTCCAAAGCTTGTCGATGGCAAGCAATCCACATACAGACATCTAATCACGTGGATGCTCCACAAAACTTGGGGTATTCTCCGCAAATGTCAATCGACACCGAATGTGTTCCTGACTAAGGACCGTGGCTGAACTCTGCTTCGGGAACCCGTCAACTCCTTTACACCACAGCTACTCGGATAGTACCGCCTTCCACTGTGGTCGAAAGATACCATAGCCAAAGTCTACAAGCACGCTTCTCTTGGGACATCACGTGGCAATCGTCGCGGCGCATATCAAAGTCCAGCATGTTTTGGGTGCTTGACTCGTGGCCAAGATTGATCTTCAATACCCACAAGCGAGTTCCCACAAGTTCATCTAGGCGCCGCGTGCCCGGCTATATGTGCAATCAAAGCCAGCCGAAGACTTCAGCTCAATTCGCACGAGCCACGTGACGCCGCATCAACATTTTGAGCTGTTTGACCTGCGATGCGTGCATAACGGCACGCTCTTTCGACCTGGCTGTGCGAATTGGCGCTCTAGCGATCAAGACCATGTCCAAGCACGGCCGCATGAACAGCGCCACGTGCAGCGCAGCAGCGATGAATGCAGACGATTGCGGCAGTACAGTTCGATAGATCGACATATATCCGCACTCAAGTCTCTGCGACACCCGATACTGGCATTCGGCTGTACTTTACCGTACGCAGGCAGTCCCATCGCCAGCATCCAGCCGCAACAATATTGAAGGCAATCATGCCGTCAACGCAACCTTGCTGGGTCGAGCCCATGGCAGACACAACAGTACGAACGCCCTCTTGAACCGCGCCAGCCATTGCCGCGATCAGGCCAGTCGGTAAAGACCGCATGTGCAAGTAATGAGATATGAGATATAGATGCCCACGCTCCAGGTAGTACTAGATCTGCAACAACACGCTCGCTTAATAATCTGCTGCGATCATGCGATACCACCAAGTTTTGCTGCCAGCTTTGGCAAGCCTGGCCATTGCTAGCGATAACACCACGGATTCCTCTAGACAAGCTCCGGATGCACTTCCTCTCGAAGACCTGCGTGATATCCCAGTTCCCACCTACACCACCGCTTCTGGTACCAGCCAGGACATTCCTTACGCTACGTCTGCCGCCATCGCCGAAGTCTCTTCCCAAGTGGCTGCGACTCCGTTGTCCGTCTTTCCCGCTGCCACCAATGTACCAGTTAATGCAGCTAGTACGACCGACAGCAGCTCCGACAGCGGCAGCTCGAATGTCATTGTCCACACAGGCTCCAAGCTGAAGCGAGACCCGAGCGGCGTTGCCCGTCAGCCTCGCAAGCGCGACGCCTGTAGTCCTCAGCCTACTATCGCCAACTACTACAACGTCAATCTCGACAGTGCCGCCAGTTTCAAAGCTGATTCCACCATCGCTTCTGTTGCGTCGGGCGCGAAGACTCCCAGTGGATACTACCAGAACTTCAAGAACCTTGGCGCTGCCAATAGCGCTATGAACTACCTGGGCTATGGTGTCGTCGAAACTGGCAGCTACGATGTCGACTTCTGCGCACAGAAGTGCGATGCCAAAGCGGGATGCTTGTCGTTCAACATTTACTTCGAGCGCGATCCAACTCTTGATCCAGCCGATGGCTGCCCGAACCCGCAGGCATTTGCGAACATCAAGTGCTCGTTCTGGGGTACCGGTCTTGATGCCATTACCGCGAACAACCCTGGTCAATGGCGCACCGGAAGTAATGCTTACACTTCTTATAAACTCGGCGGTCCAGTGGATGGTTGGTTGGGTCCTCAGGATCTTGGTAGCAATGCTCTGAATGCTCCGCTCTGGGATTGTACCAACACTTGGACATACCTCGGGTATAAGCTGCTGCAGGCTGGTTCTATCGACCCACGTCTCTGCGCTGCTGCTTGTGATGCTCAAACAGAATTCAACAAGCAGCACCCGGCTGGAGCCAATGCTGTGCCCTGCAACGCGTTTGGGTCTTACATTCTGAACAAGAAAAATTCTACCGGCTCCTACCAACAAGGCCAGATGTGCACTTTCTACACTGCTTACTGGGACGAGCAGTACGCGACTAATACTGGTGGATACGATGGCGCTATAGGTGCCACCTACACCTTCACATACAGCGCCTTCTACGGTAAACAAGGCACTCAGCCACAGTGCGGAAGCGGCTTCACCACTAGTTCGGGCACCTACATCAACGGTGGTGACGCACAGCAAGGCCAGACCAACGAAGCGAAGAAAGACATTACGCCAAACTCCCTCCAGCCATTCTGCTCTAGTTTACTCGGCTATACCACACCCACTGCAACAGCCACAGCCACAACGACAGAGAGTACTTCTACAACTTTCAAAGTGACGGCAACGACCTCTTCAATTACTGTGGCTACCAGCACTTCTCTTGTCACGACCACTGTCTCGCAGAATCAGAAGCGACAGGCAAGCGGGTCTGCCTCTATCATCTCCATCAACACCGCCGACTACCCCAACCACCTGCTGCCGACCGGTGATGCGACAATCTCTAAACGTGATGTTGCATCAACTCCAGGCGTCCTCGCGAGATACCCGGCTACCATTCTCTCCTCCGCATGTTCCCAAGCCGTCCCATCGCCAACAAACACAGTCACGACAACAACCACCACGACCATCAGCCAAACATCGACCATCACAACCACCGTCTACACCGAAACCGACGTCGTGACATTAAGCACAACCATCCTCTCAACCGTGACCACAACGGCCGGCCCACCCCAACAAACCTGCGGAACCACTTCGAACGTCCCAACCGTCTTCACCGGCACTAACGTTTGCGACAGCAAGTACGCCGGAAGCTGCGGGGTCTTCGTGCCATCCACAAGCGGCGATTGCTTCTACGACACAGGAACACAGAACAGCTACGGCGCCTGTGCAGGCCAATGCGACTATTTCGTGAACTGCTATGCTTTCAACCACAACCAGAATAACGCCAACAGTTGTTTTCTGTGTGTCAGTAGCCAAGGGACTATTGATGGAAGCAACCCAGGGGCTAGCACCGGCAAGAGAACAAGCTGTCCGGCATCGCCTGGTTGTTTCGCCTAAGCAGATCAGGCTGGGCCAAGGAATTGCAATCTACGGCTGGCATGCTTCGATTTTAGACCTACCAGGGGATCGATAGGCATACGTTGGGCAAAACCATGCCGATCAATCTTCATTGGCAATATCTTAATACCATTGGACACAAACGGCGTCTCTCACATGACTTTCATCCCTCGTGATAGCGCGGATCATAGAGGCTTCATACTCGAGAAACAATACCTCGCAATCTTCCACTCGCAGTCCTTTTTCCTACAAATAAACAGCTCCTGATTATGATGGCTCTCGTCCGTCCCCTTCTGCAACCAGAATTTGCGACCTTCGGCAGTGGTCCTTGCGAACGCCCAACCACTATCAAGGACGACGATTTCGTCAATGGTGAATTTGATCTCTAGTTTGATCGTCGAAAAGATGCGTTCGTACGAGGCCTTGAGAGCCTCTGAACCCACTGATGGCTGGTATCCTGGCGCCATCAAGACGCCGTCGGAAGTGTAGAGCGATAGCAGGTCGGAGAGGGATCGCGAAGACAAAACTGCGCCATAGGCGTGGAGGAGTGAGGTGATTGCTTCTTCATCGGACACTGTGGCGATTTTCAGCAGACATCCAGGCCGAGAGTAATTTGCTGCATGCGTCACTTACTCGTGATATATTAGCTCTTGAGTGGCTGCTTGGCTTTTGATAGATACTTGGCTTTGTTCTACATGCTTGCATCTGTGCAGTCAGTTCTTTTACTGATATAACAAGGGTTCGTTCAAGTTAACTAAACATTGTCCACTGAGTAGGGCCGATGTGCAGTTCACTCAACCCTTATCGAAGAGTGGACGGAGAGTGGACGTGGATTGAAGCAAGTCGTGTATGGCGAGTTGCGAATTTACTAGACGAGACGAGCTTATGCCTAGTCTCGCTGGCTAATACCGGAGGAAAGCTTCAATAAATCGGTCCTGTGGAATTTGTTGTACGTAAGAAACCATCACAGCTTGCAGAGTATCTCACAGACTGCACAAATCCACAACGTTGGCGCAATGGCAAACACCTCCAAACCCATCACCATAGCCGAAATTGAGGCGATTGCGAAGGCAAAGCTACCAGAGAATGTTTACGACTACTACGCATGCGGAGCCGACGACGAGAAGTGTCTGAGACGTAACCGCAGGGCATTCGATCGGTATGGACTTCTCTTTCATAGCACATAATCCGTCGACTGACTCGTTGTAGCCTACTCATCCGCCCTCGTGTCATGGTTGATGTGTCCAGGATAGACACATCTATTCGACTATTTGGCAGGAAATACCCTTTCCCAATCGCTTTCGCTCCAAGTGCTATGCAGAAACTGGCGCACCCTGAAGGCGAAGAGAGCGTTGCGCTAGCTGCTCATAAGCTGGGCGTTAACATGACACTTTCGAGCCAGTCAACGACGTCGCTCGAAGATATCGCTCGCCTGATGCCAACGACTCCCGATGGACCTGAGAGATGGTTCCAGCTTTACATGAGTGAGAATCCAGAACTCAGTGTTCCGCTCATCCAACGAGCTTCAGAGGCTGGATATACAGCTCTAGTGATTACCGTCGACACTCCTATACTCGGCAACAGGATTAATGAGAGGAAAACGCCCCTCGTGTTGCCTTCGCATCTAAGACTAGCGAATTATGGAAGTTCTGCGGAGACCACCGCTAAACCAAGCCAGGAGAGGCAATTGCTAGACGCGCCTACAGCAGCTGAGGCAGTCCGTGTGGCCAGAGAGGCAGGTGGTGCGCTCCACAGCCGAGCGCTGACATGGGCTCATACCATTAGCTGGCTGCGCAACGTGACAAATATGAAGATCATCCTCAAGGGCGTAATGACAGAGGAAGATGCAGGGCTAGCGGTAGAACATGGTGTAGATGCCATTGTAGTCTCGAATCATGGAGGCAGACAGCTGGATTCCGCGCCATCGACGCTTGAAGCGCTTCCGTCGATCGCCAGCGTCGTCAAAGGGAAGATCCCGATATTGTTCGATGGTGGTATCAGACATGGCAGTGATATCTTCAAAGCACTAGCGCTGGGAGCTGATCTCGTACTGATCGGCAGGCCTGTATTATGGGGTATGAGCTATGATGGTCAAGAAGGTGTTGAGCTGGTGACCAACATCTTGGAGCGAGAGCTTTCTAGAACCATGGCTCTGGCTGGAGTTTGCAACATTCCGAGCATCAGCGCAGCTTACCTGGGGCTTCGCAAGAAGAATGGATTTGGTATTTCGCGTTTGTAGATTGCCTGTGCCAGATATAGCCAAACTTCTCGAAGCATGATTACTTTGACTAGAAGCGCGAGTTAACATCAGGCACTATCTCTCCGGTCTGGTGAGCACTGCTTGGTTCATATCATATGGTCACAGCGCGAATGGCAACGTATGTAAAGATGGAGGTCCACGTCAAAAATGGGGGACCTATATTACTTCGCCTGCACGCAAAGACGTCACCCGAATGAGCCACAAACACATTTCCGACGAAGATCTCAACACAATGTCAACAAGAGTAATGTCAGACCACAGTTGACGTGCTTCTCAAGCTAATCCTTCGCAGTTCTCATTGAAAGGGCGAACAGCTGTAGTGACCGGTGGCGCACGAGGCTGTGGGCTGTCCTTTGCACAAGGACTCGCAGAAGCAGGAGCAGATGTCGTTGTGCTCGATCTAATGGAACCTTCGCCGGAATTCCATGAAATCAGCACCAGATACTCGGTGAAGACCTGGTACTTCAAAGTGGACGTAAGCTCTGTTGCAAGTCTCGAAGAGACTTTCTCGGCTTTTCTTAAAGCGACCAGTGGAGCATTGGATATATGCGTTGCATGCGCTGGGATCAACAAAAATTTTGCCTTCACAGATACGGACGAGGCCACTTTTGACAAGTTACAGTCGGTCAATGTCAAGGGCGCGTATTTCACAGCTCAGATGGCGGCCAAGGCCATGATTGCAAACAAGACGACCAAAGGCTCAATCATCATGGTGGCGTCCATTGCAGCTACCAGAGCAGTCCGTGGCCAGATGTCTAGTGCCTATTGCGGTACGAAAGGCGCAGTCCAGGCGATGTGCCCGCCCATCGCGGTTGAGCTGGCGCAACACGGCATTCGCGTCAACAGCATATCGCCAGGCTATGTTCGCACGGAGATGACAGGTATGATTCAGCGGGTCTCAATGGAGCAACGAGGTTGTTGACGACGAGTAGCACCGTTCCCACATCTATTGGAGAGTTGGAAAGATGAGATCATGAATGGACGCGTTGCTGAGCCAGATGATATTCGCGGAGCGTGTATTTTTCTCGCTTCGGACGCAAGCCGTTACATGACAGGTCATGATATAGCAGTTGATGGCGGAGTATTGAAATGGTGAGAGTGCGATGTGTGAAGAGCTCGGGAGTCTTTTTGTGCGGCCGGAAACGAAACGCCGGGGTGGAGCGGAAGAACTTTCGCCACCCAGCAAACACGTTGAACACGCGATTCTGGTGGTAACAACAAGCATACCTAGGTATCCTGTACACATCAGAGTATACCCTGACGCTCGTACGATCTGCTACGCACGATAATCTAGCCTCATGCACCATCAATATCACAATAGGTTCCTATCGGACTTTGTGATACAAATGCTGGTACCGACAGACACGTAGGCAAGAATCAACATAGCGACCACTGAGATGCTATGCGCAGTCTTGTTGAAGACAACATAGACGTTGTCAAAAGATCAAGACTCAGCTATGCACGTGTACATGCTCATATCATATGGTAAGGTCGCTGATACCATACGAGACGGCCAAAGACGTCAAGCACTCGTCGCAGTTCACTGTAACATTGCTTGTCAATCGCAAGACGTACACCAATGATAGGCAAACAGCATACAGTGTTGTTTAACCTGGCCAGTCACGATACAGAGCACTTGCCCGACGAATTTACGGGCCCAACCATGTACAATCGATGAGCAGTCCAGACTGTGGAGCTGCGGCGATAGCAGCCCTTCCCCCACTCTTGCAGTATCCCTCGATTCATGTAGGCAAGGCTCAAGGCGCATCATGCAGTCAGTCCAAGATGACCATCATTTGAAGTATCCCTGACGGGCCTGTGGCAGCAAACTAAACAATTGGCACCAAAACAACTTTGGAAATATGCTTTGGAACTACTTCACTCGCCAGGCTTCAAACGCGCCCAAATCAGATTCTCCCCGCAACCTCCCGGCATCATGGTATAGAGCGGAGGGCCTATACGAGCTCGAGCGAAGAGCCATCTTTTCTCGGGACTGGATGCTCCTTACGCATAACCTGCGATTTCCCAAAACAGGTGACTTCCAAGAGTTCAGTATCGCAGGGTATTCTTTTTTCCTCATCAAAGACCGCAAGGGAAAGATCAATGGCTTCCACAATGTCTGTCGCCACCGCGCATTTCCTGTGGTACAGGCCAAAAGTGGCACAGCCAGCATTCTCAGCTGCAAATACCATGGCTGGAGCTATGGCTTGGATGGCAAGCTTGCGAAGGCGCCTCGATTCGACACTGTAGCAGGCTTTGACAAGTCGCAGCAAAGCTTACTTCCAGTCAACGTTCACGTTGACAAATTTGGCTTCATATGGGCGAATTTGCAGGCAGGTAAGCCTGACATCAGCTGGGAAAAGAGTAACGAGGGCGTTGACGAGGAGATGGTGAGTTCCGCAGGACTGTCGGTCGAGGCAGAGACTAATGTCCAGCAGATGCAGCAATTCAACTTCGAGGAAGAATTCAAGCTTGATCATGTCTGGGAGATGGATTGCAAGAGCAATTGGAAGTCACTGATTGACAACTACAATGAGTGCTATCATTGTGCTACCAGCCATCCTCTTGTGAGTCTCGCTGTGCGTCCCAATAAGAACGGAGATGCCGGCAATTTGGCAACCAGCCCTTGTCGGTATCGTGGAAGCATTGGAGTGTTTCAGTGATGCAGACGTGCTAACTTTTATCGTTCAGATTGCTGGAGTCTCTGATCTCAACAAGTACCGTGTTGAGCCTTCTGGCTCTCAGATGCGGCACTACATCTTCAACAAAGAGTCGAGCGACGGCCAATTCAGACGGGCCATAACTTTCTGCTATCCAACCACTTCTGTGACTTGCACGTATGTTGTAATACTCTCATGAAAATATCATTTTCGCTGATGTTGACGCAGAGACAACTTCTTCTACATTCAACGTATGGTGCCTACCTCGCCTACAACGAGCAAGATCGAGAACGAAGTCTATCGCCACAAAAATGCTCCTGACAAGGAATTCAAAAACATCTGCGACTTCTACAGGCAAGTTCTTGAAGAGGATAAGGATCTTTGCGAAGGTGCACAACGGAACATGGATGCCAATGTGTTCACTTCTGGCCAGCTGCACCCGGACAAAGAGAGGGTAAGACTTGCACTGAGACTTTACGAGAATGAGCTGATCTTGATCATTGACAGGGCCCCATCTTCTTCCAGCAGCGTGTACGCCATACTTTGACGGACCACTGGAAGAAAGAGCAGCAAGCAGGGCATCAAATTTGGCCGGCGAAATCGAAGATCGAGACCGGGTCCTCGAAAGAAGATGAGGATGAAGCTTTTTGCTCGCAGTTGGACGTTTGCGCGAGTGAGCGACCGGAGTTGGCTTGGTAAGAAAGTATCCTATATGCAGGTCTGATTCAGTTCTGGCTCATAAGTTTGCGGACGTCTCAATGTCGTATCACGCCAGTATCAGCAGAAGCAGGATCAAAACTCAATTTATTTCTCATTGAGACAACAGACAAAACTTCGAAATTTCGTAGCTACTAGCATAGTCCTATCTTAAGCTTTCGTAAACTTCGAAGGATAGTTGTCGCTGAAATACTGTCCGCTGACTTTTGAGTAATGACTGTACAATTGGGCGTCATAAGTCTGCGCAAATCATCCTCTCAATGGCCGCCCAGTAAACCAAAGTTCCACGTTGATCGGTATTAGCACACCGGTGAAATAATTTCTTTCCTTGATATCTCACTTGTGCGTAGATCCAAGGTTAGGTCGGCGAGTGTTGGTGTAAGCATCGGAAAAGCCCAAGGCATGCACAGATTTCTGAACAGGAATTGTATGAATCAAACAGAAAGTCTCACCTCGTGATGCTGTCAGTCTCACCGAGATCAAACATCATCCACGCCAACGTACCATCTCGGTCCTGACATGTGGTTGAGCCGATTGATCACTGCGCAACTCCTTCTACATGCTAGTCAGATGGAGAACGCGATCATAATCTACCACAGAGTTGTTGCAAACAAGTTCCATGAGAAGACCTGCCGGAGCATTCCGCCGACGTGAGGAGCCAGCCCTAAGCGATAAGATAACGATGCAGTAAAGCTCCGACTCGGCAAAACCCCATGTTCATCCACAGTGCCCCGCCGGCGGCCGGCCGTGACAAGGTACCATACTTTTGGCCTATCAGTCAACAATCTGGGCGGCATCAGTTGTCAAAGGTGGGGGATGGCTTCGACCGGCCGTGGACAGCAGCGACTCCAAGCCCAATGCTGCAGGACGGGCACGCGCAGCACGCGCAGCACGCGCCTGGTATGAGATATTTTCAGGCGGAGATGAAAGACACCGGCTTGGTAAGGCATAGTTGGTTCCAGCATACCTTTCGACACTTCAATTTCACCCATAATGGCACCTATGGCGATTGACGAGAGCTTCTCCGGAACGATAACGAGCGATGTGGATGGCGGTGATGCAGTTGAAGATGTTGTCGTGGTTGGCGCTGGGCCAGCAGGCTTGATGCTCGCGTAAGTGTGCCACATTATGTGGAGATATGGCTTCCGATTGACAGAAAACACATAGCTCAACATTGGCTCGCTACGGCATCAAGTCAAAGGTGTTAGATGATCGACCTGACAAGACCGCCACTGGAAGGGCAGATGGCCTACAGCCCAAGAGCATTGAGACCTTCAGACAGTTGAGACTGGGAGATGACTTGCTTCGCAATGGCGTCAAGGTCTACGACATCTGCTTCTGGGTAGGTCTCTATTCCACATTCTTCAATGGGCGCTTGACTTATCGTCGCACAGGGATCTTCGAGCGCAGCATCGCTACATCGCACCGGGCGAGAGATACACTATCCCAAGCACGTCAATGTGAAGGATCCGTACATACTGCTTGTTCACCAAGGCATGGTGGAAGACGTTTTCCTTGAGGACATGTCTCAGCGTGGCGTCGAAGTTGAGCGCAGTTCCCCATTCATCACGTACGCAGCCAATGCGGGGCCTACAGGACCGGTCGAGATCGCTTACAGCAGTCCAAAGTCGAAGCAGGCAGCGACTGTGAAGTGCAAATACCTGGTCGGATGCGATGGTGCTCATTCCAGAGTTCGCAAGGCCATTCCTGGACTAGCGATGGAGGGAGAGCCCAGCAAAGCACCCTGGGGTGTTCTGGACGGTGTCATTTCAACAGACTTTCCCGACTTGTGGTCTAAGGTGGTCATCCACAACGAGGCGAAAGGTACAATTCTCTGCATTCCTCGAGAGCGGAATATGACTCGTCTGTATATTGAGCTGAACGCAGGCTTCGAGGAAACTCTCCACACCGAGCAAGAGAGACGAGACTTCGTGATTCGTCGAGCTCAGGAGATCATCGCGCCCTACACACTCGAATGGCAGGACATAGGCGAGTTCGATGCTATGGCAACAATGAGCAACCTGCTGATAGTTTACAGAATGGTTCTCGATCTACAAAGTCGGTCAGAGAGTAGCCAGTCATTTTTCTGATGAGTCAAACCACGTATTCATTGCAGGAGATGTAAGTAAAGTGTCTCCTTATGAGATTCACGAGACATGCTCACATGATCTAGGCATCTCATACACATTCGCCCAAGGCTGCGCAGGGCATGAACACCAGCATGCACGACACGTTCAACCTATCCTGGAAGCTCAATTTGACAATAAGGGGATTGGCCAAACCCTCTCTCCTTGCCACATACGAAGACGAGCGACGTAAGATCGCTCAAGATCTGATCAACTTTGACTATGAGCATGCGAATGCCTTTGCAGCTGGCGACGACAAAGCCCTGGCTGAGAACTTTGCACAGAACATCGCCTTCATCTCAGGAGCTGGCGTGAAGTACAATGCTAATATCCTCAACCGCATCGGAACGTCCGACCGGAGCCCGCTGAGAGCAGGATGTCTTCTTACACCAACGAAAGTCACGAGGTACATCGACGCAAATCCTATCGACCTTGAGCTCGACATCCCTATGCTTGGACAATTCCGCATTTTCTTCTTCGTGTCTGATGTACGCGAGGCTAAGGGGTTCCTCGAGACCGTGTGTTATCACATCGGCAGTAGCGCCGACTCCGTCCTATGCCAGGCATCGGAGCGTGCAGAGCAAAGTTATGCTGAACTCAGCACACCAACGCCAGAATCTGCAAAATACCTGCAACCGCAGAGGTACACCGCAGTATCGAAGCTCTACACACCTGCTGTTGTCACCACAGCACCGAAGGACTCTTTTGAAATATCAGATCTGCCTCCCTTGCTTCAAGAAAGTCGATGGACTCTCTATCTCGACGATTGTTCCGCTATAGCTGGAGGCTCGTGCACTCGGACATGGTTGGGAGGATTGGGAGGCTCTGAGGCAGCAGTTTTGATCGTCAGGCCAGATGGTTATGTCGGTAGTATATCGCATTGGGACCAATCTGGAGAAGCAGCTGGTCTGGAAGCCGCTGCTTGGCTTGATGAGTATTTTGGCGGCTTCTTAGAGGCTTAGATTACTTTGGCGTATTCTTTCATAATTTCACTGGGAATATTGCGACCTTCACCAGTGCTAGAATTTGACATCATACCCGAGGCAATGATTCAGTGATATTGTAAAGCTCAGCCAAGACTGGTTCTGCATCGCCCAAAAGTACGCCGTGATATCAAATGCAGTGAATCTGCCTTCTGCCTCTTAGCGGCTGTGAAAGTCATTTTGCGAATCATCGCTGGAAGACTTCCAGGCAGATATTCACGTACACTTGACAGACTCTCGGCGATGACGATATGCATATTCGAGACAGATCGCTACTTGTACTAGTAATTGAGACGTACGGATGCATATACATGATTATCAAAAGCGACCGCAAACAATGTACATAGAGCGCATTCAACTATGTTCATATTCTACTCCCACCATAGCAAAGCGTCAGCTTGACGCTCTGAGCATAGCTGATTGATCATACAGCAATCGGCTTCGCAGTCAATGCCATACTTTCAGACATACTTGAAGCACCGACGTCCTTACTTTTGTTCTTGAACGCCGTGGCTTTTCCGTACGAATCTCTGTAGCTCTGACCGACGCATTCCATGACAGTGATGGGCGGGTACTTTGCAGGTGCACCTTCTTCACGGCAGTTCGGTAGGCAGTCAATCTTGAAGTCGGGGTTTCCAGAGTAGAAGAAGGGCACAGAGTAGCGCTCCAATCCAGACTTATTGATGACTCTGTGCAAGTTGCTGATGTAGCGATCGTTTGACCTGGATATGTCAGCTTCCGTTGTCGAAATTATACGGTTAAATCTGGAACTCACCATCGCATGAACATGTTTCCGAGGTTGACAACATATGCTCCTTTTATTGGTGTGACCTAGGAGACGTCAGTGAGGCACGCGCAAATAGCAGAGAGCTGAACTTACGTCAAGCCATTCGGAAGTCGACTTCTCCCATACTTGCAGGCCATCGACCTCGTCTTGCATGAGAAGAGTCACAGAGCCAAAGTCTGTGTGAGCTCCAATGCCTCGCGACAACTTCTCATCAGAATCCTTTGGCTGAGGGGGATAGTGGAGGTATCTGAGTGTGGCCACTGCGCCATTGGTAAATCCCTTGTTGAAGTAATCTGCGTCCAGATCCAGCGTTTGAGCTACCACAGAAAGAACGTCGCGTGCGAGAGCGTGCAAGTGGCTGTAGTATTCCATGGATGCTTTTTGAAAGAGCTCTGCTTCGGGAAATCCTTCGGGCCACTGGTTGGGACCCGAGTTCAGCTTCTTGCCAACGAAGTATGGGTGGTCTTTGGTGATCTCTTCGCCGACATAGTAGCCTTCTTTCTGATCAGGGTTGGTTCCAGCTTCTAATATCTGAGAGCCAAGATTCTCGTAGCCTCTGTTCCAAGTCGTCTTATCTGCATGACAGTCAGGCCGCAAGTCTCGCGTGTAACGGTAGCAAACAGGTATGACCTTTGTGCACCTTTTCTTTCTCTGCTTGAGGCAGTGAAAAGAACGACTTCAGACTCTTGAGGACATCTTGTTGAGTCTGAGCAGGAACGTTGTGGCCAACGATCTGGAAGAAGCCGTTATGCAAGCAACACTGTCGAACATCTGACACTAGCTTGGCCTTGGCTGCCTCGTCAGAGCCGTAGAAGACTTATTGGACCTATCAGCATATGTTACAGCATATAGAACGGGGTCCCTACCAGAGAAGTCGAGAACTGGTGGTGCTTGGGGGATGGTTGCCATGGCTGTCAATACCAATTAGAGTCTTGAGGTAACGAGCTTGGAGTTCAAATGCTTGTATGCGATCTGCAATACTTTCTAGATTATATCGATTTGAGCGAATAGAGATCTCCTAGATAATATGGATCTCGATGTGTAGGCAGAGCCAAAAACGACATTCTGCTGCAAAAGTGGGGGAGCGGTGGCAACGTGGTCAGGATCATGGAGGTGGGCCGACGTTGAGGTGGAGAGCGGCAATGCACACCCAAACTCCAACATTTCTTATCTACCGAATGATAACTGGCCATCCACCAGGTGGTCTCGGTCGATTATCGATTCTTACGGCTCGAGGAAGCCGAGACCACGAAGTTCTCATCTATCTTGCACGAGCTCTTACCCCACTGCCAACATTCTTGTAGCATGTCAGCATCGCAAGGAGAGCTCATCAATAGCATGACGATCCGTATCAGACGCATAGTGCCATGCATGCCAACGATACGATAGCTGCGCTTGATAGCACTACATATAAGTCCGACACTCCATGTCGCGCAATTGGCATTTGTCTCAGTGGCAGTCTCGATTCCACTCCCACTTGATTACTCATCATAATGGAGTCCAAATCACTTCCACAGAACCATGCATCTGAGACCAACTCCAACAGCGACGTCGAGAATGTTCTACTCGCAGTTGACAAAGAAGCAGAGCGCTCATATGTCAGGAAGCTCGACTTCTATCTGCTTCCCTTCCTGTCACTGTGTTACTTTTTCAGTGCAGTGGATCGTGTACGAGCACCAGCCTCTATTGAGATCACACACTCGCTGACCAGCTTCAGAGTAATGTAGGAAATGCGAAGACAGACGGGATGGACACAGACATGAACTTCACCGGAAACCAATACTCGTTGCTCATCCTGCTCTTCAGCGTCCCATTTGGTGTGATGGACTTGCCCTTGACCTTGTTGACCAAACGCTTCTCGGCCAAGATCATGCTGCCCATCCTTATCGTTGGCTGGGGTTCGATGGCAACCATACAAGCAGCAGCAACGAGTTTTGCAGGGATGCTTCCACTGAGACTCATCCTTGCAAGCTTCGAAGCTGGATTCTACTGCGGAGTGATCTTCTACCTTACGCTTTTCTACACGAGGGGTGAACTCAGCTTCCGACTAGCCATTTTTTTCGGCAGTGCGCTATTAGCAGCTGCGTTTAGCGGTCTCATCAGCTTCGGCGTTTTCCAAATCAATTACCCCGGCATCCATGGCTGGCAATGGCTATTTCTCATAGAAGGTGCTGCTACCATCGTCGTTGGCGTGATAGCATTCTTCTGGCTACCAGCGAGACCAGAGACTGCTTGGTTTCTAGACGATAGAGAGAAGGCCGCATCTCGCGCTCGTACACTCCGAGATGGATCTAACAAGATCAACTCTAAGTTCAGCTTCAAGGACGCTTTCGCGAGCTGGAAAAGCTGGCACTTTGTACACTGGGCTATCATCTGCTTCACCTACCCCGTTGCATTCTCAACTACGAGCAACTTTCTCCCACAGATCGTTCAACGGCTGGGATATTCTACGGTCAAAACGAATCTGTGGACTGTTGCACCCAATTGTGTTGGCTTCGTCGTCTTGCTGTGCTTTGCAAAGTCATCAGATTATTTCAGAGAGAGAGGGTTTCACGTCGTAGCAGCACTAACCATTTCCCTCGTTGGAATGATAATCTTGGCAAGCATTGATGCCCTTGAGAACAAAGGTGTGGCATACTTTGCCTGCTTCCTGATGGCGTCAGGTGCTTACATTCCTTCTGTCTTGGTACATACCTGGTGAGTTCTTCCCTGGCTGACCTGAACCGCGATCGAGACCAGCCTGACACAAGATAGGCACAACAACAACGATCTGTCGGAGTCCTCCAGAGCAGCAAGAACAGGCTTTCTTGTCGGCTTAGGGAATCTCGCCGGTATCATCTCTGGCGCAACGTTCAGAGTGGAGTACGCACCGTCCTACTGGCCTACCTTGGCGGCAACGAGCTTGTGCAACGGCATCTGTATCATTGCAGTTCTTGGCATGAGCTACTGGATGAGACGTGAGAATGCAAGGAGGGATAGAGAGCAAGGTCGTGTTCTCAAAGCTGGACAGGTGGACACTGACATGTTGGTGGACGGCGACAAGTCCCCGGATTGGCGCTACTTCGTATAAAAAGGGTACGAGGACTTACAGTAGGCATCATGGTATGTAGTCCTCATGCACATATCTACACTATCATTCGTTTCGTGACAAAGGCGACTCAATCGGGGCTCTCCAATTCTTAGCCGGACAAGCGGACTCTTAAATGTTGTGTTGTGAAACAGTATCATTCAGGGCATTTAACGCCGGTGTATGAGACATCGCACCCTTCGTCTGAGCAGGAAGTTATGTTCATGGAGAAGAAGGAAGCTGCGTACAGAAAGTCGTCATGAGTCTGCGTGCAACGATTCTCAATGGCCGACACAGTGTTTCTCAATTTCTCCACCCCAATAAATTAGCACACTAGTAGCTAAAGGCTGACACGTCCTAATCAGTATCTCACCGGCGCACGAGGCCAAGCCGAAGTCGCTAGTAAGTGGTACTAGCATCGAAAGCTAAAGCATGTGTAAACCTCCACACAAGAAGTGCAATTTTGAGCCTCAGAAAATCGGCACAGCTGTCACGGTCCCGGGACTTCCAGAGAGCTGGAAATCTCCTGAAATCGATCAGCATTCACTATGAGTAAGCTGAGGACTGCCTGCAAGTCGGTATGCTCGGGGTGCAAATTGATGCTTTGCAGCAGTGGACGATCCACGATGTGGGCGTATTGATGACCGATTTGTCAGGAGCTTCGAACATCATCGAGCATTAAGCTATGAGATGAAGTGCATCTATCGGGACTCTGAGATAGTCCTGGGGCACATATCTATGCGGAGATTGTGGCGCTAAGCTCATGATAGCGACTCCCCCACTCTTCACTACATCGATGTGGTTTGGCAGGCAGGGACAGAGCTCCGCTGATTGGTCGCGATTCGAGACGCCTTACATTGAGATATCCATCTATAATAATCGCCCATGTGCTGGATCTAAGCTAAAGAACCGTGTGGCAGTGATATACGCTTGTCAGTGATACTGTGTCCTTGCAATCAACGATGGCGACCTCCGAGAAACTCAAAGGAAACAACTACGACGTTGAAGCTGAGTCTGACCATGGCGTCGGTATCATCGAACCGCTCGAGGATTCCGTCAATAGAGAGTTCTATGGAGCATCAATCTCAGACTCGTACCGTATGAAGTCGGAGATTGTGTCCAAGGCGATGACCGAGATCGGTATGGGTCGATACCAATGGTGTCTCTTCGTGGTTACCGGGTTTGGTTGGATCACCGACAACTTGTATGTCTCTTGGTACCAATGGTTCATTTCAGAAGTTGTGCTGACTATGGCGCAGTTGGTCTCAAGGCATTGGAGCCATACAGCCCGCCGTTGCCCTGGAGATGTCTGTCAGCCGCGTGTCTGTCAGTTCAATTGCGTACTACGCCGGCATGATCTTCGGCGCTTCGTTTTGGGGAATCTCAAGGTTCGTAGATCCATACACAGACTTGATATATCTCTGACGCTCGACAGCGATTTCACCGGTCGTAAGCTCGCCTTCAACATGACGATTCTGATAGGAGCGATCTTCGGAGCAGCAGTGGCTGGGATGGACAACTTCGGCGGCTTCTGTTTCTTCTGGAGCATAATCGGAACAGCCTCTGGCGGCAACGTGCCCGTGGATTCGATGATATTCTTGGAATTCGTGCCTGGCTCCCACCAATATCTGGTAACAGCGTTATCTGCCTGGTGGAATCTAGGCCAAGTAATTGTCTCCCTGGTCGCATGGGTGTTCCTGGCAAACTTCAGCTGTTCTTCGGACGCGGAGACCTGCCAAAAAGCAGACAACATGGGCTGGAGATACACGATGATCACGCTCGGAGCTATGGCCCTTGCATTTGCCGTGATCAGAATCCTAATCTTCAAGATGCCCGAGTCACCTCGCTTTCTTCTTGCCAAGGGAAGAGACGCTGAAGCTGTCGACGCTGTGAACTATGTGGCGCGATGCAACGGAACCCCGGAGCCGCTGACGCTTGCAATGCTGCAAGAAGTCGATGCACAGCTCGGCATCGTTACCCAACTCGAAGAAGGCCAGGCGTTGAAACTTCCGCGTACTCAGATCTTGAGAGACAACCTCCGCGACTTCAAGCCTTTGAACTATAAAGCCTTGTTCCAGACTCGCAAACTAGGACAGCAAACAGCCATCCTGTGGTTCACCTGGTTGACAATCGGTGTGGCCTACCCGCTCTTCTTCAACTTCTTGCCAACGTACCTCGGAGAGCGATTTCCTTCCGGGTCCTTCGATGATACCTACCGAACCTACTGCATCGCGTCTAGTGTAGGCGTTGTGGGACCGATCTCAGCCTCTCTTCTTGTGAGAACGAAGCTAGGTCGGAGATGGTGCATGGCGGTCTCCGCGATCGTCACAGGTGCATTTTTGTTCGGGTATACTGCCGCCAACACTCGTTCTATGGACCTGGCTTTTAACTGCTTGAGCAGTCTGCTCGCCAACTTCATGTACGCTATAATGTACGCTATCACGCCGGAATCGTTTCCAGGACCTATTCGCGGCTTAGGTACTGGTCAAGCTGCGACCAATCTTCGGTTTGGGTCCCTCGTTGCTTCGCTCATTGGGACGTATACTGGGTTCTCGGTGGTGCCAATCTACATCAGCGCAGCGATGTGGATATTTGTTGGAATCGTGACATTCGGACTGCCTTTTGAGACGGCTGAGCACGCCGCTATTTGAGATTGTGACGGGGTGTAATGGAAATAGATTGTATGCAGAAGAAACGCTGTCGCGCGTCGTTCCCAAAGTTGGTGCCCATAAGTCTGCATATAGGAACCTCGCCGAACTTGTCACTATTACAAAGACGAGGGCGCAAGGTAGAACTTCGATAGTAGCGGAGAAATGTCTGATTATCTCGTACGATCTCTATGGGGTGTTCTTCGTGATCTATGCCCATATCTGCCGATACTATCGTGATGCGACATCGAGATATGCCTAGACTTATGAGCAAGCAGGGTCATAAGTTTACACATGCTCTAAGCAATATAATTATCAGCATCGATAGCTTTCGAAATTATTGATCTACCACTTGGATTTTTGAGTGATTCTTACGGGCGCTACAAGACCATACTAATACCAACAGTTATGGAGCGAAATATGTTGTGTCGGCCATTGAGACATGGTATGTGCAGACTTATGGCGACTAAAACTGTTGCCGTACGGAGCCAGCTTGCTCCAACGCCAGCCACAGACACCCTTTTGGGCTGGGCATTCCGCGACATCTCATCTCAGTCATGCGTATGCATGCACTCCGAGCAAACACAAATACCAATCGTCATGAGTTGCAGCCAGCAATGCCGTCTGGCGTTTTCCCATCACATATTGGAGGGAGTATGGGTGCGCAGGCTCGCCACGACGAGGGCTGTCACACATGAGATCCTAGAGGTCACAAAAAGTGACAGTATATCGCACTATGTGATCTTACGCTGTTAATCCAACCCCTTAGCATGACCGTATCAGTGGTCTCCACGACTCATTCCGGTGCTTCCCCGAGTACCTTGCCCGCCTTATTACGAGAGAGTCCCCCACCTTGAGCGTTGAGGGCATGCCGAGGGAAACAGAATCGCCCACAGTCAAGCGACTCGTCCGATCATCGTTCACTCAAGTCTTTTACGAAGACTCGGAATAAACCAGATACCAACTCAACTATGGTGGTGAAGTCAGGGCCAAAAACTGCCTGGAGAGATATAGTTGCAGCCAAACGTGCAACAAGAGACGAATTGATCAAGAAGCACCTCATCTGGTCAAAAATTTCACCTGCTGCCGACATCACCAATGTAGACGATATCAGTGCCTTGACGCAGCTACTGGAGAAAGGGGAGGTGTCTGCCGAGGATGTCGTGAACATGTACATCACCAAGTAAGTTGGGGAAAGGTGCTCAGGTCAGCAGGTGCATCGCTAATTTGAGATAAGTGCCTGTGAAGCGCAGATCAAGGTTTGTGGAAACATATCGCGAGTCTACGTTTCTCTAATCTCATCATTCGCTAGACAAACTGCCTAACGGAAATATGCTTCGAAGACGCCATCGTCCAGGCACGAAGACTTGATCAGTTCCGACAAAAGAATGGCAAGCTCATCGGTCCCCTTCACGGAGTACCAATGTCGCTCAAGGACCAATTTGATGTAAAAGGCCTGGACTCCACGCTTGGCTATGTCGGACGTGCCTTTAGTCCCGCCGACAATGATGCTACTATCGTCGATGTCCTCAAAAGATTGGGCGCGGTAGTCATTGCAAAGACGAACTTGCCGCAGAGCATCATGGTACGTTGTCAGTGGTACTTTACTCATACATGGGCTCATTCTTCCAGTGGTGCGAGACAGAGAATCCGCTTTGGGGACTGACGACGCATCCTTTGAACCCGGACTTCACGCCCGGAGGCTCTTCTGGAGGCGAAGGAGCCCTAATTTCGTTGCATGGCTCATTGGTAGGCTGGGGTACGGATATAGGCGGCTCCATACGTATTCCCAGTCACATGAACGGTTTATGGGGCTTGAAACCAAGTGTATGCATCCCAATGAACGCACGATCGTCGTCCTCGTGCTGACAGCAGATCCCAGAGCGGCAGGATGCCATATCAGGACGTCGCAGTATCTACCGATGGCCAGCAGCACATCCCATCCGCGGTAGGACCCATGACTCGATCGCTGAGCTCGCTTACTACTCTGACTAAGGCCGTGATTGAGGCGGAGCTTTGGACCATGGATGTTCAACTCCCACCAATGCCGTGGAGGCAGTCTGTGTTCGAAGACTTTACGCGACGCTCTCTGGTCATAGGCATTGTCCCTGACGATGGTGTCGTTCGGGTACATCCGCCCATTGAGAGGGTTTTCAGGGACACTGTGGCGAAGCTGAAACAGGCTGGCCACGAGATCGTGCAATGGGATACGTCTCTCAACGCCCACTGTATCGATATCATGGTAAGTAGAGGTGGTTGCCACGGAACAAGTAACCGCTACTAACATATTCAGGATGCCTACTACACTGCTGACGGAGGCGAGGACATCCGTCGTGCAGTTGAAGAGGGTGGCGAACCATTCATTCCCCACGTCCAAGCATTGATCGAAAGAGCTCCTCCGATAACGGTTTACGAATACTGGCAACTCAACAAGAAGAAGATAGCAGCACAACAGGCCTACCACAGGATGTGGAACAGCACGCGATCGACAAGTGGCCGTCAAGTAGATGTGCTCTTGGTACCTACAATGCCGCATACCGCACTACCGCATCGTGGTTGTCGATGGGTGGGATACACCAAGCTCTTCAACTTCCTAGACTACACGGCTTTGTCTTTTCCCGCAGGTAAGGCGTCCAAAACTCTCGACGCCGCACTGCCGTCTGACTATGTGCCTCGAAACGCCCACGATGAATGGAATTGGAAAAGATACGATCCTGACGCAATGGATGATCATCATGTCGGACTGCAAATAGTTGGACGTCGCTTCGATGAAGAGAAGGTTCTGGGCGTTGCTAAGCAGATTGAACGCGTGTTGTGTGAAAGCTTTAGGTCCAGTCCATAAGTCTGCACATGTCTCGCTATTGCATTCTGCTGTTATTGACGAATATAGACTTAGACCTCAAATTTCATTCTTTAGAGACGATCAGCGACACTCGAGACTTGCTCCACTATAGATAAGATTCTACCTTATCCTGTGTTCATATTAGAAATAAATGTTTCCGCTGAGATATATGTGCAGACTTTTGAGTAACGACTATAAAGATTACGAGTATTCTGAAGACCTTCAGATCATAACATGCACAGATGCATAAGCTAGAGCTACGCAAAGCTTAAAATCGGAAGCTGTATACCTGTCTGCCACATATGAGTCATCGACATTCCTGTCGATGGATCTCTACACAGTATACAAGTTGATGATCGGATATGACATGCCTTCGTTTGGAAAAGATCAAAAGCGGGATCAATGAGCACGACGAGTCTTGATGGCCTACTCGTGGAATTTCGGTTTGTAGCCCCGCAAAATGGGTGCTCGCTCTGTAGACACGTCAAAGTATATGTACATGTATACATGTACAAACACGTATACAATGTGTCTACATACATACATACATTCAGTGCACAGCATGGCGCACGATGATGGCGACAGGGTTAGGGTTGCAAACGTTGGCATCGTTCTTTGAAGTTTGAGGCCTGAAAAGCTCGACACGCGTACATGTAATGACTGGCCGCCGAAGGTCAACGAAAACCGGCCACAGCGACACATGCACTTGACATCTGCGAGACTGACGAGTGCGCTAGCTAATTGGTTACACTATCGTCTCGAGCTCATTCGCCATGTGCTAGGGGATGCTGCCCACTCTTCGCCCACGTATCTCAAAGTGGGAGGAGGCACTTTGCTGAACGTTGCAAATCCATACCAGACCGCTAAGAGGTCAAGGCCATGATGGGCAATCTGTAAGTGATTGTTGTACGTGGACGATGCTCTTGTAGTTCTCATCTCTGCTATATATCGCGAAGGCTATGGTACAATACGACATCTCTCCTTGACATCGATAGTCGTCATTTACGGCCAATTCTATCAAAATCATCAAAATCGCAGGACCTACGAACACCGACCAGCATGCCATCTAGAGTATCGCCTTCCGGCTTCAAGGCCTTGGAGGACACCACGATGTTCAAGCCGACCACCATCGGCCGCCTGCAACTGGAGCACAGGATTGTCCTCGCGCCGTTAACGCGTATGAGAGGTTCCAAGGAGACGGACTGCGTCTTCTATCCCGGAGATTTGAACGTGGAGTACTATTCACAGCGAGCCAGCAAGGGCGGTTTTATGCTTACCGAGGCATGCCCGATCAGCAGACTTGTAAGGTCCCCAGTCACATCTATTGCAAGAATGGAAAGCTAACATTGTTTTTCCAGGCCGCCGGATACCCCGGAGTACCTGGTATCTTCACACCAAAGCAGATCGAAGGCTGGAAACGAGTGACGGATGCTGTTCATGCAAAGGGTGCATTCATCTACTGCCAGTTGTGGCATGTCGGTCGTGCCACTACGCCTTCATTCCTTGGTGGCGAGAACCCTGTTAGTTCCAGTGATATCCCCATTGCTGGCAACGGTCTCGATGGATCGCCTTACGCTCAAACACCTCCGAAGCCGATGACTGCAGCTCAGATCAAGGAGCTGACCGAGGAGTACGCTGCCGCATCAAAGCGTGCACTGGAGGCCGGGTTCGATGGTGTCGAGATCCACGCTGCGAATGGCTATCTGCTTGATCAATTTTTACATGACAATGTCAACACTCGCACCGACGAGTATGGCACCGACATCCAAGGTCGCTGCCGATTCCCTCTCGAGGTCATCAAGGCTGTCACCACTGCCATTGGAGCCGACCGCGTCGGCATCCGTCTTTCGCCATACAACTACTTCCAAGATACTCGCGACTCAAAACCCAATGAGCACTGGGAGTATCTCTGCGAGCAAATCGCAGGTCTCCCCGAAGACCAACGTCTATCCTATGTCCATATGATCGAGCCTCGTTTCGATGAAGTGCTCGATGAGCAGGCAAAGATGGACTCTCTCACCGGCAACTCAGATGGTGGAAAGCTCGGTGGAAGACCAAACTCCCTCACGCCTTTCCGCCAAATTC
Source organism: Cladosporium sp. VS III D KN 1 (assembly GCA_019775635.1). Classification (NCBI taxonomy): domain Eukaryota; kingdom Fungi; phylum Ascomycota; class Dothideomycetes; order Cladosporiales; family Cladosporiaceae; genus Cladosporium; species Cladosporium sp. VS III D KN 1. The sequence goes on from JACWFN010000027.1 coordinate 1,423,684, forward strand.
TTGCAAAAGGTGGCATCAAATTCCTGAGCGCTGGTAGCTTCAACAGGGACAACTCGGCACCAAAGCTCGAGTCCGGAGATTCTGATGCAATTGTCTTTGGACGCTCCTTCATCGCCAACCCCGACCTTCCTAGACGACTTGCTGAAGGCTTGCCTCTGAACGATTATGATCGCACTACATTCTACGGTGCGGATCCGCCTGAGAAGGGTTACACTGACTACCCTTTCTTCGAAGCCGGTTCTAAAGGAATCGCCGCATAGACCGCAAGGATGCGAGACAGGATATCGTGATTGCGCGGTAGATAGCCACAAAACAGCATAGAGCGCAGAACCGTACAGTCCTCATTCTCAGACATTACATAACAAAAACAATGTCCATAATGAGCTTTACGCTGCAGCACTTCCATCGTTGAAGATACGTACCAAAAGCTAAGATAGCTCGATAAGATAAGGGCGGCCGTCCACTCTTGGCACAGCCCCTCGCGTTCATCCACTCAGCCCAGCCCGGCAGCAGGCCTATCTACAACACGCATGGCTTGACGGCAAACTTATCCGGGCCCAGCCTGCAGGTGTCATATGGTCCCGGTGAGATACTCACTCGTAGCTCACATCTCCACGTATTGTATACCAGTATTCTGAATGTCGCAACATGGTTGCCGAAGCCCGCAAGAAACATGTGTGCAATTGGCCGGAATGCGGCAAGTCTTTCCACCGGTCTGACCATCTCCAGCGACATACACTAAACCATGCCGCTGGGGATGCAACTTGCAAACGCTGTAGTGCGCATTTCAAAAGACAGGATCTTCTTGGTGAGTTGTAGGATTGCGAGACGTGGAGCTCACAATTCGATACTGACATTTGCCGGAGAACGCCACATGCTCCGCCATCAACAGAAAGACGAAGAGGCGGGCGGCGAAGGACTAGGGGTTGTCTCAACAAGAAAGCGAATGTGGAAAGACGCAGACGGAAACATTGTCACGAAACGTCCAAGGCCGACGCAATGCTCAAACGCTCCCAACAATAGGCTCGACGGCCTTGATCCAGACAACCAAATCAGCCAACCACAAGTGTACGAGCCACCAGTATCGCCACCTCCATCTTTGACGAGTGCCGAAGCTCGTATACAGGACGACTTCTCCTGTTTTGTTGCTCCAGAAGACTTACAGATGGGCTTTGACTTCCCATCTCTCATGGATACTGGACATGAGACAATCGACTTCTTTGGCGACTCTCCTTGGACGACTCAGCAACCTTTACTGGACTCCACGGATGGCAACATTGGTGTCGACTTTGACGACATGTTCAATCCAGACACAGGTACGGACGTCTACTTCTGATCTTGAGTCGTGACTGACCAATTTGCCTGCAGCGAGCTCTTTCAATATGCCTTTCACGACCATGAACAATTATAACTGGCTTTTGGATCTTGATCAACCAAGCATTGCCGGAACTCATCAAGTTCAAGCTCAAACCAACGTCACTTTTAATCCCGACAACACGGCCTCAAGCTCAAATATTGATGACATCGCCCGCGCGCGGAGGGATACCGTCGTTTCCCACGACGAATCGATAACAATTGCTTTGCCCAGCCCGCAGAGCCAATCTGAGCGATCTTCGCATAGTGGTCCACGAGAGTCGTACCCCCACTCTTCTGTTCCTGGTTTGGGCACCCCTCCGCAGCCTAAGACTTCCCCGACGATTCCTGCAAATGCTCAACACCGAACAGCCGAGCAGCAATGTCTTCGTCAAATGCCCTCGTCGATGGACGCAGAGGGTTGCCACTCGTTCATGGGCAAATCGTCACAGCAACCTTTGGTCCTCGATGACGTCTCGCGCAACCGAGTCTTGGACCTCGTCGTCCAGGCCGGGCCGAAGACGCCGGAAGGCTCGCCTGTCACACGTGACCATCCCCTACTGACCCTCAATGCCATGCAAGAATATGTCGACCTCTTCTTCTCAAGGTTCAACAAAAGCTATCCGTTGATTCACCGAGCAACCTTCCAGCCTTCTCATGTCGATCCATTGCTCCTAGTCTCGGTCATGTTACTAGGCGCAACATATGGTGATAAAGGTGCTCATCGTCTGGCTGTTTGCATTCACGATATTATGCGGACGCAGTTCATACAACATCCCGCCTTCACCGCAACTCCAGAGATCTGGATGCTCCAAGTGATCCTCCTCACAGAGTGTTTTGGAAAGTCAAGAGCTGGACAAAAACAGCATGATATGTCGCATCTGTTTCATGGGATGCTCATCAAGTAAGTCGTGAATTTCTCTTGCTCACGGACATGCAGACATGAATCATGTGACTTGTGGGCTCCCTCCCTCCTGTCTCAGTGATACATTCAACACTGTTCAGACGTCTACTAGTTTTAGCGTCGACCCACGAAGAGAATATTGAGGCTGTATACATGAACCTCAGCTGACTTTTCCAGCCTCATTCGCCGAAGCGACTGCCAGTCTGCGAAACTGCCAGATCCATTCGATGAATCACTCGACCTCGAAACGCGTTGGCGCATGGCTATGGACGTAGAGCAGCGCAAGCGTCTTGCACTGCTTTGTTTCTTATGGGACACCCAACACGCTGTCTTATTCTCGCAGTCACTCTGCATGTCCGCTTTCGAGCTCCGTACCACCTTGCCGTGTAACCCGGACGTCTGGGAAGCCGAGTCAGCAACTGAATGGTCCAAATTGACAAGCGGCTTGGAGCCGAGTTTTCTTACTGTCCTCAAAATATATATGTCTCCAGGACAGGTTTCGATACCACCACAGCTCAACGCTTTGTCACGACTTCTGATCCTCCACGGCCTGATGTCAGTCTTCTGGGATATGAAGAGGCGGGACCAAACCTCACTCGGTGAGTACGATGATGTCTTGTACTCTTACTTGACGGAGCCGCTGACAGGTGACGATGCAGGAGCGGTTGGTCCCAACGCAGAGTGGAAGCCTCGTATGGGTAATGCGTACGATGCTTGGAAGACCGACTTCGACACCTATTGCATGAACATGACAATGCACCTGAAGGAGAGTCCCACAGTCAAACGAGACTTCACCCGCTTCAGCACGAGCACTCTGGCAATCTACCATGCAGCACATGTCGTGCTGAACGTCGAGGTATTAGATTTGCAGATTTCCGCGGGCGCACGTCACATTATCGGTCGACCAGTCAGCTTACACGACTACGAGAGATCCAAGTGGATTATCAGAAACCAGGAACCCACGTCAGCAAACACCGCCGCCTGGCATGCCGCACAGCTACTAAGGGACGGCATCATGAATCTCGAAGGCTGGGATGTTGACCAACAATTCCATTATCCTTGGTGCTTGTATTTGGCTACATTGACATGCTGGGCCTTCCACCACGCAAAGGACGAGCCCAACAGCGGACGGACGTTCGAATCCACGAACGACGAATCGAGTATGAATGCCCTAATAAGCAGCATGACAGCTGTAGGCCCTGATGGACTGGGTCGTCTGGCTGGGCGGCATTCTACAAGTGGGCTGATCAATGTCGTTGCCAAACATTTGAGCAACATACGGTGGGCGGTCGTGTATGAGGGCATGAAGGTATTACGAGGCCTTGAGCCGGAGAGAGCTAAAGCCAGTTACGATTACATGAGATAGCATGAGTGGACGAATTATAGATACGTCTCCCAGCATAGTTTCCTGTACATGATTTGATCTACTGTCGCGTCACATCATCCACTCTTGCATGATAGTCCTGCGATTATACATCTCCAGCTCCACTTTCCTTGCCGATCGCGACAGAAGAGCACTTTTTGTCGAAAACTTCACTCATGCTTCCATTGAGAGGCTGTCAAATTGACAATATCAGTATTACAGCTTTCGGGGATGGGTTTCACAACGATGGCAGCAATTGCCGAGAGCATGCAATTCTTTCCGTAGTAACTGGCCATGCTGCCACTATGAAGATATAGAGATATCGCAATGGCAGTCATTGAGAGCACATCAATAATGCAGTAATTAGTGTACCACTATCTCTGCCGGGCACACTCGTGTCAATCAATTGTGTTTGGTACTTCTATAGCTTGCCCTGCATCTGCATAGGACTATCCATTCTCTGCTCGACAACACCCGATGTGCCGTGTTTCCAGAAGCGGTCGACGTCCTCTTCTACTTTATAGCCAAGCAACTGTGGCGACAAGCCAGAGTCACGCCAAGCAAGAGCTTCTCCTGCCTCCTGCGCTCGCATCGCCCTGTCGCGCTCTTCTTGTTCTGGGCCATCGTGAAGATGGTATAGCCATTGCTGACGGTTGCCTCGTTCGACAACCATTTCTGTCCGTGGTTTTCTGCATTGCTCGTATACTGCCAGGAGGCGACGCTTTTCCGCATGGTCGCGAGGGTTCTCGCTGCGACCAAAAAGTTCGCCGAGCACAGCTGCGTCTTCGAGGGCCATACCGGCACTATTCTGTCATCAGCATGATTCCCGGCATAGGGAAGTACTGTTTTGCGTACCCTGACGCCAGATATGGCAGCGTTGCGTGGACTGCGTCGCCTAACAAAGTGAACGCTCCCGAGGGATGGCTCCATGAGTCCATGCCAGCTCTAATGCATAGGCGCTAAGAGAAGAAGTCAATACGTCAACCTTTTTTTGACATGGACTGCAACGTTGGCATCAACTCACCCACTTGTATACAGAAGAACATAAGGCAAGCAGCTTTGGAATGCGAGGATCTGCACAGCTTAAGTCAGCTGTCACCCGCGGTCTGCCTTGTTGATATACATACCCCAGTCCTGATACAGTGCCTGCATTTCGTTGACGTCGCCAGCGAGTGTATTTGCACCATCCAAAGGCATATCATCAGGAACAAGCAGAACCATGTTGAATAGCTCTCCGCCTCTCAGCACGTAGTTCACTGTCAGACGTGTCAGCTCGGGAAGTAATCCCTCAACGATCTAGAACTTACCTGCATGAGCGTCTGGACCAAGCCAGTAGTTGACCTGAGGATCTGTGACGAATGAAGCCAATTCTGGATCTTTTAACATCTCCTTCGTTGACAAGAGCAGGCGATAGGCCAGGTCTCCAGTCAGAGTGGGCGGATCTTCGTGGCCAACCATGATCTCGCGCAGACGGCTGTTGATGCCATCTGCACCAACAACCAGGTCTGCTGTATATGACTCGCCGTTTTCGAGAACCACAGTCGCATCCAACCCGTCGAGTGACGTCTCGACGTTCGAGACTCTGGCCTTGGTCTTGACAGTCGCACCCAGTTCCACGGCACGGTCCAGCAGACAGCGATGAAGATTAGCTCGGTGGAAGTCCCAATAGAAAGTACCCGGGTACCGCGCCGCAGACTCTTCAAAGTGCATGTGGGAGATGATCTCGCCTTTCCAATGGATCATGTTGACTCGTGAGGGTTTGGTAGAATATCTGTCCAGCGCTTCTTTCATGCCCCATGACTGCAAGACACGGCTACTGTTCGGTAGTATCTGAATACCAGCCCCTACTTCACCGATCTCGTTCGCCGCTTCAAAGATCTGTACATCGTGTCCGGCCAGGAGAAGGGATATGGCCGCACCGATACCGCCGAGACCAGCTCCTACAACGATGATCTGATGAGTAGTGTTAGCGAAGGCTTGCAATTGATTGGGCCAATGACGAGGAAATGGCCCCAAGTTTTCTTAGACGTACGTTTAGCTTAGTATCATCGCTACGATGCTGCTTTTCCTTAACGGGCACTGTCGACATCTGAGTGGCCGTGATGGGTGTGTTGAAACCAATATGTGTCTATCGAAAGTTGACCAAAAAAAGCACTTGACCAAAGACGCGCTCTTTCGATCTATGCCGAGAGCTTTGTGAGTTATCGAAGTCACAACCCTCTTAACAGGACGTTCTTTGATCCCTTTCACTGTCAGTAACATCATATTTCGCCATGAGCCAGCATGCGCGGCACCGCACCGAAGCACCCATTCTTGACGTCCCGAGTGTCTTGACCTATCGTAACAAGGTCGGGCGTAGTCGGCTCTTTCCGGTCTCTGCTCAATGTATCATGCGTACAAGCATGCATGCGGACGTGGCATGGTGGGACTGCTTATCTTCAAGAATGGGGGAGAGCTGGCGGCCAACCAACGACGATTGTCTCCGCAGCCGGAGGGCGTTGCCATAAGTTTTGATACAGCATCTTGATAGCTAGCATTGCCGACTCAGGCCCGACTCAAGGTCTATGTTTCACGACGCTAGAATACTTTCATCCCATGATCAAAGAAGTCGAAGATGCTGTGGCTAGCTCTTGACTGGGATTTCAGATTGCAGTGCCTTGATCGATGTTGATGATGCCCAACTATGGTATCGTACACATACTTATGCTTCGATCAAATCACAACATACGACATCGCTGCTCCCAAAGTCGATGGTACATATTGAACGCATCATATCAATGTATACCATTACTGCTCTAACAGCTGAGCGCAGCAGCTCACGGTGGCTGACATGGTGATCCGCGTCGGTATTGGCACACTAGCAAACATGACACTGATGTGCTTTCCTCGTCATCTCGCTGGTACTTACAGGTACCTTAAGGGTGGATCTATAGCTGCTAACATCGGCATTGTAAGGCCCTTCGAGATGTGTAGGGTCATGAACAAGAACTAGATCTAAGGAACCATTTATTTTCGGACCGCTGGCATCAGAGCACCAGGAGGTGGAGAGTTCTTTGCCTTGAACTCGTCGCACATCTGCTCCATTGTCACCCACTCGACCTTCAGAGTCTTTGTCAATCTTATACTCTAGTGAACCAAGTATCTTACAAGAACTTACGCCTTCGTGTTTGTTGATGTATTCGATCAGCCTGGAAAAATGTCAGCTTCGTCCGCGCGATCCTCAGCAGTGACCGCATACCTTTCGTGCATGAGCAGCACATGTGGCCTCCCCGAAACATCAGGATGACAAGTGATCGGGAAAATGCAGATATTGTCAGGGTCGTCCGCAAGCTCTCTGTAGAAGTAATCGAAGTGGTCTCGCCAGATATCTTCAACATCTCTAGGGTTGACCCAGCCGTGGCTGTTGGCGCTGTTTTTGATGAACATCATGGGTGGCAGATCGTCAATGTACCAGCTTCCAGGGATCTCCACGAGACCAGTCTCCTTGCCTCTGACCAGAGGTTTCATCCAGGCCTCAGCCTTTTGAGTGTAGTCGATCTTCGTCCAGGTGTCGCCTGTGCGGAGCCAGTACATGTTGGCATCATCATGCGACATGGAATGGTCGTACTCAATGCCGTAGCTCAGCATCAGCTCGACGCCTTCGTGGCTTGTCTCCCACCACGGAGCGACACTCCCGCGAGGAGGTTTGCCGCAGAAGTCGGCCAGCAATTTGTGAGTCTTATCCAGCACATCTCGTTGTTGCTCCAGAGTCATGTCTGAAGGGTTCTCGTGAGAATATCCTTTCAGGTGCGAGCGTCAGCCATCGATTCCCGACCAAATGAGAGCAGCGGATTGCGATGAGATGAATTGAATGGGCAAACAAACCATGTAAGCCAATCTCATGTCCGGCATCACGGACCATAGCACACTCCTCCGGGAACGTTTCCAGAGTATGCCCAGGAATGAACCATGTTGCCTTGATGTTGTACTTGTCGAAAAGCTTAAGCATTCGCCGCGTACCATGGGTACCGGCCCAAAGTCCACGAGATATGTCACTCGCGGAATCTTCACCGCCATACGAGCCTAGCCAGCCAGCGACGGCGTCGATGTCAACACCGTATGAGCAGAGGATTCGTTTCGGCATAGTGATGAGTTGTGATTGGTTAGAGATCGTTGATGTCGTGTATGATTGATAACTCGACAATGCTACAACGTCCTCTCGCGATCGCCATGAGGGGTGGTCATAGAGTATTTGAAGTGGACGGTATGTTCAAAAGTGGGGAGTCTCACCAAACCATCGAACATGTATATTGATTGCGGCGGGACTAGGGTTGCGCGAGACCCATGTATATAGTGGCTGCAGTGGGCCCGCGATTAGATAAGACCCACTCCATCAACAGCTACTCAACTTGGCATCATCCACTATTAGTCAAAGGAATCATTATTTGTACGCAAGACTCATCGTGTAAGGTATGCAGTGTGTGAAGATAGGTAGTAGTAAAGAGATTTGATTGGTATTACTTCTATTATCCGGCCCTGTCGCCTTGACCTCACGCTGCCCGATTACACCACCGCCGAAGGCGTGGTTGGTTGAGTAGGAATGACGAGCTCAAGCTTCTTCGCCTTTGGTGTAATCACTGCGAGATCTCATTAGCATGGTCCAATAGCGAGCATCACGCAAAATGTGTGACACATTGATCATGAATTCGGGAGATAACTTACCAAAGTAGTTTACCAGTTCAGCAGGGCTCAACGGCTTCATGCCTTCTGCCAACTCGGCACCCTTGCAATCCCGCAGGAACATAGCCACGCCGTACCTGAGTTCCATCCAAGCAAGGTGAATACCGAGACATGTGTATGCGCCAGCACCGAAAGCGCTATTAGTTGCCTTTGCTCCCTTCGGGTTGTTTGTACTGCCAGTGGGATCGTTGATGTAACGGCTTGGGTCGAACTCGAGTGGATTGGGGTATAGAGATGCGTCGCGGTGGTAGGTCCAAGCTTGCGTCGAGACGACTGTGCCGGGCGCTAGGTAGTGGCCGCACATGGTGGCGCCTTGAGCTGGGACGACACGAGGAAGGGAGCCAGGGACAGCGGCGTAGAGACGGAGTGTCTCATTGATGGTAGCGTTGAGCAGCGGCAGCGATTCGAGATCCGCATCTCTAAAGCCGTCGGACAGATTGCCGACTTCTCTCTCAAGCTTTTCGCGTAGTTCAGGACGGGTGGCAATGTTCCACAGGGTGAAGGCAAGTGTGTTGGCGGTGGTGCCAGAGCCAGCGAAGATTAAACTCGTGGCTTCGACCTGGACATCGATGTCTGATAGTGCCGCCTTGCCACCACCTTCTTTTTGAGATTCTTCGATGACTGTGGCCATGAGGTTGGAAGTGCGACCTTCTTGGATGGACTTTTTTGCGTTCTCAACAGCTTTCATGCCATGGCCGAGGATATAGTTGGTGCTGTTGAACATCTGGTTGAGCTTCTTGACAGGTAGACGAGAGAGGAATGCACGCATCCAAGGGTGCTCGGCACCAATACCGTTGCCGATCAGAGCGAGTTCGAGAATCTTCATGTACTCTGTGCGCTACTCCTGGTTAGAGACGACAAACACATGTATATATCAGTCTGGTAACTCACTGTGCCAAGCTCCAAAAGACCAAAGCTCTCGCCAAAGCCAAGGCAGCCGACAATATCAGCGCCCATCAGTGACCACCATTTGAAGACGTCAACCACACCGTTGTTGCTTGCACCATCATCAGAGATCTTATCGACGGCGAGTTGGACCTTCTCGCGCACGATATCCTCGAAATGCTCTCTGACGTATGTCTTCGAGAAGCCCTTTGCAAACAGCCGACGACGGAGACCGTGGGCCTTCGCGTCTCTCAGCGTGAACACAGAGTGAACAGGGAAGTTGGTAAGCTTGGTATAGAAGTCAGACTTCGAATAGCCTGAAGTCACGGCATGGATTTGGCGGAATGCTTCGATGTCAGAGATGGCGACTTCGTTAGGGGAGATCCGAACTACCGGACCGTACTTCTTGTGCAGCTCATCGATGTAGAAGATACGCTTGCCACCGGTAACAGCCGATTTGATCTGTCTGTTGGTGAAGAGTGAAGCCCAAGGACCAGGAATCGACTTCAGTGGTGATGTGAACGCAGTGTAAAGGCAGCTGACGATGTACGTCGCGAAGGCCAACGAAAGTGCTGCAAGGCTGAGTTGCCAATGGCTTACGCCTTCGAGTGTTGTAAAAAATGTCATTTTGGTAGTGAATAATAGCCAGGAATGGCAATACAGGTGGAAAGAAGACGTAAACGAGACTGTCGGCTGGAGAGAAACGACGGCCGAGTGTTTACCTACCACATGTCTGGCACTGCGACCGTACTTAACGGTTGCAGACAGGTATCGACCTCTGCTGGCATCGCAACAATGAGGAGCCGGATGTGCACTGAACGGGTAGCGGGGAGCATCGCAGAAGGATGATACATCAGCGCTCGGAGGCTGAAGCTTATGGCTGTGGCCAGTAAGAACAAAGGTAATGATCGGACAAATACAAGATAGACGAAGGCTATCACCGTCAAGCACCTCTTGGCTGCCGATCAATGCATGCGCAACTACTCGATCGAGCGCTCTGTATCTTGGCAAAGCTGAAGCTCCTCGTCTGATTATTCGACAGGTCTCAGCGAGGTATGAGACGAGAGATCTTAGTAGATCATTGTGCGCTCAAACGTCGATGTTGTGTGGCAGGAAGAGCTGTGAAGTGAGACTTGTGCCTGACTTTTTGCCAAGATGCATAGTGCTGGAACAAGGTCAGTCTGAGCGACACAGCCTGCCTATGGTTGTCGCCTTGCGTGCCCTCCAAGCAGTACCTACCTCACTTCGACATGTGCTAGTACTGTCGATCCATTATCTCGGACGACGGTGGCATAGCATCGTCATTATTCGCGGAAGCAATGTTGCATTAGTCGGTTTTCGGCATGGTGGACATTGATCCTTCCCAAAGATTGTGACGAGGGATGTGCATGTGGTGCCCCGTTGGAGAGCGGTGTTTTGTCTCACTCCCCGGACTTCCCCACGTTGAATGCCCGCCAACGTACAGTTCGTCGCCATAAGTCTGCGCATGGTACATTAATGGTGATGGTAAGATATTCGTTTCCTCCTCCATCCGTCAGTGCATTGTAAGTACCGCTAGAAGTCTGAAGTTGATTTTCCAGAATCACAATCGTGCATAAAGCACCTGATCAGTCCGAGCTGGCAAGAAATGTATGCGAGCATACCAAGGAATGTGCAGACTTGTGCACAGCAACCGCAGTGTGATGTCGATCGCTATCGTTTTGTCTTTAGCTCTCGGAGCACTTCCAGGTCGGAGCTTGAGCCGCACAAAAGCAGCACGAGATCCATGCAGGTACCGTTAAACAGAGCTCATCGCCTCACCTCCGGCTCGGAGGATCCTTCTTGCGGGAACGTTGACGTGCGTGGCTGGCAAGCTCAATGGTTGAGCATTTGTAGAAATCTTTCTGGCCGAGCTGTATTCTTAACAGTCTTCGATTTCACGGGGCTTGAGAATTGGGAAGCATCTCATCGACAGCGTCGGCGCTGTCTGGCTGTCTGCAGATCCAAAACAGCGCCCACCGTGCACGTCACGCTGCGTGGCTGGGAGACAGCGGCACGGCGTACCATACTTGCAACCATCTGCCATTGCGTCAGAAAACTCCGATGAGGATACAAGCAACGTTCAAGTCCGTCAAGAACCTGAAGGCTGGGTAAACGTGGTCAAGTCGACCACGAACGCGATGGCGCAAGCGATTTCTCCGAAAAGCGGACTGACTGCGCGTGGGGGCAGCCAGGGTGCTGCCAACACGTGCTTCCAACCACATCTCTGCCTGGCCTGCCAAGTCATTACTACCATCAAGCACCTACATTGACTTGTGGCGTAGCTCTATCATTCTCAGAGCCAATAGCACTGTAATCTCATAGCTTCACGGCCACCCACGTGTTTCCGCTGCATTGCCTTAACAGGCAGGTAACGAACCTCGCAATGTTATATTACCGCGCCGTAGTCGCTTCCGTCCTTCTTGTGTCAGCATACTCGGTGTATCATTATACATCATACGATCTGGGAGCGGCGAGCATTCACAAGATGAAGCGGTCAATGGTAAGTAAGGTCGATTGTTACAGTACTGCCTCATAGGGCTTCAAACTATACCTGAGACCACAGAGAATGCTACAACATCTCTCGGTCACTCGTAAAGTCTTACCTACCTAAAGTCTCTGCCATACGATTATGACGGTTTCCGCTGAGATACCATGCGCAGACTTATTGGCAATAACCATGGATATCTACCTCTGCACGAACACTGACTTTGGATCGCATAGATGATGGCCTCAATGGCCGGCCTTTCGCAAGCGGCTCTCATCGACCATGGACACAACCAGAGCGAGATCCGCATGAACCAAATCCAAGTCGTAGGAACCCACAACAGCTACCACCGCGAAATCAACATCACAACCGAGCGTGCAGCCTTCGAGGAATTCCACGACAACGAGAAGAACCTCTACTACTCGCACGCAGATCTCGACCTGCAATTGGAACATCAAAGCGTACGTTCCCTCGAATTAGATCTCCACTCCGACGTCGAAGGCGGCTTGTACGCCTACCCTCTGCTCTGGAAAATGGCCAACCTCACCAACGAGACGATCCCCTTCCACGATCCCAACATGACCAAGCCCGGTCTGAAAGTCTTCCATGTAACCGACGGCGATCCACACTCCGTCTGCCACACTTTCCTCCAATGCCTCTGGCAACTCAAAGGCTGGTCCGACAACCATCCCAACCACCTGCCAATCATGATCGATCTCGAACTCAAGATGGAAGCCCCTGCGTGTGGCAAAGGCGGCATCTGCGCCGAAGAAGCACTGAACTGGACAGTCCCCCGTCTCCTCAACGTCGACGCCGAGATCCGCAGCGTGCTACCATCGAGCCAGCTGATAGTCCCCGACGACATCCGCCGAGAGAACCTCACGCTCGAGCAATCCGTACTTCAACACGGCTGGCCCACACTAGCAAGCTCTCGCGGCAAGTTCATGTTCTACTTCGACAACGAGCCCGACTCCGGCCCGCCAGCTCTTTACCGCAGCAACGGGCACGAGTCCCTGCAGAACCGCACGGTGTTCACCAACGGCGTTGAAGGCGAGCCCGATGCCGCGTTTATCAAGAAGAACGACCCTACCGATACCGCTGAGCTGCAGCGTCTAGTTCGCAAAGGCTACATCATTCGCACACGCGCTGACATACCTATCGACACGGTCCTAAGCCGCGACACGTCGATGCGCGAGCTCGCCTTCACCAGCGCAGCCCAGATCGTATCAACAGACTACCCGGCCTACGGTATGTCAAGCAGGTGGGACTGGGACTACGCCGTCCGACTACCGGGAGGAGCAGTAGCTCGGTGCAACCCCGTTTCCGCGCCGGCGTGGTGCGACGACAGCGCATTAGAGTAGAAACCCCAGTCCCATACTCAGTCTTCGTGTAGATACATAACAATAATCGTTACTCGTGAGGTGTGCACAGGGCGGGCATTCGCGTGGGACCTGTGGTTTGTTTCACGAGTAGAAGCCGAAGGTATGAACTACAGTCTACACCTTCTCTTCGAGCCCTCTGTTGCATGATCTCCGCGGGACAGTGGATCAAGGCCCTGTACCTATGTCCGCCGGTACAAGCATGACACCCCTGTCGACGTTAATGAGTTTTGGCAAAACAGACCCTTCTCCATGGCCGCGGTAATCATCTCCAAGAATTCGACCTTGCCTCGTTCTTGCTGCATTTCTAAAGTATCGTGGTATTCGCCCGGGCCTTGATACCTTAGCCTAAGCGTAGTGCTAGATGACCGCGCTCCTCGTTGAATCGATACAGTTCTAGCTCATCAGTCTGCGGACACCTCGACGTCGTCTTTATGCCAGTACTGGTATCGACAGATATAGGTTCGAACACTTGAACCATGTTGGTAGAGAAGACAAGAGACACTCTAAAATTTCTTGAGTACTACTATAGTTCTTACCATTAGATCTCGTCTGTTCAGAAGGGATAGTTGCCGCTGAGATGCTGTGCGTAGACATTTGAGTGACAAGTGTAATAAGTCACCCGACTCCGCTCAGAGTCTACTGGTTGATCTTGACTGCCCACGTCTTGGTTGACCGTAAAACCTGTGACCGATAGCAGGAGCGCGTCGTGGACAGGGAATTCGATGCACTCTGGGCGGTATTCTGATAGAAGATCAGATCAGGTTCAACAGTTAGTACCTTCCGAAATGAGCATGAACACGAAATCATACAGGATTCCGCGCAAGTCTATGCATTTGGAAATGTATAGAGAGCAAGACATGTGAAAGATAGATCAAGTCATCGGCCGCGCAAAAAAGGGCGTTTCATATTTTTATGCAAGTATTTTTGTCATTATCATCACGCCTTGGAAGAGATCGTCCCCAAGCGTTACCCCATCCTCCCCAGTCGACATTGAGAGAGAGAGAAGTCAAGCTCGGCCTTCGTGGATAGATATGATTATCGCATTTACACTCTACCCAAGTTTCAAATTTCGCCGCCCTTTGTATGGAATCTGGCCATGCTTCTCGTCTCTCGTACGCATCCGCTGTGTCGTTTCTTAGGCGTTGTACAGCGTGCTGTCGTGAATCTTCGATCTTGGAACCGATTCGATCAGCTCTTGCGGGCGGGTGCGCGGGAGCCGGATGACCTGGTACGTTGTCAGCATAATCTTAAGAAGTATTTGTAGTCATTCAAGGCTTACATCGAGATCCTCCTTGCAACACCAGCCAGGTTGGTGTCCTGCTCGGCTTCTCTGCTCGCACGCTTGAGCGCCTCCTCGCGCGCAATGTCAGTGCTCTTGCGAACCTCTTCTTGGCTGGGCGGCAGGCGCTCGTTCTGCAGATCGACCTTCCTAGCATCCTCGAAGTTCGTGATGGCTTGCTTAATGCCCTCCGATCCCAACATGAGAGTACCAGCTGGAAGACGGCCACCGGAAGCAGTCTTGAGTTCAGTCACACGTTCGCTCTCCTCACGCAAGACCTGGAAGACACGTGACAAGCGACCGATAGCCAAGATCTTGTTCTTGATCGCACGACGCTTAAATTCTGTTGAATCAGGATCCATGCCGCTGGTGGAAGTCGAGATCCTCTCAGGTGGAGATGATGGGCCAGATGAGAGAGGTGTCTCTTCTTCAAGCTCCTCCTTGCTGCACGTGTTAAGTATGGCAATGAGCATGTCAGTAATCTTCTCGCCAACGAATGGAAGAGACCAGGTGAAAACGTCCATGAAGTTTGGTAGCCAGTAAGGGTGGGGTGTGCAGTTGAATTGGCGAATGTTCATAACGTTGTTCTCATACTTCAGCACGGCAGCCTTGTTGTTGTACACGTCGAGGTAGTTGGGTGCAGAGAAGATGGTCATGACGGATGGGAATCCAGTAGTGCGGGTCTTGCGATACATCCTGTAGCCGGCGTCTTGGGCTTCGTGGGCGCGAATGATAGACAAAAGGTTGTTCTTCTCAAGGAAAGCGCAAGCGGCCGGGTAGCTGAAGAAGTATGAGCATCCACGGACGTGGTTGTGCACAAAGTATTCCTGTGTTTTCTCCTGACCAAACTCTTCCAGAGGATCTGCCCAGAGGATGTCGCACATGAGGCCGTGGGTAGGAGGTTCCCTGAAACGATCCAGCGACTTGAGGTCCTCAAGAGTGTGCAGCTCCGGGCTGAGACCACCGTGAATACAGAGGAACTGCTTGTTCATGACAGCGGCGAGAGGAAGACAGCAGAACGCTTCCAAGCAAGCCTCGTACACCTTCTCGCTGTATTTGTGCTTGCATTCCAGCTTGAATGTGAAGTAGTCGGTCAAGTGACGGCACTCGTGGTTACCGCGAAGCAGCCAGAGGGTGTTAGGATACCAGATCTTCAGCGCCCACAGGTAGAGAACACACTCGATCGAGAAGTAACCACGGTCAACGTAGTCACCCAAGAAGAGGTAGCGGGTCTCTGAAGGGTCGCCACCGACCTCAAACAACTTCATCAGATCGAAGAACTGTCCGTGAACATCACCGCATACTGTGATAGGAGCGTCCATCTCCAGCAAGTTGGGTTCCTGTCGGAGCACTGCCGCACCAGAGTTGATAATCCATAATGCTTGCTCTTCGGTCAGACGACCTTCTCTGTACAAGTGTTGCTTGAGGAAAGCGAGGTTGGGCTTTGATCGATCGTGAGGCGAGGTGATCTGCTCTTCGGTGGGGGTACTGAATGCGGGCGCTTGTACGTCTGTCGCAAGTTGCGGTCAGCAATTCGTTCGTGATGCATGCATTTATTGTTGGTACCACACTCGACAAGTGCCAAGCTCGCCAGATTACTCACCCTTGCAGACTCGCTCTTGTGTGTTCACCTGGCTGCCATCCTCCATCTCGTGGATGGTAAAGTCGATCTCGGGCACCTGCTTCTTCTCCCGCAACGCACGGATGGCATTGTCGAGGTACTGCTCCTGGTTGGCGCCGCTGCCTTCCATGCTGGGCGAATGTGACGTGTAGAGGTGCGGTGGAGGGAGGTATGAGGCGTCGCAAGCGTGGGCAGCTTGTTATGGGCGGCGGTGGGCAGAGCTGGGGGCGTGAAGACGAGCTGGGCTGGCGATGAGGGTCTCGTGCGTGCGCTGCGTTTCGGTAGGTGTGGCTGAGTTGTATGGAGCCGCCTCCTCACTGTGGCGCCCGGAGTCGAGATGACGATGCGCAAGAGGCTGTGTATATACCAAGCTTCACCTTCTGTCGCTGTGTTTGTGTTGTTACAGGGTTGAACAAGGCGAGACGATGTATATTTTCCGGGATGGATCTTTGTATGTTATCTGCGGCGGGGTGGTGTGTTGTTTCAAACGGGTGTGCGGTCAGCGCCTGTTCCAGCTCGCCACTCCGCCCCTCGTTTCCGGTCAATGCGTTTGAAGATGCGCGCCTCAGGTTCGAGCCCGGCTCCACCTGCCTCATCCACATCCATCCACGTCTCACATCAATGCCACAAACAACTCCATATCTTTCCACCACCTAAACGAATATCTTGCAAACTCATTCAATCGCTCCTTCTGATGCCTGACTTGCGTGGTCGCTAATTCAATATGGACGATCTACTCGGGGAGGACTGGCAGAGTGCGCCGAAGCAAACGACCACCGCACCTTTGAACCCAAGTACCTTCAGCAATAACTATAGCAGTTTCCGAGCAAGCCCACAACCGCAGCAAAATACGAATGTTCCTACTCTTGTTCCCAGTCGGCCCACGAGCACTGTCAACAACGCCGCTAAGCCGGGATCAAAACCAGCCACACCAGCCAACGATGCGTTTGGCAGCTTGACCTCGCTGCCCTCGCAAAAGGCTGCCAGCAATATCTCGATCCAGGAGAGGCAGAGGCAGCTGCTTGAGGAAAAGAAGAAACAGCAACTGCAGCAGGCACATATGTGGGATAGTCTGGGCAGTGGAAGAGGTACGCCTGAGGCTAGGGTACCTTCGCCTGCAACTGCCCAGAACAACGGAGAGGATGTGGACGACATATTGGCTGCATTCAACCGTGCTGCGCCTGTGAACAAGGCTAGTCACTATCCTCCTCCTCCGTCAGGACCTGCGAGCGGAAGAAGCACACCGGCAGTGGTGCACCAACCACCACCTTCAACGAATCTGGGCACTGGAGGCTTTGATGATGACGACGATCCTTTTGGATTGGCGGAAGCTGCCAAGAAGGGCAATGGACAGTCTCGCAGTCTGAACACACAACAATATGTAGAGGACGACGATATACTGGGAGATCTAGGGAAGCCAGTCGAGGCAAGGCCAGCTAGGCAGCCTTCACCGGAAGGTGCAGCGCCAGAATGGGACGAGAATGTTGCTTCTGGAATGGGAACGCGTGATGCTGAGCCACAAGATCGAGCACTGGCAGAGTTGGTCGACATGGGATTTCCGGCGGACACATCGAAGCTTGCATTGGCTGAGACTGGTGGAGACGTGCAGAACGCTGTTGGCTGGTTGTTACAACAAGCACATGCAGCATCAAAGCAGAATGCGCAAGATGAAGCGCAATCGAGACGACGTAGTCCGTCAAGAGGAAGCAGGGAACCGACGCAGCGACGACAGGGTGACCAAGAACAGGTACCAAGCTGGATGCGAGAGAGCCGTTCCACTTCTGCTGCAAGGCGCGAAGACAGCCGATCTCCTGCACAGGCAGATAAGGATGCCGCGAAAGTGGCTTCTGAATTCGGCACCAAATTGTTCAAGTCAGCAAATTCGATTTGGAAAGCCAGCCAGAAACAGATGGCCAAGACCATGGCAGACTTTCAGCAGGAACGCGATGCAAGTCAGCCTAAATGGATGTCGGGACCAAGTGGAGAATCAAGTCGGGCGAGCAGTCAACCACGTCAAGACCCGCGTTCTGCGGCTCAGCGTGCAACGGATGAGGCTGCAATGCTCGATGCGCCTCGGGAAGTGCTCCCTCAGCGGCCAGCGAGATCTAATGCTCGCGGTCCGTCTCAGGAACCACCTACGAGGGACCACAATATCATGCAACAGACGCGACAACGCTCATCGCCACAGCCGCCGATCACTGCTACCCATCCATCATTAGACAAGCGGCCGACTGCAAAACTCAGCCGCCAAGACGTCGAAGATCAATCTGCCCAGGCGTATGTCAGTCCTTCTAGGAGAAAGCGTCCGACTCCCAAGCCTGAACCGCAGCCCGAACCAGAGGTCGACCTGTTTGGCCCGGCACCGACACCAGCACCTCCAGCAGCCACAGCACCTGCACCTAAAGCAGCTTCAAAACCTAGTGCACCACCAGTCTCAAGACCCAAAGCTCCGCCAAGATCTGTGCCAGCTGTATCTCCTTCTGTCTTATCATCTTCCGCCGCTCACCGCAAGAAAGGCGGCGAAGCATTTAAAAGGGGTGATTTTGCCGCTGCTCACGAAGCTTATACCTCTGCATTGTCGCCTTTGCCACCCACACATCCTATCACTATCATTGTGCTATGTAATCGTTCGCTCACAGCGCTGAAGACGGGTGACCCGAAGGTCGCCGTCTCTGATGCTGACCAAGTCCTTGCGATCATTGGCCCAAGTCAAGGCGCCGACGAGTCTATCGAACTTGGCTCCGGAGAAGGAGTAAAAGACATGCGCGAGTTCTTCGGAAAAGCTCTCATGCGTAAGGCAGAAGCGCTCGAGCACATGGAGAAATGGTCCGACGCCGCTGCTGTCTGGAGGCAAGCCGTGCAAGCCGGCGTCGGTGGTGCAGTCAGTATCCGCGGTCGTGACCGTTGCGAGAAAACAGCATCGCCGCAGGCTGCGCCCAAGCCTAAAGCTGCTCCTATCCGGAGTGTCGCGCCGTCAGCAGGCAAGGCACCTCCCACGAAGGGCTTGGGTAATAGCATGCAACGACCTGCACTTAGCTCTGCCACATCAGCAGAAGCTGTCAAGCGTCTCCGTCTTGCGAACGCCGCTGCTGAAAAAGCAGACGACGAGAAGTTCGCTCTCACAGACGCCGTCGACGCTCGGCTCACAGCTTGGAAAGGCGGTAAATCAGACAATCTGCGTGCCCTGCTCCAGAGCTTGGACGGAGTGCTATGGGAAGGCGCTGGCTGGAAGAAAGTGGGTATGGGTGACCTCGTGATGCCGAACAAGGTCAAGATTATTTACATGAAGGCCATTGGAAAGGTGCATCCCGACAAGGTGAGTGTCATCCGTGTTCCGTTGGGCGTGCAGATCGTGTACACTGACCTCTCTTGTCTAGATACCTCAAGACGCCAGCACCGAGCAACGCATGATCAGCGCAGCCGTTTTCAGCACGCTGAACGAGGCTTGGGATAAGTTCAAGACGGACAACAACTTATAAGCAAAGAAAGTCTTATCTAGATCTTGAATACACCCGCACGCTGCTTTGATGAGCAAGATGTGGGCTGAAGCGCTGCACGCTGCTCGTTTCATTGCATTTTTCTTTCCTACACACTTGCTCACGCGTAACAAAGTCTGGTTATGTTCGTGTGACCATGCATTCACGTTATTAGCCGCAACCGTTTGAGGTCCTCTCCAGGCAAACCCTCTCACGTGCGTACCGCAACCCAAACCCGAGTAGAATCGGTGACCACGCTTTTCTTTCGTCCATCTCGTCGGTCTAGCCTCCTTTTTGAAGCAAGGCAAAGCCTCTCACATGTCACCTTTCCAGAGTGATCCGTGACCATGTACGACAACAATGCCGTTGTTCGCTCGCGTGCGTGGTCACGAGCTTGCATGTCTCAAGCCGCGCGCTTTAGCTCCGCTTCGTCGGAGCACGCTCTCATTTCAGCTTTCTAGTGCCTCTCAAGTACACCAAAACACCTTTCGTTATTCGCTGGCTTCGAAAACACCAAGATCTGCAGGTTGCTCGTGGAAGACTCGGCTGACTGACTTGCAAGCGCATCTGAAGTGTTCGCACTGTGCCGAGCCAACCTTGCAACTTGAAGCAAAGCATCTCAGCAACAGACACCACAGACAGTGTATGCAATGCGCAATACACTGAAATCATGTGCCAGACAACCGGTACTATCAGACTTGACCCGACAGCTCATCTTCATTGCATGCTCAGACTCCCACGCGAGAGTGTCACCTCGTTTGGTTGCATTCTGCTCTAGCTAACATGTATATTCGTACCTCAGCTAGCGATGGCAGGTGAAGTCTTACCCTCGTGATATCACCTGCCATCAGGATTTTATGTTATGGAAACTTCAGGCCGAGTATTACGCCATACCCACCAACTCGCTGAACCAAAGCCAGTCGGAGGTTATAATGTCGAAGGCGATGCGACGCTATGGGCTCGAAGAGCGCTGCTGACACCAGAAAAGGAGGTGTGATATCGCTGGAGTGTGTGTCACTGGACTTACTAGACGGCATCCACCACCCAACCTTACGCAGCGGTTTTCTAGTTGATAAAATGGCGCTGTCCCCTCTCTTTGTTGTGCCTGCCGGGCAATTCGCAAGCTTCGAGCGAAGCAAGAAAGAGAATACAGGCCTACCATGGCGCCTTCCAACTCTCTTTGGACTCGGCTGAAGAACGCTGTCAAGCGTGTGACAACATGGCGTCCCAGCAGCAAGAAAGTCGCCGCTCCTAATAAGGAACCGAACGCCACACCGGACAAAGCATCTGTCCCTGAGCAGCCGCAGGCGGCTACACAGAAACCTATCGTCCACCAGGATCAGTCTTCCGTCGCTCCTGCGACCACTATGCCTACGCTACAGATTGCTCTCACGAATAACACCGCGGCGGATCAGGTTTATGCTTATATCAGTGAGGAATTTTCCAATGCAAAAAGTGATGCGACGAAAGCACAGCTAACATGCATCAGCCGGCCAAGCACTTGACAACAACAACGCTCTATTCCTCCTGTCTGCAGACGCCAAAACCGCATATTATCCTCCATCTCCATCTTCCACTGGTCAAGCACTCTCTCAGGACATTTCCATCCCACTCGGTGGTCCAGGAAATACCGTCACTGCCACCGTCCCACGAATCGCCGGTGGTCGCATTTGGTTCTCGGCCGGCAAACCTTTGCAATTCTTCGTCAACCCAGGACCGGGACTAGTCGAGCCCTCGATCTTCAATCCATCTGACCCGAACATCGACACGAACTTTGCTTTCTGTGAATTCACCTACAACAGCTGGGAGCTATTCATCAACATCAGCTATGTTGACTTCGTCTCCGCGCTTCCCATCGCTTTGACACTGAGAGACAACTCCGGTGCAAGCTCTCATGTTTCTGGAATGCAAGCCAATGGTCTTGAACAAATTTGCAAGGGTCTGCAAGACCAAACCGCCAAAGATGGTCGCAGGTGGAGTTCTCTGATCGTGAAGTCCAAAGCTGGCCAGAATCTTCGTGCTCTCAGTCCCAACTCCGGCATCCTGCTGAACCCGTCTTGGTTCAAGACCTACTGGGACGACTATGTCAATCAAGGTAAGTCTGCACAACTCCGCTAATCATCCAGCCCTTCACTAACCAGTCTCTCAGTCTGGGCCCGCTACACCTCCCAGCCCCTCACAATCAACACGCAAGCCTCCTTCGGCAACGTCGCCGGCCAAGTAAAGAACAACGCCCTCTCCTACGCCAACGACAGCATCACTTTCCAGAAACCTACCGCCCGCGACATCTTCGGCTGCTCGACGGGTCCTTTCGCCACAGGCTCTAACGCCCAAACGAACGCTATCATCCCTCGCCTGGCAGCAGCGTTCAACCGGAGCACTTTGTTGGTTGCTAGCGAACAGCCGAATAAGGTTGCGCCGGGGCAGTATTATCAGAATGCGGTGACGAATGTGAGTTCCTGCAATTGCGAGACTTGTTGTAAATGGGATGCGGTACTGATGCATTTCGTGATCTAGCATTATGCAAGACTGGTCCACGCAGCTAATGTGGATGGACATGGCTACGCTTTTCCTTACGACGATGTGACGCCGGACGGAGGAGTTGGACAAGAGGGCGCGTTGAGCAGCGGGAACCCGGCACTGTTGACTGTTACTGTGGGAGGGCTCAATGCTTATTTGGCTTGAGAAGGAGGACGGCGGCGTGGTGTAGATACCTGAAGACTTTTCCGTCAAGCATCCGAACTTATTTGATACCTGTCTTACACGCATAAGGTCAAGTGTGCGCGACCCGCATACAATCCTTTCGTTGTCTTCGGGGACAGTATAAGGTACTGCCATCAGACTGGTTTGCATATTAAGAACCAGCCGCAGAGACGTCGCAGAGTGCTGAGCCACCACTTAGTCGAACATCTGCCTGACGTTGAGATTGATCCTCTTCCTCTCCATCCATCCCTCCCACTCCGGGTACTTGCTCCCCGGCCACGACCGCATCCACTCCGGACAAGTCCCGTCCAGGACCTTAGGCACAGCATGCCACGCATACCTACTCTCGCCACTCATCAGAACCGCATCTCCACTCCTCAGCCTCAGCGTCGCAATTCTCGCCTCGTCCCCTTCATCGGCTCCATCGAGCCCGATGACGAAAATGCCATCGCAGCCCAGCGATATCGACGCTAAAGGCTGGTCGCATTCCTCGCTGACGTCGCGATGCAGCGAGAGCGTATCGCCTGGCGAGTAGATGTTGACGATGGCAGCTTCGGCTTTCATAGGAAAGAGCTTCTCCACGAGGGTCTTGATGTCAGGCGGGAAAGGCGGTGGCGGACCATCAGGGTAGACTTTGTTTGTCCAGTCGTATTGGCCGCCGAGGGTGATCCAGCGTAGCTTCTTCGTGAGGTATTGCTGCGTTGTGAGGGGTTTGTGGATTCCAGGATCCTTGGGAGAAAATGTGAGGTTGCTTGCTGATGGGGCGAAATATGAGTCGTTGTTTGGTGGGTAGGGCACGTTGTGGAACATGTGGACGTTGGTCTTGTGTTCTCGGTTTGCAAGGTCGCGGTGGAATGATTTCGCAAGGAGTTGGAGCTGGACTTCTCGTGGGAGCAATGAAGGGTATATGAAAAGACCTACCGACTCGCCTCAGGTCACTCTCCTCCTGCCAATGTTGAGATTGGCAGACTTACCCGGAATAGCGTTGACGCTGTAGATCTTGGGCTGCGTGATCTCAGGTATTTGAGGTCCGGCGAACTCTACGAATGTTTCTCGTATGTCGACGGGCAGCTGCAGCAGGTCTGTCGATGACACATGAGGGTGCCCATCGTGTAGTTGAGCCGTGTCTACGATGTTCTTGTCCTGGCCGACGGCTCGAGGATTGAGTTTCTGGAAGTGCTTGTAGACTTGCCTGATGGCCTCTGGTGGTTTTGCGTGTGCGTCTCGATGCGTCGCCATGATAATGACTTGTTCGTGCCGTGCACGGGATTTCATTGAAGTTCGCCAATAAATTCACCTGCTCCTCGCGCGAACATTGATGGAGCGGAAGCCTAATTCTGACGTAACTCGCGCTTTCTCGCATGCGCGCGACTTTACGCGTTACCGCCTACCGTGGGGTCTGGCCTGTTCACTACCATTGTCCAAGCTTCTCATGAACCTTCCACCACGGAATGATCGTGTCAAGACAACGCGATATTTGCATTCCTATCTTACATACTGATGGTGCCGCGCCAGTATGCCGCCCACTGGGATCAAGAAGCAGAAGACCTTCAGCCATCGCCGCCATATTTCGAAGCCAAGAGCATCACTGGGCAGCATAGAGAAAGAGAAACGCCAGTCCTCATTAACGCAGCTGGACTTTGTCAGTACGCCACAGACGAACGACGTTATACCCATATCTAGCGACAATGACAACGATGAAGACTTTGTGGTAGAGCAGCCAAGGAAGAGGCGTCGAGTGTCTGCGAAAGGAAGC
Source organism: Cladosporium sp. VS III D KN 1 (assembly GCA_019775635.1). NCBI lineage: Eukaryota > Fungi > Ascomycota > Dothideomycetes > Cladosporiales > Cladosporiaceae > Cladosporium > Cladosporium sp. VS III D KN 1. Next base: position 1,447,631 of record JACWFN010000027.1, read on the forward strand.
GAGGGTGGAGAATGGACACCTAAATCGAGCAGCACACGGTCTAGTGGGAAGAAACAATCAGTGAAGGGAAAAGGGAAGAAGAAGCTGGAGAAAGGCCAGCAGACCATGACACAGATCGAGTTCGTGCCGTCGACACATCGGCAGCAGATGGAAGACGACATCGAGGACGGTGATGATATGGAAGATGATGAGCACAATGTCGGCGTTAGAGATTCGCCTGTCAACTTGAGTAAAGCGAGCGTGAAGCGAACACTCCCCTGGACGCACTACTCCGAAGATGAGACAGACCATGTTCCGCAATCGCCAGTAAAGAGTCGCGAAGGTAGAGCCCAGCTTAAAGCTGCTCGTCAACATCCGGACCTCGCCGCCCACAGCATTGCTACACACGATTTTACTACACCAAAGAAAGCTGCACGCCATCTTGAGATCCCTTCTTCGCGATCGCCGCCGAGTATTAAGATGTCTACCAGACAATCGCGTAAATCCCAACGGTTTCACCATAGCCAGAAATCGCCCTCCAAATCTCCATCTACGTCGCCTTCCAAGTTGGCAAGTCTTCGAAGGACGCCGCTGCAGGAGAAGAGCAGCAACATGGTGCCGCCGAGATGGCAACCGGAGACGCAAGAAAGTCAGAATCCAACTATGAAAATGCTTCAACAGGTCCGAATGCGTACCAAGATGGGAGGTGCGCCATTGCACGAAGAAGCGCCAACGCCGCCACTAAAGATCAAACCTCAAAAGCGTGTAGCTGTCGAGAGCTCTCAAGCCGATGATTCTAGGACGACCAAGCGATCAATACCTCACAAATTACAGCGAACGACCACGGTTCAGGACTCACAAGCCTCGGAAGAGAACATAATGACGCAGGCACCACCTCACGCATTGGTCCGGACCTTGACTGTGCAAGACTCGCAACACGAAGATCTGGACCTCTCGAGTCAGCTTTATCGCAGCATGTCCAGTCGGGAGAATCTGCGAGTTGCTGACTCTCAATTTGTTAATGACCGATACGATGAATATGACGAAGAAGAAGCAGAAGAAGAGGAAGAAGAATACCCACACACATACGATCCAGTAAGCGCAGCACTTGACAGAGACGCTGCTCGGTACGCCTGGACCCAGACGCAAGCTGCTCGAACACAGCAAAGAAAGACTCAAGTCATCGATAGCGAGGACGACAGCGATGAAGATGATCTCGACCGTGGCATCGTTCCCGACTCTGAAAGCGAGGATGAAATCGTCCTGCTTCCTAGCCCAACCGCACAACATGGCCCATCGCAAGAACTTCTCAGTGAAGACATGCCGATTCCACATTCTGAAGGCGAAGTCGGAGAACCTACACCCAAAGCACAAACCATCACTCAAAAGAAGCGTCCCTCTCCTTCACCACCATCATCCCCACCACCTCTCCGGCCAAGCCAAGTCAGCACTGTGATGCCCACGCAGTCCTCACCACACATCGTCAACTTCCCCGCCATCGAACCAGCCGAAGCGGAAGAAGAAGAGATATGCTCGCCACCAAGCTCCCCAGCAGCGGGAGCAAAGCACAGCCCGATCAAAAAGCCACAGTATCACGACACGCAGGCCCTCACAATCTCCAGCTCACCACTCCCGCTGCCTCCATGGAGTTCGTCTGGCGAAGTGGACCTGGGACTGAACACTCTGTCTAAAGACGGCGATGGGACTGATGACAATGGTGGAAACGAATTGGCGAGTTTAGTAGATTTCAGCCTACCTCCTCCGCCGCCTTTGGGAATGAGCTCGTCGCCTTGGAAGTAATTTGCATCAAGCGAGAGGGAAGGCGATAAGATAGAACCGTTGCTTGAGGCTTTTCATACCACCGGAGGGAACATAGATATCACGTATTAGGAACCACTTTGGATGCGATTGCAACACCATTCGTCCGACCATTCACTACAAATTAGGAAACTATCTTTCTCAATGCCAAAAAAAAAGATAACACGCAACGTGATGACAATTGTGGTGAGACTTTGGTGTTGTAATAGCTTTGCGCCTATGGAAAGGGGTAAAAGGAATCTATGCCTGACTTTTTTCTTTTCTCTTTTTTCGTTCATCATCATCCCAATCATAGGCAGGTTTTGCCCTTTTCGAAGCAGAAAGGATGATACCTCAGCTTATTTTTGCCTGTCATCCACACACACATGCAATCACATTTGCTGCCTATACCTCAGACTATCCAATATGACGAATTTAAGCAGTGGCAGCCTCAGCCTCAACCTTGGCCTGCTGCTCCTTCGCCTCGCCAACAGGGTCGGTGATCAACCTGGTGATCTTTCCAATGGCGATAGTCTGACCCTGGTCACGGAGAGTGAAGCGGCCCATCTGGGGGTAATCCTCGAACCTCTCGACACAGACGTTGCTAACGGCTCCGGTGATCTCGAGGCGAGCGATGATGTTCATGCCCTGCTTGGCGAATCCAGGAGGCTTCTTGCTCTTGCGGTTGGTCTTGGGCTCGAGCTTGTGCAGGAGAGCGGCGAAAGTGACTTCTTCGGTGGCGGAGTGGACGTGGAGGACGCAGTTGAAACCGGCTGAGAGAATGGACTTGAGTTCGAGAAGGCGGATCTGGGCTTCGAAGGCAGTAACGCAGTGAACGGGACGCTTGGGAGAGCAGAGCACGAAGCCGGGCATGATGTCTTCTTCTTCAGCGCCCTTGATGCGGATGCGGACTTGCTCACCGCAGGTGGCCATGGGAATTTCGTCTTCGGTCTCGCCGTAGAGGGCGGAGATGGTGATTTCGGCTTTGCTGGGCATCATGATGTATTTGGCGTCCTTCTTGATGACACCGGCTTCGATCTTGCCTTCGATCATGGTGCCGAGGTCGCGGTACTTGGCGGCGATGGGCATCATGAAGGGCGCGTTGACCTTGCGCTCGAGGGTCTGCATGTTGTCGAGGTGCTCGAGGAGGGAAGGGCCGTCGTACCAGGGGGCGATCTCCTTGCCGACGCGGTCCTTGATGTTCTGAGTTGTCTGGGCGGCGACGGGCATGAAAGTGAGGTCGGTCTTGGGGTTGTATCCCAAGCCCTTCAAGAAGATGGTAAGCTTGGCGAGACACTCGTCGTAACGAGACTGGGCCCACTCGACGGTGGGGTCGTCCATCTTGTTGACGACAACGATGAGCTTGTTGATACCCTGGGTCTTTGCGAGAACGGCGTGCTCACGAGTCTGACCGCCCTTCTCGAAACCAGTCTCGTATTCACCCTTACGGGCAGAGATGACGAGAACACCAACGTCGGCCTGGGAGGCGCCAGAAACCATGTTGGGAACGTAGGTCTTGTGACCAGGAGCATCAAGGATGGAGTAGCGGCGCTTCTCGGTCTCGAAGAAACCTCTTCCGACCTCGACGGTCTTACCCTTGGAACGTTCCTCCTTGGTCTGATCGAGTGCCCATGAAAGGTACCATGTTTCTCTGCCCAGTTCCTTGGATTCTCTCTTGTACTTGTCCATTGTTCGCTCGTCGACCATGCCGGTGGCGTAGAGAATGCTACCACCCAGAGTACTCTTGCCAGCATCAACGTGGCCGAGGAAAATAACGTTGACGTGCTCCTTGCCGTAGATTTCGTCAAGAACCTCGTCGCCGACCTCAGCTGCCTGCTCCTGCGCGACCAAATCGGCTCTCCTAGCTTCTGCCTTTTGCTCCGCCTTGGAGGGTACGGGTGATGAGTGACCAGACGCGGCGGGTGTGGAGGCGGCGCTGCCCTCAGTCTTCTCGACTGCCTTTGCTGCTGCAACGGCCTTGCCAGCGCCAGGTGCCTCGGGGTTGGCCTTCTCCTTCGCAGTGGGAGCTGGTGCTGGAGGTGTACCGAGAGACAGAACCTTAGTGCCGCCAACCTTCTCAGCCTTAGGCTGCTTTGCGCCGGTGTCCGCGGCGCTCAAAGAAAGAGTCTTGACGGGTGCCTTTGCGCCAGTGTCGGCGGCGCTGAGGGAGAGAGTCTTTACAGGTGCTGCGCCAGCAGGCTTGGGAGCTGCAGGCTTCTGTTGGGAAGCAGTAGGAAGAGCCTCACCGCGCTTGGCGATCATGGGAGCCGCCTGGCGCTGTTGGGGAGGAACGTATGACTGCTGGGGTTGCTGGTATTGCTGTCCGTAGCCCTGCTGGCCGTATTGCTGGTACTGGTTCTGGCCATACTGCTGTCCGTATCCTTGCTGCTGGCCATATTGCTGGTACTGATTGCCGTACTGCTGCTGGTAGCCGCCGTATTGCTGGCCGTAACCGCCGCCGTACTGGCCGTAGCTGGGTGTGAAAGATGAGGCACCAGGTGTGAAGGTGCTTGCGCCGGGTGTGAAAGTGTTGGCTCCAGGGACAAAAGTGTTCGGTTGGGCGCGAGGAGCAGTGTTCTGCTGCTGGATGTTCAGGTTCTGTTGGGTCTGCTGGGACAGATCCTCGTCCTCCCAGCTGTCGGGAGCGCCGTTGGCCATTGTGGGAGGGATATGAGGGGTATCGGGTGGCGCGAAAGGGGGTGTTGTGTTGTATGTGCAGGCTGCGACCGGCGCGGTGTCGAGATTATGGTCGGGTGTAGTATGAGTGGGCACCAGATTTTGGGCGGGGCAGGCTTGTGAATCGTTCGCCTGTCTCCATCAAATTTCGCCCACCAAATCCACGCAAAGTCGAGAATTCCTCCCACTCTCAGTATCAAGTGATGAAGTATAGATAGGTACTTTTACAGTAATGATATAGCTTAAAGACGCTGCATGCAATGTAATCTCGAATATTTGATTTGATAAGAAGGTATAAATATACTATGTACTGCGAAACACGTCTACAGCCTTTGTCATCAAAATTGATCTTCTGCTACTTCTCCAAGATACCTAATCAATTGGCCCAGTCCCCTCTGAGCGAATCAATCGTAGTAAGATCAATCACCTTTTATTGCATGTATATCCAGGTATTACGGCATGTCACCAGTGTACACCTAAGCTATAGGATTCTTGATCAATCAACGGGTAATGATTCCAATGCACTAAACATGTGTAAAACTTCTTTCCTTCTCCGCGTGATCTCGGGCATCAATCGTCACATCAGGGTGGCTTGCGACTTCAGGCTCCAGCGTTGGTTGGCCATGCTGAATCATCGTTAGTCGATAGCACGTGAGATATTCACTACTAACCTCTACAGTACAGTAAGAGGCACGGACTTGGTGAATCCAGCTTTCACGCAATCGGGCACCCACGACTGGCCTTTCCGCGTGCCCGTCGTTTCGTTTTCCCGAAACTTGAGTGGCGGTCACGTGCGTGAGTGGCCGAAGGTTACGATTACGATCCACGCCTATCCATATCCAATGGACAGTCACTACTACGTATAGACTAAGTGTGCTAGGAGCCATCTGTTCCGGCTTTCCTACGATGGAGCACGCTACGATGGACGACACAATCATAGCAGCGCCCGAGCTTGCCACAGAAGCCAGCAGCTACAGCTCGCCTTTACAGCAATCCGTAGACGGTGGTGCACTACCGGACTGGGACGACTTGGTGGAAGACTACGAGACGGAGTACGGATCTCAGGAAGATGCTCTCGTTAATGATATGCGAAGGTCTGGGATCATCTGATCGTATGCTTGCAACGAAGACTGATTTTCTCGCAGACTTGTCGCGCAGCTACTTCATGGATGTGGACATAAAGACTGCACGTCGCGCTTTTGCGCCACAGGTATTCGCAATACGGCTCGAATCCCTGCTCGTGATTACACACCGCGATCGGCCAGAATCATTGCTTTTGGGCTGCTCACCCGCTCCCGCGGCGAGGATTACATCTGCAAGCATGGAGACTTGATTGACCAGGTCTCACCCGATATGCCTGACGAGGGACCACGAGACCCTTCGTCCTTCAGCCAACGATTGGCGGACACGTCAGACATGAAACAGCTCGCTAAAGGTATAGAACCAGCGACCTTCGAAGACGGAGAAACGACAGCAGTGCTCACCTGGGAATTACAAACGCTGTGCGAGCCTCCGTTCAAGGCATCTGGTGTATCGAATCCCTTCTTCGTGCCCAACAAAGAAATCGCCGACACCGTAGGCACGTCTCTGCAAATGTTCTACGACCTGATTCCTTCAAAGAGCAGTCCAGCCACATGGCAGACACTCGCCCAACACATTAACAATGGTAGAGCGTTACCGGCAACAATGCTTGACTCGAAAACCGACCATTCTAAATTGGTTTCATTGTTGGAACTCTTTTCTTGGGAACCGTACATCCGCTTGTGCGCGGAAATATGCAAGGTCGTTGCTTTACGCACACAAGTAGAAGATGTCACAGCAAAGCTCCGACAGCCTGAATCCAGCTCGGACGACCATGGGAGCATACTAAGTCTACTCACGGACCGCGTAACGCTTATTGCACGCTCGCAGACCGCTTCGAAAGAAGACTCCTGGGTTCCGTGGCCTTATCCTCTTTGGTTCAAAAAAGTCTTTCTCAAGCACTGGGATGGCAAGCCTACCATCAAACGCGGAACAATTGCGTGTGGTGCTCTAGAACTACTCGAGATGCAACAAAGAATATGGGACCGCTCACATCCGGATAGGACGTCCGATGCAAACCTACTTCCATATATCTACAAGAGAGTCGATGCTACGGAATTGATGCGGAGCTGGATGGAGCGTGATACCTCTGCCAAAACGAGCTCGCGGCATCTGCTAACATTCCCGTTTTTGTACTCTGATGCACAAATACTGATGAGCTTCCGCATGCTCAACCATTTGCGTATGAGGTTTGTTGCGCCTCTAGACTTCCACCCTCCCACGTGAAATTGCTGATCCAGTATTAGGGAAGCACACAAGTTGTCACACGTAAACGAAGAGCTTTACGACCGCTTCATTGCAAACAGCGACAGGGCCAGTCTCGCCTGGGATAATCAAGCACGCGAGACACACCATTTACGTGATTTCTACCTTCTGCTGACGGTTCGCCGTGACCATATTCTGGAAGATACTTTCGACCAGCTCTGGCAGCGTAGAAAGTGCGAACTGCTCCGACCTTTGAGGGTACGGCTTGGAGAGATGGAAGGAACAGAAGTCGGACAAGATCTGGGAGGCGTGCAGATCGAGTTCTTCAACTTGGTCTGCAAGTCGCTTTTCTCTCCAGATGCTGGTAGGAATTCGCCACTACCCACAACACATCCAACTGTGCAAGATACTAATTCGTAACCAGGTATGTTCAACACAGATACCACAACGGGTCTATCATACTTCCGCCCGGGCAGCCTGCAGCCTCTCTACATGTTCGAGCTCTTCGGCCTCCTCGTCGCTCTCGCTTTATACAACGGCATCACCATCCCTGTCAACTTCCCTCGCGCCCTCTACAATCATCTACTCGGCCTTCAGTGCACAGAGCTTAACGACATTCATGACGGCTGGCCAGAAATCAAGCGTTCGCTGCAGAGTATCAAAGACGGCGCGTACGAAGGTCTGGACTACGAATTTCCACTGGAAGCCAATGGCCTGCGCATGAGCATAAACAAGAAGGGTATTGATCGGGTCCGCAAGCAATGCGACGACTATGCGGTGGGCAAGCGATCTACTATGGATCTTGACGTTGACGAGATGTCCCGTATCGACGCCCCATCTGGTTCGACTAAGTCATACCAACCTTCTGATCATGAGTGGCCCGGCTGGTCTATCCACGCTCCAACTAGCAAAGCAACCGACTCGCAGAATAACGCACCAAAACCATCGCCATGGCCTCCAACCTCGGCAGCCGAAGACGAGGACGACCATATGGGCCTTAGCGTCGATTTGCTCGCTCAACAAATGATTCCTGGCTCCTCGTTCAAAAGGCTCATGGAAGACATAGCCTCCGGCAGAGCAACCGGAGCCCAGCGAAGTGACTTCCAAAACCAGCTCAACGGAATGAGTGCCACTGTACAAAACAGACCAGCAAAAACAAAATCCAAACCACCACCACCTCCTCCTCCCCGACCTTCTCAAGAGCTCACACCCACCCTCCTCCCAGCCTACATCAAAGACCACATCGCCTGGCTCATAACCTTCTCCGTCTACCCTCAACTCACGTCCTTCGCGAAAGGCTTCCACACCCTCCTCCCGCGCCACCACCTAGCCCTCTTCACTCCCACAACCCTCTCACGAACCCTCTCTGGAACCTCAACCCTCGACCTCCCCACCCTCCGCTCCGCAACACAATACAAAGACTACACGGCTTCGGACCCGTACATCCTCTCCTTCTGGCGCATCCTCGCGTCCTGGTCGCAAGAAGACCAAAAAGCACTCCTCCGCTTCGTCACAGCGGCTGAACGGCTTCCTATCAGCGGAGCACAAGGCTTGACGTTTAAGATTCAGAGGTCGTTTGTGCTGTTACAGGAGAATTTGAACGATGTTGGGGATGTGGAAGCGCTGCCGACGAGTTCGACGTGTTTTGGCACGCTGTATTTGCCGAAGTATAGGGATGAGGAGACGCTGGAGCGGAAGTTGAGGGTGGCGTTGGAGTTTGGGGGGGTTGGGTTTGGGACTGCTTAGGATTTGGATGTGGTTGTATAACAGAATTTCTATTGTATTCTATATTGTGTATGCTACATGAGCACCGTCATGACCGTTAGCTTGGTGTGATCTCCTTTCCGATGCCGCTCCACGACAGAAGAGGTTGACTCTTTCGCTTACAGCGACTCAGCTGCAATACAAATCTCGAGATCCTCGTGAGAAAAATCACTTCAACATGCGTTTGTCACAAATTTAGATTGGCATTGCTCTGCCCTTGTTTCGGTCCAGCTACCGACAGCATTTGAATGATTTCCGCGAATTCCTCACCGCGAGCAACATGGGAGTATAGGCTCGGTCTTGATCTTTCTGAAGGCGTCAATGCCGAGTTCGATGCCCGAGCAGCGTCAAGTGCAGTGCCATGCCGATCGCTCATATGGTGTATGTCCGCTCCATGGTCCAAGAGTAGCCGCACGAGACACAATTCTCCTTTGGCTGATGCTGCTATCAAAGCTGTGTCATATTCACCACCACGAGCATTGGCATCGACGCCCAGGTTCAGTAGTGTTTCGGCACTTTCGATCAGATCAGGCCCTCTTTCACACTCTTCCACGAGTGTGTGCAGTACAGTGCGATCCTCCACGCCTCTGAAGTCTTTATCGGCGCCAAGATGCAGTAGAATTTCGATTGTTGTCGGCCGACCCGTCCGAGCGGCCGCATGCAAAAAAACGTTCAGATCTGTTGGTCTAGCACAGATTTCCAATGGGAGACGTCTCTTTATGTATTCTGCACGGGATTCAAGTGCTCCATAATCTGCTCCGAACAACGCATACTCCAATGCGACGTTGAAACCGTGAGTGTCTTTGAGATGAACGTCCGCTCCGTATGTCAAAAGTAGCTCAGCGGTTTCCCAAGAACCAAGATAGCAGGCTGCTCCAAGAGGACTAGCCGACTGGCCGCTTTGGACATTGATATCAGCTCCATGATTCAACAGTAATATGATCATGCGATGCCGAACATCTTAGCCATGATATACGCACGCTGCAACAAGAGGATGACCGACAAAATCTGTAAACCACAACAACGCATCAAACTCCTCGGCAATTACCCACTCAGCATGCCCGGAAAGATCCAGATTTCTGGCATGTTTGAGGTCACATCCAGAGGTATCAAGTATGTTTACCGTTGCACCACACTCCAGCATTAAGTGAATACAATCTGTGTAGCCATGCCACGCAGCTGATATGAGTGGAAAGGCATATCGACCTCCGCAGAAGTTATCCAAAGACGTTTGAAACACTGCCTTCGAATCCAGTATCTCTGTTCCTTTGCGCTCGAGGTTGCAGGGTGCAGAATACGTTGAATGATATTCTAGAATTCCTTTGATGATTCCAGAGTCACTTGGTACGCAATGCTCCAAGAACAGGAATATGAGGCTGGCTGTTGGCTCAATATATCTCTCCTTGAATCCTGTTGGGTGAATATTGTAGAAGCTTATCCAACGCTCCAAAGGGAATCTAGTCAAATATCGCAGCTCGAATTCTTGACCCGAGTAAGCGGCATCGATATGTCCGAATATTGCTCTTTGTGTGTAATCAAGAAGTGGAAAGTCATTGAGATTATGCATTGGGCGAAGATCTGAGATCCAACCCCTCGGTGGATCGACTGGGAATTGGATGTATTTCGACCAGTCACTCTGCAGATACTGTTGACACCACTCCGCTAGGATCGCATGACTGGCCGCCTCAACGTCACGGCCTGCGTGTAGATTTGGGTAAATTGTTGCCAAACCACCATCGAGCATATGATATCTTACCGACTCGTGAGTGAATTGCCTTGTCAGGTTTTCGTCTTCCAAGACTTCAACAAGACCTTTGGATGAGTGGAGCACGAATCGAATGAGGACATCCGTTCCATAAGATCGATATGTCGTCTGATCATGACAGGGCGAGGTGGTTTCGCCAGCGCTATAACTGACTGCATAACAGAATTGATAAAGATCGAGATGTCTATGATATCCAACGAGTGTCCAAAGTATCATCGGCAGGAAACATGGATCTGACACTGCGTCGGAGACAATCTTCTGGTACAGATCTTGAAGCGATTCTGGAGCACATCGAGAGACTGTTGGTTGACCATTGCACCTCGATCTGACTGCTCGTTCAATAAGTTTATGACTAGCACGATCCACATGAAAACACCAGCAGATTTCTGAATAATTGTTCGACGAAGCATAGTTTTCTGCGAGTCGCCGTTGACGTGCAGGGTGTCCCGGACGTACCTGCGAATACCGTCGTGGTGGGCCTTTTGGTCTTCGAGTATGATCGTTTTGCACATTCGCACGGTGATGTTCGGATAATGTCGACTGGCAAAGCAGACCTGAATTTTGACAGCTTTACGCCGGGCCTCGTCACTGATGCTAATGAGAAACTTGACCATGTCGCGTATCTCTGATGGCTCGCATTCATCCAGAGCGTCGACCATCATGACCACAGCTTGGCCATTCATATGACGTATCAGAGCCCGTCGCAGTACGTCTTGTATGCCCTCGATGGGCCAGTCCGTACCTTCAGATGGTACATCTGGGACCTCAAAGGCATCATGATGCCATGATTGTAGCGTGAGCAGTTGGTAGAGCAGAGACCGATAACAGCCCGCCGCTGATCGTCCGAGTAAACTTTGACCTCTTGCATTGAAGAAGAACGAGATGACTTGGCCATACCGCTCCTCCTGTAATTTCTCCAGAATGCATTTCATGAGAGTCGATTTGCCAGATCCCGGCTTACCTCTGATCCATAGAAGACCACGTTTTCGATTACCAGACGGAGGATCGCGCCATTTCTGATACCGATGATTTTTGAAGATCCACTGACAAGTCTCGGCGTAAGCTGCCCCGATGGCGGCTCGACGAAGGTCCATCTGATCAAATTTCAAAGCTTTTACGAACCGTTCAAATCGCGCCTCTTCTGCCTTGTCGTGTCGCTGCACTATGTTGAAGTCAGCCATTCATCCTTAGCTATATATCCACGGCTCCACTGATGCTCAACAGATTGCACAGAAGGAACGAAGATGGATCGACTCGATTGACTATAGCATCTTTGGACTGATGAACAAGCAACAACGCTGCAACATTTCCTCAGCTTCAGGAATGAATTACGAATATGACGAACCTTGTGGGCTGGGGGCGGAGCCTGCAATCTCTTGAAGGAGCGGGGCCAGATCGCTGTGTTTGGGCCCATAGAAGACTGGCGATATCACAGCTCGACCTTTCACTCGATCCCCAGCCTTCAAAAGTACGAAGTGCCGACTTGCTTGATTCTGTAATTTTTCCTCGGCCCATTCCAACAGTTTGCCAAAATTGGGATCGTCGAGTCCATCCCCAGTACCGACGGAAACCAAAACTGCTGTACTGTTGAGCACTTGCTGGAGGAATTGCTGAAGCGACTCGTTCGACGTGGTTTCGTGGTAGTCGATGACATCCAGTACTGCATTGCGAGCATCCCGCCAATGGCCGTGCACATGCAGAATGCCGGGAATGTTGCCATCTTGTCCTCCGTGGATGAACTCGTTCATAAATATCTCATCGCGTCTGGGAAACACTGGCCTTGCGTCGCAATATCTCTCAATAATGTCGTCGTAGTTAGTTGTCATGATGCGCGCGCCGCCGAGACGCAAAGCTTGTATCGCTTGGAGTATATCGATCTTCTCACCCTGAACATAGTCAGGATACAGTCGCCTGAAACATTCTGAGAGCCAATTGGAGAGTTGGCCTTTCCCAAGTCCTTTCTTGACGAGCCCAGCAAGGTTGATCAGATCGTCAGTCGTGAGTTCAGACGTGCTGTTACGCAGTGCATCCTCAGCCCAGGTAAATGTATGTTTCTCGAGAGCGCTCAAGTGGCTCAAGTCGCCATGTACACGCTTCAGATATGTCAGACCGTGTCGAAGCAGGCCTGGCCAGGTCAGGCGATCTTTTATCTCCTTCGGAACACCTTTCGAGGATGATGCCAGGCTGTTCAGAGTGACGCCAGCACCAACGTTCAACACGAGATTGCCATTCTTGTATGCATTCTTGATGTCGCGCAATGCGCTTTGAGATCCTTCGTCTGGCACCCACGGAGGGGCGAATTCAGAGCTTGCGGACATTGCAGCACTCGCTCAGCAAGTGAGACTCTTTGTGGAAGAGGAGTGGGCCAAGCTCGGAGCCTGTGAGGAAGAATCTAAGGACTATATCCACAGCGCTTTGGCGGGCGGACAAGCTCAAAGCCTGCGAGGAGACAGCCAGGAAGTGTTCGGTTGGGCTAACTGCAGGATGACTTGGTCACAAAACGACTTATCGCGCGTAGCCTTGTACTTCCCTTTGCCCATTCGGGCGCCCACGCACCTGTTATTAAGAATAAGAATAAATTAGAGAAGTTCCAGTTTTTTCACAACCGAGCAATTCTCAGGCCGGGAAGGAATCGCTGTGCGTACCGAACACTACGGACCACAGAGCAAAGGCAACGTTAGATAACTAGATGGTTCTTCGTGCTTACTCAGCTCGTGACGTCCAAAGCAAAGGCCGCCTGTTCGGACTCCCACACAGGTCTCGAAGACCCACTGTGCATCGATACAGAAACATGAGCATGAAAGAAGAGATATCAGCCATCAAGCTTCGTTTTCCTCATACCTATCAAAATCAGAGCAGAGCAGAGCGTAAATGACCGGACGTGACCAGTGGGAATTCTAGTCCGTGACTACCGTTACCTTACATATAACCAGCAGCGCAAAACAGCCAACCCATCATAGTGTAAGCAAAAAGCATCGAACAATCTTTCCTTTGCCGGCGCCCCGATCGGGCCCGCAAATTGCACCTTATACGCCTCCAACCCGTAGGTTTCCATTCCCTTTTCTTCCATTGCAATGTACAAATTCGTGATATTTCGCGTTCGTGTCAAGGGCTGCCTTGCTCTCAAACTCTGTTGCCGCCTCCGCTCAGTTTCTTGAGCACCTTGTCCCAGCTGTCTTGCTCAAAGACGAGGTGGCCTTGGCCCTCGACTTCTGGCGGGACGCCGCCGTCGCGCGCGACTTCCTCCTTCGACCTGCTGAGTTTCTTGAGCGTCTTGTCGACGTGGTCTTGGTCGACCATGACGCCAGACTCGGAGCAGCGGGCTTTGGCGCGGAGTTCGGAGCAGAGCCCGTCGAGGTCGAATTTGCCGTCTTGGAAGTCGGGATTGGATTGTATTTGGTTCCTGGAGAAATTGTTAGTTTGGGTTGAGGTGAAAGAAGCCGGAAGGACAGGTTGATAACATACCAAATGTTGTTGCAGCTGATGAGCTTGCCCGAGCCGTCCTTCTTGACGGCGGTCGTCTGCTGTTGAGGTTGAGGAGGATTCTGCTGAATAGATGTGGGCAGACCATAGTCGTCGTCGCCACCATCCCTGGTCTTGTCCATCTCGGCCATGAGATTGCGACTGGGTGCAGCTGTAGTCGAAGTTGGCTGACTGGGCTGTGGAAGGTTTTGAAGTATGCCGAAAAGATTACTGGGGGATGAGTAGTCGACTGGGCCAGGTTGGGTAAGAGCATCATTGAAGAAGTCATTGTTGAAGTCAGCACCGAACAGGTTGTCTTGACCGGGGTCTCTGTAGTCTCCGAAAAGAACAGGATCGAAAGAGTCCAGTTGTGGCACGTTGTACGCGGGATTGGTGTTGCCCAAATCGAAAACACCAAAGTTGTTGTTGTTGGAGTACTGATTTGACAAGAAGGCGTTGTTTGCGTTTGCAGCTGCGTTGGCGTTGTAGGTGTTCTGGAGACCTGACTTCTCGTAGGTATCATTCGACTTCTCTTTGTTCTGCGGGCTCTCGTGAGATGGTTCTGGAGATGTGCCGCAAGAGCTATTCGCGGTACCGTTCGCGTTCCATTGAGATAGAGAGCTTGCACTTGGCGAGGCACTGTCGCTCGTGTTGCTTGTGCTGTTGAAGCGGAAGACCCGGTTGTCAGGAATGCCAGCTGTGCTGTCACCGCCGTTGTTAACGTTGGCTGCTGGGACGTTGGCATTCTGTTGACTGGGACTGAAGTAGCCGTTACCCGATTGGCCGACCGTCTTGAGGATACTAGGACTGAAAAGGTCACCGAATGGATCATTGGCACCACCACCCATTTGTGGCAGAGTTGTGGCAAAGCCGTGCATGTTGTCATTCGTGCTGTAAGGCGCGAAGTTGTATGTGGCTGTGTTACTCATGTTAGATGAGTTGGCAGGGCTGCCAGTGTTTGATCCGTTGCTCTGCAGGCTGCCTGGGCTGAGGCTGTTACCGGCACTGTTGGCACGGTTGAGAACGGGCTGTTGGTTGGATGCAATGTAAGAAGTGTTCGTGCTAGGCGACTGGTTGCTCACAGGAGGCGTGACACTACCGCGCTCGCTGTTGCTCAGGTTGACGCTTTGGGGAGCATTCGGGAACATCTGGCTGCCTGGCAGACCGCCAAATTTAGGGAAGTCAAACTGGAAGTTCTGTCCATTTGTAGAGCCAGTGTTTGATCTGGACTGGTTGCCATAGTTTCCTGAAGGTGGCGAGTTGCGACCAGCGAGGCTGTTGAGTGAAAGGCGTTTTCTATAGTCCTTGAGCTCGCCCTGTAGGCGGTCAACCTGTGCTTTTAACAAGCCGTTTTCGTGCTGGTCAGCTTCGCGAGCTTTGGCCAACTCGGCGACTCTTGTTTCCAGGTCCTTGAGATGTTTCTCCTTGCGCTCCCTGAACGCACGTTGTGCAGCGCGGTTCTGCGCTTTTCGTTTCTAGTCATCTAGTCAGCATGTGATGCTCGTTAGGCAGCAGCCGAGATGATAAGAAAGCAGGAATCTGGAAGCTGGAAATGCCATGGCACATTCATGAGTGTAGCATTATGCGATTGACGTGAGGGAAGGGCAGTACAACGTCTCGAGAGCCAGAAGTTCATGCTTACCGTAGTGGGCTCATTTGTGAGTGGCTTTCTGCCTGGCTTCTTCGAACCCTTCTCGCCTTCTCCAAGCTCCTGCCTTTTCGCATCGCCTTCTTCGGCAGACCCATCCTCATCTGTGTTCTTGCGCTTTTCGTGTTGTTCGGGGTTTCCGTCTGCGTCGAGTGCAGGGAGGCCTCCAATCATCTCGCCACCAAGATCCGCATTGTCGAAGTCGAAGCTACCATCGCCATCCAGATAGTCGAGATCTGGTGTGTAATCGGGATTGAAACTATCCATGTTGCCTGGGCTCTGAAAGACGGCAGCGCCGCTCATTGTGGTGGTGGAGTTGTCTCGCGAGAGGCCGGAGGTAGTTTGATTTGTAATTCCGGTATCGCCGGGCGCAGCTTTTGCGCGAGTTTTCTTGGTCGCTTGGGAGTTGAGAGCAGCGAGGAGAAGGTCTTGCTGGTTTGGTGAAAGATATGGATTGAATTGCTGGCTAGGTTTGACCTGCTGACTGGCCATTGACTGGTGGGATACTGCAGACCAGACGGTAGTGGTGGTGATTGTCGCTCAGGCTGAATGAGGTCATCAGCGTCGGCACTCGATAGCAGGCTGTCTGGCAATTGACACAGGTGGTGGGCAAGACTGATGACGGCGGTGTGGAATGACAGAAGACAGAGTGTATGAGAGATGTAAGGTGGACTCAGCCGCAGTCGGCGTGAAGATGGTGCGGCGGGGATGGACGAAAGAGGGCGGGATTACGGGCGGAGGCGGCTCACCTGAGCGAATGCGCAACCGTAGACCACGTGCGATTGCTGTGCGAGGAGCGAGACGCTGTACAGCACAATGGATGGTGACGGCGAGGGTGGTGTCGCAGGGTGGAGTGTAAGAGAAGACGTCAGAGCGAGAGGAGAGCTACGATGGCCTGACGCGTTTTCCGGCGGCCTGGGAGATCAGTCGAAAGGGAGCAGGCGGAGAGTCGACAGGCAGAAGTGCTCACAGCAGCAGCGACAAGGGTCCACGGAGACAGATCCTGCAGCTGATTGTGGTACTCGTAGGGCCCAAACCCATTCCAGAGGCCACTAGAACCGCGGTTGGCGAGCAGGGCAGGCGGTGATTGGAGAATGGCGGGCGTGTCTCGCGGGGCATCCTTCTGGACGCTCTGCGCACATGCAGCTTTGTAATCAGCGCTGCAGACCCAGAGCCTTCCATGCTCCTGCACCGCCCTTTGTTGCTAGCCCTATTTGAGCCTATCGAGAGTCAGACCACCCCCTCTGCTTCTGCCATGCTTCTCACCGCTGTCCCCTCGTAGCAATGGCGAGCTTTATCACGTGAGCAGTACATTCAATGATGCTGTAGGCTGTAGCAGTCAAGTCTCCCACCAAGCACTACTATCCGGCAGCCATCCGAGGCATGCGGAGCCGGCGACTCCAGATGAAGTCACCCCAAAGTCTGTTCCACAAGTGAAAGCGATCGCCACCTTCTTTTTCCTTACCTGTCACCCCACCGGCATTACCCGTCCTTCCATTCCGCTCTCGCACTCCCAGTCGCGTCTTCCTGGCTAGTCATATCAATACCACCGCACTACTACTGCCCTCCCCACATCATATCGCATTACAGCTCCGCAATCCACTGTTGCGCCTGTGACGCCAGAACGTCGCCCTCGAAGCCATCTGATCCTGCCTGCTTGTAGAAGCACTCCGAGCAGAAAGCGTAACGTACCTACCATCAGCCTCACCTGCTTTGAAAACGGCTACTAAATTCACAATGAGCCCATCCGAAAATATCGACGCACTCCGCGAGGAGCTTGCCTCCCACAATGAGCTTCTCTCTTCATACGATGAGCTTCTCGCACTCGCTCCGGACGATGCGGAAGTCCTGAGCGAGAGAGCCAACGCTTTGGCAGAGATCGCCTCCATCAACAAGCGCATCGCAGCAGCCAAGTCTGCCTCTCAGAATGATGCGCCTCCACAGCCCAAATGGGACCCTACGAAGCACCCGAAGTACAACAAGCCAGCCGAGGACACACCACCACCGCCGCCTGCGGACGAAGCACCTGCCGTCTTCAACGTCAAGGACCTGGTCTTAGCGAAATGGAGCGGAGACAAGCAGTTCTACGAGGCAACAATCATCACAAAGACCGGCAGCTCCGCCGACCCAGTATACACAGTCAGCTTCAAGATCGATAACTCCACCGAGACCAAGCGCAAATACGAGGTCCGCGCAATGCCCGGCAGCAAGAAGCGCAAAGCGGAAGGCGTGCCAGCAGCTTCGCTCCCTCCACCTCCTCCGACCGCCTCTACCCCGGATCCTTACTCCGCCAGCACCGTCATCACAGCAGCACCCATCGTCGACAAGTCAGCAATGCAACGAAAAGAGCCCAGCATGGTCAGCGACGGTCCCACCCGTATGGCGCCCGAGAAGAAGAAGCTGAAGGGTGGTAAAGTGATGGAGAACAAGAAGGCGAACTGGCAGAGCTTCATGCAGAATGGACCGAAGAAGACAGCAATCACTGCGACTAAACACAAGGAGTCGATGTTCAGGACACCTGATGCGCCGAACGCGAAGGTCGGTGTTGTTGGTTCTGGCAAGCCGATGCAGAAAGATCCGTCGCGTTCGAAGTGGGGAAGTACCAATGGCAGATATGTGCGGGATGATGAGGAGTGAGGAAGGTTCGGGAATCGCATGGACGCGCAAAGCGTGATTAATTCGAGAAACTTGTGAGACACTGCAATCATGCATTGCTTTTGAGCGATTCCTCCGCACGGTGTGTGCGGTGGCTGGCTTAAGAATCACCAGAAAGCATTGGCGAGCAGCCAACTCAAGAGGCCAAAGGGTGGAGAGATGAGTCCGAACACACTGCTAACTTCAAGCTCGGCAGCCGCATCGTCAGCGTTACCACTCACAAACTTTGGAGAAGTATTCTTATACCCTGGTAGAGGTTATACATAGGCTAAGCGATATGCACAGTTCATCATCATCAGCGCACTTCCACTCGGGCTAAATGCTCCTGGTCTTGCATTCATCTTATGCAGGCGGCGACTTGCCTCGTCGTCTTGTCACGTTTCAGTTGCGATGTCTTTCAGTGACACTGTGGATGTGATCTGTGCCTTCGTTCCACGACTTGAATGGTTTGCATGCAATTCTCGCGGACATGTTTGCAGGAAACTCTGCCAAAGCACACGAGATGTTTGTGATTCGTAAAGAGGCGGTGACGTATTGCTCACCAGAGAGTACAGAGTGTAAACCCTCTTTCGTTGATAAATGCTTGTATGTACAGGAAATGAACATATCATTCATCGGAAGTCGTAGATTTTGTTCTTCAACGTCCTTGTACATCCAATGCAATCCATGCGAGCG
The DNA here is from genome assembly GCA_019775635.1 of Cladosporium sp. VS III D KN 1. NCBI lineage: Eukaryota > Fungi > Ascomycota > Dothideomycetes > Cladosporiales > Cladosporiaceae > Cladosporium > Cladosporium sp. VS III D KN 1. The sequence continues at coordinate 1,466,338 of JACWFN010000027.1, forward strand.
ATCAGCGTTCATCGCCACGAAGGTACAGCGCTATCATGCTAAACTACACTCCATGCATTCACATGCAGTTTCGCGACATCTGCACAAGGATATTGAGTACATATACATGTATTCGCGTCGCGTCGAGCGTCGATTTGCGACGGTCACGTGATATACATGTATACATGTTCGTGCTCGCGAAGGGTTAGTGTCTTGGGGTTGGGCCCCTATCTGGAACTCACATTTCTTGCCTGTTGCTTGCGCGATTTGCGTCGGGATGGATGTCTGAGGTCCTGAGGAGGTTGAGGATGCTCACACTATCCATTACTATCAGATTCAGGGTCATGATCGTGCGTTGTGGTGTTTTACATGGTTGAAATTGCCGAAGTGTCAAACGTTCGCGGTGTTGCTGTTGGTGAGAGTGCATCTAGGAAGCTTGAATATCACAGCGCCACCGAATTTGGCGTTACGACAGTAGCAGCAGTGCCCCAGAAATGATTGCTCGACACATCCTCGATCCAAAAAGACATTGTCATGTAGCATTTGCTGTCCCAAACATGCCATTCGCATGTTGAGCAAGACCAAGCTAGAGTCACGTGGCCAGCGGACCCGAAGCCATGGAACGGGGTTCCCCGCTCCCGCTTCCGCGCGCGAGAAGCTCGGGAGCCCGCTAGGTCGGTGGTTCAACTCGCACCTCGCGCCTCACACCATGCGCCAGATATTGGTCCAACACCACCACAACGACTCCCTGATTGATCTTATATGCCAAAACAAATGCCAAAAAAACTTGTAGCACTCTTTGTTTGCATGTGTCATCCTTAGTGCAGGGGCCATGCTAATCTTCTCTGTATTGTTTCAAATTGACCAAATGTCCCTGAGGAAATTGTGTTAGCGTGTATCCCATTAGACTAAGGGCACGAGAATCCCACTTACCCGAAGGGACAAATGGAAGCGTTGCAATCCGACCTATATACGCTGCACCTCACTTACATCACCCAGTCGCACTTGCTCGATCGCGAAACCAACTGCATGGCACTCCTGCCACGCAATCAAGTCTCGCACCGAGCGCCAGCGACACGGTGGTAGCACCTACGGTGCTACCGTGTCGCCCGGGCTGTCCAGACTGCATCGCAGACAGTCGCATTCTTCCCAGCTCTTGCTGACGATTGATGTGAACTGCTCAGTCGGTCCATCCTCCAAGCGCTCGTCCTTCGTCGCTCATTGTTCTTGCAGAATTGCGCAACTGATGACCATCTTCGCTGAACATGGCTTGGATTGTCAACAATCGCATTGGAAACGATCTGATCAATGAAAATAAGTCGAACAATGCTTAACGACAGTGTTCATCATCTCCAAAGCACGAAAATCACCACCGCATCTTCCAAAGGCACTAGTGGGGTTAAATTCACCCAAGTGTGCGCCTTTGTGGGACCCCATCGCAAGCCAACCTCGCCCACGACGCCCGCGAAGTACCGAAGTACTAAACTCAAATTGCCCGACCACACTTGCAGACGATATCTAGTACTACTACGACAAGGTCCGTGAGGTGCAGCGTATAGGTCGGATTGCAACGCTGCCATTTGTCCCTTCGGGTAAGTGGGATTCTCGTGCCCTTAGTCTAATGGGATACACGCAACGAGCCCACCGCGGTGCAGGCGGCCGGCCTCCGGCCGGTCGACCGCCTGCGGCGTCATTGATCCATGTCCTTATTATGGTAGGTCGAGCACGTATATGTCCTATGCGAGGAATGGCACTTCCTCTCCTTCTCTGCTGAGCTGGCGCCCGGAAGTGGACGCATAGTCAATAGTCAAGTCTCTGACTCTCCGCATACGCATTGCAAAATATGCTGATATCTTCAGGCAAGATGGCAAAACGCTGTTCGCTTGACACTGAGAAACGCCGTCATCTTGGTGAGATGATACGCTCGTACCGTGGAGTCTTATCTATGTTATTGCCGTAGTTGCCACTGAAAGGTTGCTGACCATCTTCAAACTTCTATCCGCTGATGCGCATCTATTTCCCGGAGCAGGTACAGATTAACCCCATATATCATCGAAGGGAGATTTTCACACTCTTTTAGTACTGGAACAGCAAGACCTGCATCTCCACGGACCTCAGCAGCCATGCTTTTCTAACGACGAGATATCATGACTTCTAGACATCACCCACAAGCCTAGAAGCTGCTGCTATCAGCTCTAACTATTGAAAGACTCATGCCTGCTATCGCAACAAATAATGGCAGTACTCGATATACTGTGAGGCTATAGTGCTGCTACCATCAACTTGAGACATCGAACATGATCAACGTGCCTGGGAATACATGCTTTATCTACGAAGGGAGCGAAGGCAGCTCATACTACGCTGTAATTGACTCATTGACATTGATACCAGGGTTGAACCACGAGCTGGCTTAGTTGCAAGAAGTTGGAGCTGCAGTGAACGACTCAAGACATTGAACGCAAATACAAAACCTGACATAACATGCTTCGCCCTGGGAGAAGCCAAAGTATCAAACTGCTTGACTTATTAGTTTAGCCATCGCCCAGTGTGGCTGTTCTTGCTTGTCGCCAGCTTTTGTTGTCCCACTGGTCGCTCTTTCCTGTTGCTAGGCTGCTTGCCTGAGGTATGAGCTCGCGAGCCACTTGCCTTCATGTGTCCGACTTCTGCTTCTCTTTCTCTCACGCACAACAACACCACAACAACACCACCGCCGCCTCTGTCTGGTCGCCTGCGCTGCGTTTTGTTGCCTTTCTTGGTGAGCAATCTGTTCGAATTTCAGGTCTGTAAGAGCTCGCCTCTGGCGTGTCTCTCAATCACCACTGCCGTCGAGTCTGTTCAGGTTCCAGCTCGCGGTCGGCGACTTGCCTCTGGCTCGCGCCTTTAACACCACCACCACTACCACGTGCAAATTTGCCGTGGTCAGAACCATCACACCGGTCGCACGCTTGCGGGTAACAACCAAGCCGACCTGACCTCACCTCACCACGTCGACCTCCCCACATCGACCTCACCTCACCTCACCATCTCTCTGGAAATACACTTCAGATCTGCCACCAGAGTCTCATATTGCACCTCGTGAGGCATACATCAACAACATGGCGAGCCTCATTCAAACTGGTATTTCGACTGGCTCCGGTCGCATGCAATGGGCATTTGAGCAGCGCTTTCCGAAGCCTCCCTCCACCTTCGGTCGTGCAAACAATCTGTTGCGTCTACAATCCGTCGATCCGAAAGTCGCATGCCTCGTCTACTGCGGCGACCTCGTTCTTGGTGCCAAAGATAATGGCAATTTTGCGGTCTTCTTCCGTATTGAGCCTTCGCCTCTGCAGCCTCGCTTCGTAATTGAGCTTCGCTTCGGTCCCGCTACCAAACAAACGGTCATCGCCGCCAGCTTCGCCGCCTACGATGACTTCAATGGCGACCGTCAACTCCGTCGCACGCCGCCGCATGTCTGGACTGGTACGCATGGCAACATCGCACCTCGTGGCCCACTCGACTTCTCTCGGCAGCTCTACCAAGTTATGTTCCGCACTGGTAGCGATCAGCCTCCCGCGCCTGTCCACTATCAAGAGGTCGCTCGAGGAGCTCAGTTGCACTTCTCTTGGCATTCAGACACCTGCACTCGATACGGTTTTGGCTACCCTCGCGCTGGCTTGCCTACGGACATCGTTCAAGCAATTGATCGCTTCAAGTCGATCCTTGATCGGGCAGCTCGTGGCACTCGCATGGGCGTCGTCACGAAGAACTCGCCTCGTATTCCAACTCTGTTCTGGCCATGGTTCTGCTGTCAACCTTCTCCATCGGCTCCGTCGTGGTGGCCCTGGCTACGACCACTGAACCACAGAGAGCCTGATTCAATTATGAGCTTTTCCACCAGCAACTTCGAATTGGACACGGCATACATCAACAAGGCCCTCGGTCTGCGACCCGAAGATTGGTACGTACCAGGTGCAGGTTTCCAGAATGTCAACACTGTGCCTCAGCCTCTCTCGATCGCCAAATTGCCTGCGATCTCCCGATTCTCCGATCATCGGGAATACCTCGCCCATGTCCTCGGTTCCCACGGCTATGAAGATGTCTACAGCAAGAACAACATCGCCAAGTACTACAACGGCGAGCATCGCGTGGACGTTTTCTCTGACGACCAGACTGGATCTATGCGATACTTGATCCTACTCAACATTCGCGCGCCCCATGCTGGTCAAGCTCTTCCAGAACCTGGTGAAAGTGTTCTGATCAACATCACCTGGACTGCAGCACTCGGCGAAGAGAGTTGGAGTGGACGTGTCATCCGCGTTCCAGCTGCTTACGAGAGATTTGGTCGCAACGTCGCCATCGATGCCCTTCGGCCTCCTGTTCCTGAAGGTCGCGCTCTATGTCATCAACAGAAGGTTGTAAACCTTTATTTCTCATATGCTGGCCCACCTGCCGGTAGGTTTCGCCAGAAGGCGATTGAGGTCATGACTGGTCGCGACTCTTTCTGGAAGTCATGGCTACTTGCACAAGACAACAACTCTCTGGACAACATCGGTCTGACGGATGATCTGCCATTTGACTGGCAGCAACAAGTCAACTCTGCAATCGCACTCGCTCGCCTCAATGACGAGCAGGCGCAGGTAGTGCGCAATTACTTCCAGCACAAAGTCACTGTCGTCACTGGCCCTCCCAGAACCGGCAAGTCTACACTGGTGGACGTAACTCTACACCTGGAAGAGACCTTCAAGTGTCAGTACTGGGTTTGCACTGAGAGAAGTGCTGGCATCGATCATCTCGCGCAGAAACTATGCGCTCGTCATGGTACCGACTCTCCACCTGGTTTCTTCCGCCTGCGTGATATGTTTGTCGAACGTTTTGTGCCTGAATCGAGCCGCTATCAGACTATCGGACGGCATACACCTTCATCGACGAGCCCAGCTATGCACGCAACACCTGGGACGGTCGCCCACTGCCTCGCTGCTGCTGAAAATGAGGCCAAGTCGCACCCGCTGTCGTTAGACAGTGCCGTTCATACACGTATGTCTGCTGTGCTGGATCGCGGGAAAGCTCAAATGTGGGAGCCGGAGAAGAAGATACTCCAAGATCTCAGGGATTCTATCAACCATGTCTCCTCCCTGTATCAAGACCGCAATATGGCTCTGACTGGAACGGCGCTCGACAAAGCAGCGGATGAAGAATGTGAAGCTCGGTGCACCGCCATCACGAAGCTCCACGTCGTGCAAAATGCCTATGTGAAGAAGTCGCGCGGGGTTTTCTCAACCATCAAGCCCGCAGCCCTTGGACCATCGCTTGTTCGCTTTGCGCCGCATGGATTGATCTTGGACGATGCATCGGAGTTCATGGAAGCATGCGCCATTTATCCGATTCTGCGTGCCAACGCCAATGGTGACCTACGCCGTGTCCTGATCATCGGAGACCACAAGCAGCAGTCTCCGACTCTGAACGCCGACAGAAACCCATTCTCGGCAAGTGGCTCGGTCTCTCTTCTCGAACGCCAGATCCTAGCTGGCACACCACACATTGAACTCCGCACGCAATATCGTATGTAGCATAAGAAGCAGAGACGGATCTCCTTGGGTCGGGTTCGAGGAAGTTTGTAGGAGCTCGATCGCATTTGTAACTAGGTAGTGAGATCCAATGAGATAGTAAATTTGACCGACGAAGTCTTTCGTTCCAAATTTCTGAAAGGATCCTGCATTTTTGCGAACGCCCTTCCGATCATCAGATATTGACATTTCCTGATACCAAGTCAGCTTGTAAGCTGATACCAGATACCACAGACATTTGAAACACTCAGTATGCCCTTGAGATGCCCAATCGAGGGAGAGCGCCCACAAGGGAGCCAAAACTTCACATTGCTCTACTAGTCGCTCAGAAGTCTACTCAGGGCTTCTCAGCGGCAACCGCCCTCAGATTGTGGACCAAGCTGAAGGTACGACTCTACCACTATTTCTGATATACTGAAGTGTCTTCTATAGTATCTACACTATGTAATCTAAAGCTTGTGCCTAGATGCGCTGATACTGGCATACTCACCGATACTAGCATACTACGATCTTGAGGCATGGGCGAACTTCTGAGCTAGTCTTGTACCTATCCACTAAGGCTTTTCATTTCTATCAAAGCATCCCAACAGCAACAATAAAGATCATGGGCGTCTGGTTCCAAGCCACGAAATCGCCAGCTCTTCTACTCGCTAACCAAGGGATAGAGCTACTACCATCGACGTGAAACACTGGAAGCACACGATCTCGCTGGGAATGCATGTTTCAACCCTGAGGATCATTGAAATCTGTGCTGCTTAGATGAAACGAGCATCAGCCTCCACACAATAGTTGTGAGAAGATGCAGTACTGGCGGACCTCGATACTGCCAATTGCAATTGACCTTGAACGGCCGTGCGTTCTCACTACAATACCCAGAGAAAGTCCACCCTGGTGGTGGCAAGAAGCGCGGAGAGAAGGTCGATGCAAAACGTCTGGCCATGCCTCGCCGGCAATGAGGATGTGCTCACGGCCGTAAGGTGAGCTACAATTCGTACAGAAAGGCGCTGCTACGATCAGCGGCAGTTGCAACACGAGCACAACAGACACGAGATCGTGTCGCTGCTCGGAGACACTCTCGGGCTCTTGCTTCAGGTTGTCTACAGCGTCCTTGGTAGCAGTACTTTCGCTGTCTGTACGTCAAAGGAGAGTGCTCAAACATCGCAATCGAGGTTCGGGTTTGTATGCTCTAGTCAGCTCCTTTGGCGAGACAGCACCACCCGACACTCCTCTGAGATATGTTCGCAAACAATGCTGACCTTGGTGAGCTTTGAGGCGAGCGTTTCACTGTGACTGCCGCTTTGGATTCCTCCAGGTTAGGTAGGCCAGTAGGCATCGTTCGAATCATTGTTCACATAAGCTTGGCTGCATCGATCAACTCGCGAACGGATCCGTTTCATTCGCTTGAGTGGCCGACGGCACTCGACAATCATGTAGGTGGACACCGCACACGCCAAAACAAAATGAACGTCGAAAAGAGCAAAAGAACAGCTTCTGCCCGGGGTCGAACCGGGGACCTTACCCGATTTGAATCGGTTTTCCGTTCATCACCTTGCTTTACAGCTAGATGTGAAGGGTACGTGATAACCACTACACCACAAAAGCATAATCTGTGCTCGTGAAAATCAACTATAGCGCTTGAATTTGAGCCGCAATGGCGCCGTTGTGCGGCATTCAACCTGGGGCAACTCCGCGTTTGGAGAGCTGCGACAATACAAACATGGAAGCCGGCGAGTATCACGATCAAAACTATTTCATAGACATCGATGAAGCGTCAATTTCTCCAGAGTTATCTATCAGGAATGGCTCGCTTCGTACGCTTGAAGCGTACATGTATGCCTTCTCAGGCCGTCTCACTCTTCGGCTCAGCAGTCACAACTGTCACTTCCTGCTCGGCCGCAAGCACGCCCGTCCCCTTCCTGAACGGAACGCGGCCACCCTTCTCCGAGTGCCTCATCCAGGCGAAGCTGATCATGACGACCACCCAGTACAGGTTGTACGACAGGACTGAACCATAGGTCGCTGAGTTGGTCCAGCCAAAGAGCGAGTTGAAGATGCCCCATCCGCCTCCGCCGTTGATCTCGGGAGAACAGCAGTTGACGTGCCAGACACTTTGTCTGATGTCGTAAGAGCCCGGGCCTGTGCCGGTCTCGCCTGCATCACCGCCGATGACGTGGTTCCAAGCGTTGTTCTCAAAGAACCAAACCGCCTTAGAGAAGAGGCCGGCTGCGACGAGGTAGAGGAAGCAGGTGCTGACTACTAAAAAGATTTGGAGTTTCGCTGTGTTACCACCGCTAGAGACTTGTCAGATGGGTTATTATAGACCGTCACTCAGCCATTCTTACCGGTAGATAAGATAGCCGACCAGGCAGCCGGCTCCTAGTCCGCAAACGACAGCAAGTGGGAAGGCCGTGGCTGGTAAACCGAGACCGACGCCTCCGATGAAGACCACAGCTTCGAGTCCTTCACGGAGCACAGTGATGAAGGGAAGCAAGAACATTGCATACTTCTCGCACCACTGCTTGAACCGTGTTCCAGCACTGCCTTTGATCTTTTGATCGTTCTTTGCAAGGGCTTGTGCGATCTTGACCCGCCACTTGTCTTGCAGCTTGGAAACGCGGAGCAAAGCAGCTCCCATAAGCGAGATGATGAGTGCAGCAATGAGACCGAAGATACCTTCCCACAGGTCTTCAGTCTTCGCGAAGTGGTCTTTGCCAAAGCCGTAGAATGCTCCGATGAGCCCACCGCCAATGATCAGGCAGATCACGAGCCCAAGGCCAACTCCGAGCCAGACTTGTTTGACAAGTCGCTTGTAGACGACCTTATCATGCTCAGGACCGAGAGTCTGCTTCAGAAATGCGAGAAGAACTGAGACGATGATGCTTGTTTCCAGACATTCGCGGAAACAAATGAAGAAGACTGTCATTGGTCAATCGAATGAAAGCTTAATTTTGCCTGAGTGGTTCGAACCTGGTACTGCAAACACATTTGGTGCCATTGTGGTCAATTGCTCCAAGGTGCGTTGCAACTGAATGTTGATTCTCTAATACAGAGATGTTGCGATAATAAGATCAAAAAATCTGATAAGCGCGACAACAGCGACAAGGCGTCGCTAAATGCCCAAGCAATTGACAAGCTTTGCGGGAGTGGGGCTTTCACGAGCTCCCAACTTGAGCTGGGGTTCTGGCCTCGGTCTAGCGCAGCCATTGTTCGGCTAATCAGATCTTCAATCCAATGGCACGCAGGTAGGGCAGCAGTGGTCTGATCTTCTTATCTTTTTCCGGTCCGCACGCTGCAGATCGGATCATCTGATAAGCAGAGAACCTCGCGAGTTTCAAGCCCATGTTGTACTAGGCGTGCCTCGTTTCCGTACACCCGTGTTGCGATGTCGGGTGATCCCATGCTCCGCCACGTTTGTCCCTTCCATCGACGACATTGTTCAGCGCTTTGAGTGCGCGGCGCGCGCATGATGAATGTGTGCCAGAGTCGTTTCGCCCGCGTGCTGGCAAGATCAATGGCCAGTCGCCATTTCGTTTGCGAGAAGCATAGCTTCGAGACTTGTACACTCGTACAGCCCTCCATGCGGCATATACGGCTCTTCAGCGGCAGCATCCTTGCTGTGGCTTGCTCGCTCGGACTCTATCTGTCGCGAAGCTTCCTTCAACCAAGCTACTGCCAATGAACGTGGCCAAAGGCTTCGCGTCCCTTGGCTCTGACTGGACTAGACCCGTACTGGTATGCACACGATCATCCTGCGAAAAAGTAAGAGCGCTTGAGCAGTCCAGTCACTTGCAGATACGGGTGTCGCCGATCGCCAGAGCCTGGCGTAGAAGTGAGGTCTTACCGGGAGTCTTATCTGACCGATTTCTCATCTTATCAATCTCACACCTTCACATGCCCACGACAACCACCAGGTCCAGAAATATTGCCAGCATTGCGGTCGCAACCTCACGGTCTTGGGTTCGACTACTGTGTGTCACTGGTATGGCCAGACTACCACAATGCATTTTGGCGGGCATCGCCGGCCTTGCCACATTGGCGAATGCAGCTACCGTCACACTTGATTGGAATATCACATGGGTCCGAGCAAACCCAGACGGTCTGGCTGAGCGTCCTGTCATCGGTATCAATGGGCAATGGCCAATTCCTTTGCTCAACTTCACGAAAGGTGATCGAGTCGTCGCAAACGTGCACAACCAGGTGAGATCGAGCGCAAGCTGTGCATGCATTTCTTCAACTGATATATAGTAGCTCGGTAATGAAAGCACTAGCATCCATTTCCACGGCCTATTCCAAAATGGCACCAACTCAATGGACGGCCCAGTCGGTGTAACGCAGTGCGGTATCGCTCCAGGCTCGAGTATGACCTATAACTTCACAATCGACCAGCCCGGAACGTATTGGTACCACTCTCACTCACGTGGTCAATATCCGGATGGACTTCGTGGTCAGTATGTGATCCACGATCCTGACAACCCCTACAAGTCGCAGTATGACGAAGAAGTCGCAATCAGTCTGTCAGACTGGTATCATGATGAGATGCCCGGCCTGCTCAAAAGCTTCATCAGCGTGTCCAATCCGACAGGAGCCGAGCCAGTACCAAACTCAGCACTCATGAATGATACGCAGAATTTCACCATGTCGGTCCGCCCGAAAACGACATACTTCTTCCGCCTCACCAATGTTGGCGCTTTTGCTGGGCAGTACTTTTGGATCGAAGGCCATGACATGACCATCATCGAAGTCGACGGTGTGTACACGGAGCCGGCAAAGACCAACATGATCTATGTAACTGCGGCGCAGCGGTATGGCGTTCTCGTGACTACGCGAAACGATAGTTCGGAAAACTTTGCCATGGTTGGAAGCATGGACACGGTGAGTTTGACCGTCGGCCAGAATACTAAGCATCGCTGACTGGTCGTAGGATCTCTTCGATTCTGTCCCCGAAGGTCTCAACACGAATGTCACCGGCTGGCTCATGTACGACGAAAAAGCACCGAAGCCGACTCCCGCCCTCCTAGATACTTTCGAGCCATTCGACGATTATACACTCGTGTCGCAAGACGGCCTCGAGATATACGATAATGTCGACTACTCTTTCAACCTTGACATGAAGATGGACAACCTTGGCGACGGCGCAAACTAGTAAGTCTTGGATGTTTTGATGATGGTGGGAAGTTATCTAATCAAATTTGCAGTGCTTTCTTCAACGATATCACCTACGTCGAGCCCAAGGTGCCCTCCCTGTATTCAGTTCTCACGACGGGGGATGCTGCCACAAACCCCGCTATCTACGGCCGCAATTCAAATGCGTATGTGCTGGAGAAAGGGCAAGTGGTCGAGATTGTTCTCAACAACGGTGATACGGGCAAGCACCCGTTCCATTTGCATGGGCACAACTTCCAAGTCGTCTGGCGGTCCGAAGAAGATGCCGGCTCATATGATCCGAACAACCACACCGCTTTCCCATCTGTTCCTATGCGGAGGGACACATTCATGGTCAGGCCACAAGGTAACTTTGTGGTGAGATTTGTTGCCGACAACCCTGGTGTCTGGTATGTACTGGACGAGTCACATACATGGAGATGCAGTGCTAACTGGTGACAGGTTCTTCCATTGGTACGCAAAACAAACGCTCCCGAGTGACCATTGAAACTAACTCCAAGCAGCCATCTCGACTGGCACCTCGCGTCCGGCCTCGCTGCCGTGATGGTCGAAGCTCCTCAAGAGCTTCAACGCACATTGAGCATCCCCGAAGATCACCTTCAAGCCTGCCGTGACAGTGGAACACCAACAAGAGGCAACGCCGCAGCAAACACCGTTGACCCACTGAACCTCAAAGGCGAGAACAAGAGCCCAGCACCTCTTCCAAGCGGCTTCACAGCCAGAGGAATCGTTGCATTGGTCTTCAGCTGTCTCAGCGCTTTCTTGGGAATGGGCGTCATCACCTGGTAAGTACAGACCATCCAGAGAAGGCGAGAACGGACAGGCGCTGACGTTTCACCTAGGTACGGCTTGGCACCTGTGAAGGCATAGATCGTTGCTGCGAGGTGTCTATGTAGGAGCTACGTACCGCACGATTCCGGAGAGGCTTTTCGGACATAGATGTGGCACATGCAGAACTGTCAGTGTGATGTTACCATGCCGCAGTCAGTCACCACTAGACATGATCTGATGCACGAGAAAGCTTTGAAGGCCGTTGGTTTCGAATCACATTCGCGTGCGATTGTACATACACCCTAGATTGGTGCCGAACATGTTGCTGTTAATGGAGCGCTACTTTCGTAAAGCGTCCTTTAGCTCCAATCCAGCATTCTTCACTTAATCTAGAAATTCTCGACCAGCTGGAGATGTTCCAATACCAAGCTGGAACAACTTCTGTACATTCCTTACAGCCCGAAGCCGCCGACAAATTCGAACGAGCAGGTGAGGCTGATGTGGCACAAGAAAGTCGGGACAGTCCAGCCCCAAGCACCTGTGCCCAGCGGAATGTAAAATTTTGATACGTCCGATCGTATTTCAAAACCTACGGATCGTCAGCGATCACACCACGAGTATCACAACTGTGAGATTGGGACTTGGCGAAAGTCGCCATTGGCTCTGAGGTCAGCGAGCGGTTGCCTTTCTTGGATTCGCTGTGTCACATCGCTGCCCTACTTTTTCGCCTAGTTGACACCGACCATGCATCGCGCAGCAGTGCGTCGTCAGTAGTGTAGGCCTCGACCATTTGTGTGGACACTAAGGAGCTTCGGTCAACAATGGAGCTGTATGTATTCCTGACTCTATAGCAAGACTGTGGTAGCGCCCGGGCGCTTCATCAACTGATATTGAGCTAATCATTATGCAAATAATTAGTACATGAAGACAGCACACATTCAATATTTTTCTAACGGATCGCTTCAATTCGATCTCCATATAACGAACAACGATGTATGATTGCTCTCTGCTTAGTCTGGTGCTGGATACACTCAGTAGGTAAGGCCATCCACCCGTGAGCATCGATGAAACACCAGCTGAACCAACATTTACACCGATCTGCAAGGTGTAAACAGCGGTGGAATGCGATGTCATCGTTCTTCCAAAGGACTACGAACTTGCGAATAGCTGAAGGCGTTCCACAGTAATTCCGCTTCCGTGGCGGAGTGATCAAGACTGAATGCAGGTGTCTTGGAAAAGACATAAAAGGTGTGTCCTGCCCTCACCCCAACAGATTTCCCCCTCTTTCCAGACACAGCCCAGAAGCCCATTGCAACCAATACCAAGCTTAACCACCACGTCAGCCGCTCATTCAAAATGAAGACCTCCACAATCCTCGCCACCGTCGCCAGCACGCTCTCCCTCGGCATCCAGCAAGTCTCAGCCAAGTGCTACGGCGACGGCGCGCCCTGGCCCAACAAAGAGGAAGCCCGCAACTTCGTTTACGAAGCCTGCCACAATCAAGGCGGGATGTTCGTAAGTGTAGAGATCATGGATCATACGACGTCCAAGACAGGTTGCTGATTGATACTCTTGCTCGCTGAACAGACGGGCAATTACGCTCCGCTGCAGCTGAAAGCCATGTGTCCGAGGTCCGGTAACCTGGGAGTCGAGTTTGTTGTTCAGAACCAAAATCGGGACACCAGCTTTGACCTGGGCGACGACGACTGCTCGGAGAGACTGAACGATGAGATTTTCGGCTGTGAGCATGGCGGCGAGTCGGTTATTGCTGGCTGGTACTTCCGGTAAGTTGCGTGGCAGTGCATATCGCTCGAGAGCGGAGTAGACTGACATGCTGAGTAGCGCAAGGCCTGGTGTCTGCTAGTTGCTTCTCCTTGGTGAGCAGCAGACCAAGCGTCATGGACGATGGTAGGCACGTGCCAAAAGAGGAGCTATGTGGAAAGAGTCCAGTTCGAAATTTCTCTTTGGACCCAATCTATGCATTTGTGGTTTCATGGAAGAGTCGGATATGCCAGCAGATGTCAGTCGTTACCGTCCGTAGTCTTCTCACAACTTTTCTTGTCTCTAAAGACATCATGTAATCCGATCGGTGGCTGCCGTCGCCGACCATGTTGTTGTCTGTCGAGTTCTCGTTCAAGCGCGGCAGAAAGACGGTCTAGAATCCACTCTGCTTCAGACTTGCTGCTCATGAGTGGCGAGTCCTTCGATAGCCATGTCCAGTTATGTAGAAAGCCGTTGGTTTGCGCGCGATTCGGCTTATGCTGATGCTTGTTTCCGGCGTGATGATGATCTGGCTTCTCTGGGTGGGCCGGGATCTCATTGGCGGTCTCTTCGCTCGACGATTTGTTCTCGGATCTTGTAGCCTCATCAGCGTCCGTGGCATCCGTGCCTTTTCGTGTAGCGTCATTCTTCGAATGATTTCTTTCAGCGGCGTCTTCAGCAAGTAGATCGTGTGTATTCTCCGTGGTCTCCATAGCCTTGGGTATTAGCCTGGCGGGTGCAATGTCGTCATGACCCTTGTGATGATCTTCGTTGCCAATCAGCATCAAGAAATACTCCCATTCACCCCAGCTGTATTGCTTTGGCGGAGATGTATTGAGATCCTTTTGCACGCTTCGACTCTCGCGGGCCAACACATAGTGGTAGAATTTGATATCGTTGCCCAGACGGTCGCCATCGTTGGTCCGAGCTACTCCGGTGACATGTGTCCTGAGCCTCTCCGCGAGCCGGTCCCTGACGACACTGTCAAAAGTGCCTGGATGTTCTGTGCTCTTCTTCCCTTTTGGAATGTCGCCAAGTATTCCAGGCAGGGTGATGTCTGGTACGGTACTCTGCGCCCAATCCACCAAGCGCTTGACCGACATTCTGAACCCAGCGCGGAAACCTTGTTCTCCTGGCAAAACAGTCACGGCACCGATCCAGACCGTGAAGTCAGAGAATGATTTGACAATAGTGTCGCCCATATTTGAGATAAGAATAGTCAGTGACGGTACGGCGAGCTGAGACCAGATGACGAAGAATGCCTTGCCGCTGTTCGATTGTGGGTGCAAATCTCCATATCCAATGGTGAGAAGGGAAGTGTAGGCGAAATAGAGCGCTTGAAGGTAGGTCCATTGTTGCGTATACTCTGTCTGTTGGAAGATTGCCGCGCCCACAAACCACAGAAGTAGCGCAAATGCTGCAGATGTCAGAAGTCCAAACCAGCGTCTTTCCCTTTCGCTAGCGGCTTGAACCCTTCGCATCGCAGTAAACTCTTCTCTTCTCCGTTGAGTCGGCGAGAGTGAAGGGTCAGTGTTGAAGTCAGCTTTGGCAAATGGCGATATTCTGATTGTCTGTTTGCGTTCATCCACGTGGTGAATTGCCTTGGATCGCTTCTTCTCTACAATCCTCATACTCAACTTCTCCTTTCCACGATCCAAAACCAGTGAGCGAATACTGCCGACTACCAGACCGATCATGAGGATGCCTCCAATTGCGAATGGGAACATAAGACCTTGACCAAGCGGAGTCGACGGCGAATAGTCGCCCAGTCCAACAGTAAGTAGCGTCACGTCAGCCCAATACACAGCATTCAAATACTCCCAGCCTTCGATGTTGCTGTAGACCAAAGCTCCAAGGAGAAGATAGGCGACGAAAGACATGGTTTGTAACATCAGTGTACGCTGAGGTCCGGTCAGTTCAAATTGCTTTCGGTAGCGGTCTGTGATTGCGCCGTAGACGGTCAAGAACATCAGACATCCTATGATGATGTAGATTGAGGCCGCGAAGATCCCGTAGTAGAAGGCACCTGTAAGTGCGTGCCGTTCATGTGGTATCGCTTCAGGCCTGGTGATAGCGTAGTTGGCTCTGCCACCCAGCACCGCCAGGTCGATGATGAGCAGGATGCCTGCAAGTAAGAAGCCAGCAATAGTGATTGGTTGCGCGACGGAGAACCTGACACGCTGAGCCATGTTGAGCAAAAGCGAGGCATTGCCGACCAGCGCGCAGACCAACGACGCGACGTTGAGTCCGATCAGGAAGGGTGGATCCGGCAGAGTTTGACCTGACTGCTCGCTGGTCGACTCGTTGCCGCCAGGAGGTATATATTGTCGCCAGTGGTACACGAGTGCACATATGTTGAAACCGCTTGCTAGGGGTCCGAAGGTGCCAGCAAGCAGAGGGCATGCTGTCGACGCGAACCACCATCGGCTCGGTTGCTTTGCATAATCAGCTTCTTGCGCGTGTTCGCGCTTCTCTTCCTCTTCCTGGCCTTCCACATCGTCGGCGCTCTGTTTGATGCGGTCTTCCACGCCTGGATCGATTGTGCTCATACTGGCATGGCGTGGCGGCTTAAACTTGAAGCCAAGGATGCAGGTGGATACAGGGTATACACGCGAGGATATGCATAAATCGGAGCTTCGGCCGATGACGACGTGGCGTTTCCATACCGCTGCACAGTGCAGGTGGCTTGTCACGAGCCTGTTCTTGATGCTGACGGGAACAGGTCATTTGGCCGCCTGAAGATTGTTACGAGCCAGGATAGTGTCCTATGGGCGCCAAGAATCAAGTATTGAGATCGTCAAGATTCCGTAGTTCAAGATCACCTGCTTCTACGAGTGGAGTACTGTGCCAAGGTCATGGCTGGAGACCTAAAGCGTGCACAACACTAGCCACGGTACTATTCCTCGATTCCGCCATGTGCCTTCGAAGCATAAAACATGCGTCCCTAAACATGTGATTTGTAACGCGTCCGCTGGAGTTGTTTTCAACACCGCAATCAACAAGCTCTCAAAACCCACCCTCCGGAACCGTGCCTCTTCCCTTCATCATATCCTTCCACTCAACACCCTCCGTCGCCCTATAAAGATACTCCATGACGCGATCGGGAATCAACTCTCCTCGGCCCACGTCTCTCATCCTCGCCACATAAACCACCAAATGAGCGTCGAAAGCAGTCGGATGCGCTGTACCAAACACCCAACTCGCACGGCGACCATTACCATCAGAAGCCTTCAGCATCCCCTCGACTTTGCCAAAGAGCTCTCTTGTCTGTGCAACGGCACGTTCGGCGCTCTCATGCTTCAGAGCCGGGATCTCCTTGTGTATGATACTATAGAATCGATTGTGAGTGAACGATTCATGCTGTCTCCGTGTCCAGATAACGCGCAGAATAATGGCGGTCCAGGGTCAACTTACACGTCGATCTTCCCATCCAGTGCCCTGCGATACCTTTCACTAACCCCCTCCGCATTCCTCCGTTCCAGCAAAGTGGCTATAGTCCTACAAGGAGCCATGTACTTCCCCGTAAACGTGAGCGCGTAGTAATCGATCGCATGCAACTCATCTAGCAACGTCCTCACCTCTCCCGCAAACTGCTCAGGCATCAGCCGAGGATAAGATTCGGCGATCCTGAACGTGATGTTCCTGCTGTCCGGCAGGATAGACCCGTCAGATTTCGAGACAAGAACGGGCACTTCACCGAGCGGATTGATGTCGCAGAGGAAAGATTCTTTCAGCTGATCAAAGTGTGGTGGCTTGAGGTGGACATGGCGCTTGCTGATGATCATTTCATTTTGTGGATCTGCAGCCGGACCACGCAGGGCGTAGGCATAGCGGACGAAGAGGGAGCGAGAGGAGAAGGTGAAGTGGTAGAGTGTGTAGGTTGAGTCTGATTGCATGGTCAATGTTGTGGAGTCTGCTGTGTTGTGTTGTGATAGCTTGTGGGCGATCTGAAAGTGTAGATGGAAGCTAGACACCGGCCCGGCCATAGTGATGCTCATATCTTTCGCTTGGACGAGTGAGTAAGACAGCAGAGCTATGCAATGCTCTTCCTTGTTACTCCGCTTTTGTCCTACGCCAATCTCACAGGATCATCTAGGTTTGGAATTCAGCCTCACATGAAGTCAAGATATGTTGTACCAAACATAGAATGCCGAAAATCACGATGTCAAAGAGAATAGCTGCGATCGCCAAAAGTCTAGGCCAAAGAAATTTGGAAGCCGGTCGAAATGAAACATGTAGCAATCCCTGCAATTGAGAGCTACAAGACCCGTCGACAAGCCACGAACCGAGTAAGCGGATGGCACCTCAGCATCGTGACCGCCACGCTGCAGGGGTCGAAGGCATACACGTATGATGTCCAATATAGAAACGCTGTCCGGCACCTCAAGAAAGGGTTCGGCATTCAGGTAATTCAGGTGGGGGTTGGAGTATCAGGGCATATGCAAATGCAGCTATCTAGGTGCTATAGCCTATGAGGTCTTTATTGCAGTTTTGTCAGATGTCGTATGACTTCCTGCCTGAGATTCTGTCAGATTTACCCGACAAAAGACCCGTCGAGGCGAAAGCGGATGTGCTTTATAAGTGTAGGCCTGGAAAGTTTGGCGTACGGGAAGTGCAAGAAACGGACATCTCCCCTCCAAAGGCGCCCTGCGCCAGAAACTCTGAATATTACAGGAACCCGCGGCATGCTTGCATTGCCGAGTTCCCATGCGAAATGTCGGCTAAGACCATCATCGAAATAGTCATTGAAACTGTCCAAAGCCGCCAGTGCAAGCAGTGAGCTCATTTCAAACTCTTGGCGATCTGGCATGGGTCCGCCCTTGCGCTGGATGACCCGTTGCGCAGCGTGGATCGTTATGTGTCGGTGGAAAGACCACGGCTTCGAATGCCTCCGAAAAATTTGGGAGGATGTTTGCCAATGATAGTTTGCTAATTCAAGGAATTCTTTCTCCTTCCTCGTGGGCTCAGGAGACGTAGGAGACCAGGAATAAAGTAAAAATCTCACGAGTGTTGAAACCATCAAAGCAATTCTCGGAGCTAGCGAAATTGATGGTTTCCCTCTCAGGGATGAGTCAAGGGTCTCCAAAACCAAGTCGGAGCAGACTCTGAGATGCAAATGGGTCAAATCTGGCTCTAACTGTGGATCTTCCCAGTCCGTCACCGAACAGCCTGTATTTTGGTCAACATACTGGGAAGCTTTTGCCAGCAGGAAGATCTTACGGAGGGATATCTGGGACGTGAAGAGCTCTCGGAAATCGGAGAAATTGTGATGGCACATTGTCAGCTGGAGACCGTTGAGATGTATCGGTCCACTCATGAGCTTGCCTATGCATCCCTCGCAAGGGCCATTGGCATCATTTTCAATGCTTGGACGGCACTATGAGAGGGTTTATCAGTACACCGTGAGAATGTTGTACATTCAGCTCTAAGCAGAGGCTGACTCACTGCTTTTTTCAACTCACGGCATCGTACGCAGGCACCTCGCTCGCGCGCGATACGCTCATGCTGGCCGCGCGGCTTCCCTTTCCTCGAATTTTGCTTTGGTGCGCTGTTGCCTTTGGCAGAGAGCTGAAAACATCGGTATCCATTACCAGCGGCGCGCTCCATCATCCTGTCACTCTTGGTCTTCCGTGGGATTGAAGATTTTGAAATGCGGACAGCCGTTAACGGTTGTCGCTTCGCCTTGCCGGGTTCGATCAAGGCAGATGATTCGAAACTCGATTTTTGCGGAAGAAATGGTAAGAGTGTTGAGAAGGATCCTCCCATCGGCGAGGAAATATTGGAAGTATGCCCCGCAGGTACTTCCACGTCGTTGTGTGGCGCATGATTCGATTCATCCGGGACCGGTAATGATGTAGCCTGAAAGGAGCTCTGATCAGTTGTGAAAAGTGATGAGAGCATCATTGTTGTCCGATCATTGTTGATGCTGAAATTTGAGAGTCGATTTTGAAACGAAGTTTCGAAAGTTGGTTGGGCTGTCTCATAGGGTACACCGGTAGAGAACATTCCCATGGCGTCTTGGCTGCTGGGAAAGAGCATATCGAGGCCAGGCTCGCTGTCTGAAGACATGAAGATGTCTTGATGTGCAATATGCTGATCTTTGACCGCTCCGGGGTTCATGGGAGCTTGCCAGTCCATGTGACCGTCTTTGTTGACGACATCGAAGTTGAATCCATATGAAGCAGTGACATCGTGGTTGGGGAGACAAATCTGATCGTCGTCGGGTGTTGTCTCATGCCCATCTATTGACAACGGATGCATGCCATTCTGAAAGTCCAAAAACTGACCAGCGGTCTTGTCATTGTATCCAAAACCGGACTTGAGGTCGAAAACAACGCCCTGGAGTTGTGAGGTCGAACTCGCAGCCATCGCTTCTTCAAATTCCGCCATTATTTCGAGTGGGAGCTGCTGGCTTCGTAGGTATGGAGCGACGCGTATTCGAGATCGTCCCGCGTCAGCAGTTCGCAATAAGAGGTTCAGTAGGCGCCGTTGGTACTAACAATGAAGCTGTGAAGCCGAGTGATGTGTATAGAAAGAAGAAGTAAATCCAGCGGGCAGAATCCA
This sequence comes from Cladosporium sp. VS III D KN 1, assembly GCA_019775635.1. Taxonomy (NCBI): domain Eukaryota; kingdom Fungi; phylum Ascomycota; class Dothideomycetes; order Cladosporiales; family Cladosporiaceae; genus Cladosporium; species Cladosporium sp. VS III D KN 1. Next base: position 1,486,119 of record JACWFN010000027.1, read on the forward strand.
GCTCAGTCTTCACAGCCTTTTGTACATACCTACTAGGTACCCAGGCCTGTCCGACGGCCCAAAGCAGCCTAGCCGCGCATATGCAGGTCGCCTGCACATGCCACGTCAAAGTCTGTCCGATGTGCTACACCAGGCAAGAGCCGATCTGTCCGATATTTCGAGAAAGGAGCTCAGTTGACGATCCATCACGTGTGTGTACGGCATGCTGTCAAGAGGCTGTCCGGCAAGCCCAAAGCGAGGAGCGGACAACATTGCAGTATCGTAAAACCCGCGCTGCTGGGTCGCAGGATGCACAAGTGCTGTCAAGAAGCCGTCCGACACTCTAGAAGAGTGCTTCGGACAGCAGTCCAACAAGTGAGCGCAGCACTCGCATACACGGGCATGAGGTCCTATATTTTGAACCTGTTCCGCCTTCATGGAGTAAGTCGACAGCCAGCACATTCGACTCCCACCACAGACACACACACACACAACCGCACAAATCCTCGCCATGTCCAACACGCTCCAAGCGATCATCGTTGCCATCAACGCCACAGGCCTCTTGGTGGCCTTCATGCAGCTGTGCCTCATGTGGGCGCACCGCGCTCGGCACGTCTCGACCAAGTCCGGCTCTAGCCAGCCATCCAGTCCAGTCCAGGTGCGTTCCCAGAGACTTGGGAGTTCGACGTCATCTAACATGCAGCACAGCCGAATGACGGACCCTATCGTGGCTGCTGAGAGTGGCTGCGTGGCCGAGCTGGTGCGAGTGTGGCTTGCATGGTGAGCTTTGTAGCCTCGCTTTTCGGGGTTTGCAGACACTGATTGGGCTGTAGAATGTTGTCGGCCAGTGCAGGAGGAGACTTGAGAGCTTTCGCGAAGACCGTGGAAGCAGCGTATCGCAGAGTGTTTGGTGGGTCGCAGTCTGGGTTTTGACAGTGCTGGCCAGCATGCTTTGCTTGATGGGTTTTGTTCGTCTTGGTCGAATGGGAAGACCTAGCTTGGAGACGTAGTCAACGAGTGGAGAGGGAGGATGGATCATTATGGCAGCTCCTGTCATGAGTATCGTGGACAGAGTCAAAGTTTACAAGGGTATCATCGTACGAATCTCGCTCCAGCGCGTCATATTCCCATCCTTTAGTTGAAGACACTTCCCGTTCCCCAGCCATTACCCGCAAGACCTGGGCTGGCTCTGCCCTTCTGATACAGCCACTTGCTGTTCAAGCCCACGCTCGCGCGTCCACTCTTGGCAGGACTTGACAAGGCATCAAAGTCGGCGCCCATAGGACTTCCTCGCGATGATCCCATACTTCCCCGGCGGCCCATCTCTGAGTTGCCAAACATCTTATCCTTCAAAGGTGAAGCAGAGAATGGGCTTCCACCCAGAGATCCTCTCCTTGAGCTTGCGAACGGCGAGTTGATGCTGCCGTCGAGCGGGCTGCCGCGGCCAGACAGAGGAGAGCCACGTGCCTGGACGCGTAGAGAGTCGGCGAAACTGCCAGCAGAGCCGAAGGAAGAGCGAGGTGTGGCGCTACGAGAGTAGCGAGGGGGTGTCACGTATTGTGCTTCTTCTTGAGGTGTTGCTGGACGGCTCATAGGAGGCAATCCCAGTGCATGTCTTTGTTGTGGTGTGAGGGGGATGTCCTCGCAAGCGTCCGGACGGCGGAAGAGAGGTGAGAGTGTGATGGCCATGTTGATCAGCAGGACGATCTGGAGGGTGTACACCGAGTAGTTTGCGTAAGGCGTGTTGCGGATGAATTGGATTGGGATACTAGGGCGGGTCAGCTTCAGCAAATCGAGCAACATTGCTAGAGAGACATACGAATTGAGGTATGGCTGGGCGATGAATGTGAAGACAATGACAGCGGCATTGAGAATCACGATTTTTGAGTCTGCAGGGTTGAAGCAACTGGCATTTTGGCGGCGGACGATTTCGTCCATACGAGGATGCTGCCACCTGCCAGGCGTCGAGATTGCTGGAGAAGCATCGTATGCGCGTGATGGGGATGCTGTGCCCTTTTGCGGGGTGAGGGCTGCTATGGGGTGTGCAATTGCATTCTTTGCCTTTGTCGCCGGCGATTGAGAGTGCGAGAGGGAGTTGGCCGGGCGAGACAAGCTGTGTGTCGAGGTCGACTGGACCAGCGAGGTTGAAGACATACTCGGGAAGAGTTTACGGCGTAGTTTCTAGCTGTGCTGGCGGTGGTCGTGTATGATGTTTGGTGGTATTTTCGCTTGCTGTGTTGTTAGTAAGGTTAGTAGTGGCAGTGGCAGCAGCAATGGCTCAGCTCAACGCATGGTCGTGTTGTGGTGGTTGTCGGTGTGATCGAGGGCGCATGGTGAAAGTCGTGTTTCGAGGTTGCTATGGAAGGCGCCGGCCAATCAGCGCCGATCGGCATCTCGCGTGCAGATGCGCCGGCTTCCGGCATCCTTCGAGGCTCACTCGAGGCTAACCCTTCCTGACAGCTACCCCACTGACGCAACCCTGCTACTTTCGGATTACACCTTTCGCGGCCGAGTTCAGCTCATTCACTGACAATTTGTCGTCTGCTCGACTTCCTTTCTTGGAGCACCTGGAGAACATGCCTGTCCTCCTCGAGACGCTCGATCAGAAGATCGCTACCACGCTCTCAGACTGGAACCTCTGCACCACTCTGATCGCAGTCTCAATCGTTGCCTTCCTTGCTTACCCGATTATCTACCCGAGTGAGCCGGACACACATCCTCTTCTTCTGGCCCGACAAGCTTCAGCAGCGCCTGTACGAAACAAAAATGAATCGGCTATCTACCGCAGTCCGGAGATCCCTCATGGCTACCCGCTGAAGACTGGACTCAATGTGAAGCAACCGGACGAGCCTCGCTGGAAGAGTGGAAAGGATGGAGACATTAGGGATATCTGGCGTGAGGTCCTCAAGGGAGGCCGTGTTGGCACAGACGGAAAAGAAGTGCCTCAAGGTACTATCGTGAGCGTCTTTGGCAAAGAGAAGGTTGAAGAGCATGATCTGGCCAAGCTCAGCAAGCAGATCAATGTCTTGGGCAAGTATTGGAAAGAGGCCGGTCAAGGAAAAGTGGCTATCTACCTGCCCAACAATATCGAATACCTCTTGACTATCTTCGGTGAGTTTGCTCGTCTTCATTCGCTTTGTCCATGTGGCTAATGCATTGCAGCTTGCGCTTTCTACGGTCTGACACCAGTCCTTCTCCCATATGACCTGCCTCCTGCGAAGCTTTACGAGCTTCTCAACCTCGTCAATGCCGATACTCTGGTTTGCGAAGCCGGCACTATTCCCACCGACGATGTGGCCCGCGAGTGCAAGAACCTCCGTCTAATCACTTCGGTCGTGCCCCAATCAGCCCGCCACATGGACTGGGCCGGTGTGCCCGAATCTGCTCAAAGCCGCCTAAAGATCAGCGTTTGGAACGACATCTTCGAAGACAGTGCAGCAACTGCTCCATCGACCCCTCCTGGCAACGACATCGTCGAAAAAGCAAGCGACATCGTGACAATCTGGCAATCGACTGATAGCGCCGTCAAGCCAACAATCACAACCTTCACACAGTCGAACGTCGTCTCCTCTGTCGCTGCACTCATCACTGCTCTCCCTCTCCGCCAGCGTATCACGCCCAGCGACCTGCTTCTCCCCGCAGACAGCTTCTCACACACCTACACCCTGGCCTGGACATTCGCCGCTCTCTTCACCCATGCCTCCCTCGCAATCAACAGCGTCGCCGGTCCCAGCGTTTCTCTCGCCGCAGCCACCCGCTCAATTTCACCAACGATAATCATCGCCTCGCCCTCAACCCTCTCCGAGCTCCACGCCGAAACAACAAAAACAATCACCTCACCCCTCCACAAACTCGGCCTCTTCACCCAATCCCAATCCCTCTCCGCAGGCCGCATGCCCGGCTCCTCCCTCTTCCTCCCCTCAAGCTCTGCAACCTCCAACTCTCCTGGCAAACTCCGCCTCATCCTCACAGCCGACCGCATGGACCTCGACACCCCACCCCTAAGCAGCGCAACCCTCTCCGACCTGCGCATATTCACCCGCGCCCGCATCGTCTACGCCCTCACAGCCAGCGCCGTCTTCGGCGCTATCACGCAGACGCACGTCTTCGACTACCGTCGTGAGGAGGGCGAGGGTCACAGTCGCTTCGGTGCGCCTGTGAGTTCTGTTGAGATTCGCCTGCTTGGGAAGAATGGCGACGCAGAGGTTGCGAAGAGCGAGCCTGTTGGTGAGCTTGTTGTTTCAGGCCCGTCAGTGGTGGGTGGCGAGTGGAAGAGTGGGAGGCGGGCGAGGATTGCAGAGGATGGATGTTTGGGGTATGCTTGAGTGATGGTCTTGCCTAGGTACAAAGAGATGGTGCGATTCAGGCTCAGCAGGTTGTTTCTAGAAGTAAGTGGTAGCATAGCGTAGATATGACCAGCATTGGCTGCCAAGAGAAATCTTTCGGCATAATGATACAACGCGATCTCTGCCCTCATCTCATCTTTCCTTTTCGAAGCCCCAAGCGCACATGGGTACTGAAGACAAATCTCCACTACGTGATCCGGAACCGTGTGGTGGATACCACGGTAAGTGGTGAAATCTTGGAGCATTGGTTTTTGTCAATCGTTGAATTCTTATTTTTTTTTTCTCTTACAGTTCTCCACACAATATATTTTGTTACACCCAGACTTCCCATCCCGTGCCCCATCTCTTTTGGTACGATACAAAAGCGGTCTATCAATATGTGTGAAATGTCCCATCCCGAGCTTCTTGCAAGGCTGCAGAAGCTCGGACGTTTGCAGAAAGGCAACACTGATGGATTCGAAAGGCGAAACACAAAGGCGGAACACAAAGCCAAAAAGTCAAAAAGCAAAATTACACCTCCTCTTCATCGAGCATTTGGCCCACGCACAGCTGATGAGCCGCTTGATCCGAGCCCTTTTCGCCCGGCGTGATGACTTCACCGCCAGAGTGGACTGCCGGAGGGCTTGGGACGATGCCTGCGAGCCTCTGAGATTCTGCGCATCCTGCTTGTGTTTTGGCGTCTAGTGACCTGGCGGTGTGGTGGGTGGTAGGTGGGTGGGTGCACGTTCGTGTTGTAATGCGCGGTGAGAGCGCGTGTCCTTCGCGCGATCTATGCGATTCGGGGCGGCTTTTCCAGCGCTGAGATGTTGTTGTCGGCGTTGTCGCCACGCCTGCGAGCATGTTGTGACTCCTGACACCAGGTTGCTCTGGAGGTCCGAGCACAAGCAGGATCGCACGTTCCAATCAGCCTCGCAGTATTTTTGTCGATATCAGTTCGCGAGTTCATCCAGCTCGCCATCCAATAGGGTTCGACCGTCCAGCGCCATCAGCATCGTCCAAAGCTGCTCTCTTAGCTCCAATAGCCGCGCCCTTCTCTTCAGCCTGCTTGAACATATTCATCGTGTGCTCCCAAACGCGTGGGCCCAGGTTGATTGCTCTGTATTGGCCCAGTACACGCTCATCTCCCGCCGGTTTCGAGTCCCAGTCCAGCAGGTATGCGCCGGAACCTTTCACGTCGTCCGAGCCTGCCATGACATCGAGGCGAGCTTCCACGGGCACGCCAGGAGCGTCGCTGTCGCCGCGGCAGGATGCGCCTTGCCATTTCTTTGCTGGATAGCACATGCTTGTGAGCTGGAAGAAGTGGCGTTCACCGCTTTCTTGGACGTTGAGGATCCAGGGTGTCATGACGGCGTACATGACCTTGACTGCGAGGCGGATGGGCCCATTTAGTTGGTTGGCAATTCCAGTCTTGACGGTGCCGGGGTATGAGTGCATGAACGTTGTGCCCGGATACCGTTTGGCAAATTCCTCCATCATGAAGTCGGTGAACACAGTACAGTGGGCGAGAGCGGCGTGTAGGGTGAAATTGTGGCGAAGATCAAGATCGTCCACTCGAATCTCACCTTCAGAGCCTGCGGCGAGGACACTGTTGACGCGGCTGAGCTGGCCGAGGTCAGAAGCGGCCGTAAGATTAGGCATGAGATTGACCACAAAGCGCATGCGAGAGTAGTAATTGACAGCCATCTTCTTATCGAGGCCTTCTTCTGATTCTTTACGGCCTTTGAGGGTCATGTAGCCAGCTGTGAGGAAGAGTGCGTTGATTACAGGTTCTCTGACGCGCAAATCGGCACATACTTGGTCGACAGTGCGGATGAGAGTGATGTCTTTTTGGATGAAAGTCGCTTTGCCTTCAGGATTCAGAAGTTTGAGCTCGGAGATGATCCGATCAGCTTCTTCTTGTCGCCTGTTGAATATTCGACGTCAGTTCTGTTGCTGGTTATATTGCTGGCCACTTGAATTGGACCACCAGCATAGAGCATTGCAGACGACGATTACACCACTCACCTTCCAACAATATATATGCGTGGCCTCACAGTACGCTTGAACAATTCCATAGCCGTGGACTCGCCAATGCCGCCGGTGCCACCGACGAAGATGGCGACAAAGTCCTTGACATAGTCGGCTGCGGCAGCATTGCTGGCTCGAATGGATTCGCTCGAGACCATTTCCAAGGATTCACCGAAGAAAGAAGACAGCGCATCGAAGGGTGGACTGTAGTTACGGCACAGTCCCACGCCGAGTCAAGGTGCTGTTGGAAAGGCCTTCGGTGGCGCGGCGAGCCGAGCTGCGGGAACGTGTCCGTAATGCGCGCTTGATGATTGCGAGAAGGCGCGCAATGACGAGGCCGCGATTCTGCCGTATAATGCTGGTCGATCGTCTTTGTGTGTGGCTCAAACGAATGTGGTGCGTGGGCGTGATCTGTAGGGCTGGCGACGAAGGATGGTGGGTTGTTACTGTGGACCTGCTCGATGGTGCTCAACTTGACTTGACTTGACTCGACTTCAGACGTCTGCCTCAGCTCAGCTCGGGTGTCACCTCTCCCTTCACACGCGCATGCGGTCGGCTGCCGGCAGTGGTAGCTCGTAGATCGCAGTCTCACTCGTCAGGTACGCTGGCGATCGAAGAGTGGGCGGAAAGGAATTTTTTCTGGGTGGAAGAGTACGTATGGATTATGCAATGGAAGCTGGTAGACTGACGCCACACCCACAATCTTTCCCCAGATCGCAGCGTCACCGAGAATCTCATCGCGCCGTGCCATCGCGGGCATCGTGCCAACCACGTGTCCGTGCCACCGGAGACAACTCCCGCGCCTCTGCGACCGCACCTCTTCTTGTCTTAGTCTGTGTTTTGTGCTCGCATTGCAAGCTCGAACACGGCCAATACGCCGAAGCATCCTTGTACATGTTCTCTTTCAAAACACAGGTGTCAAATCAGACGGAGAAGCTATTCAATTCTCATGCAAGTCATCAGTAACCCTTGTCGTGATCGGCAGGAACGCGAGTCAAGCCTGTTGCGTGTGGCTAAGGGTGCTTGCATAAGTAATTTATGTTGGTGGAACTGCACAACTCGAGTATAGAAAACGAGGTTGAGGACTTCAGTTTGTTCATGCAAGACATCACATTTGGCCAATACCACTCGAGTGTGGAAGCGGGAAGAAAGTGACATTGTCGAATCTCATGGACGACGACCACGCCACATCCTACTACAACGCAATCGCAGCTGTCATTTTAATGTTGCTCGGGTCTCATTCTCCGGGTTCCCACTGATACCAGTTTTTACCTTCGCATTCCTGTACAACCAGACTGAACTCCACATGGATGGACGTGTCGCACATGGATCTCAACCTTTATACCGCCGCAGCAATAGCATCAACCAGAGGCTCCAGCAGAGACCATCCCAAGTCAAAGCTAGGAGCTGCTCTGGATACGTCGCTCGAAATATTCCAAGATGTTCTTCAGGTCGTTTTTATCCCAATCACGTCCCTCCGCGCGGGCTGCAACACCGATAAATTTCCAAGAGAGTCTCAATCCCTCCTGGTCCCTGCGGGACGTGAAAGGATAATGTAAACGGCGAGCGACCCAAGTTCCGCCCTCCTCCTTTAAGAACTGTCTGAATTGGTCAGGAATCTTGTTGATGCTGTCCTTCTTTGGCCTGTAGCATCCAAGACAATCCATATACAGAGCAACAAGCGCTCTTTCCGGAACGGTCAAGTTGTCCAGATCCCAAGGGGACAGTGTGGCCGCCCAAGCCACGTAATCAGCCAGCTCCTCCGCCGGACGTTTCACCTCGCGCGTGAAGACGACTGTGCTGCACGGTTTGTCGGACAACCACGAGGGGGAGAACTCGATGGTCGGGAGGACCGGATAAGCTGCCAGATCAACTTCGTCGAGCCAGTTCCGCGTGGTGGCAATTTGCTCGAGAGTCTGGACGGGGACCTTTAGGTATGTAACAGACGCGTAGTAGAGTTTCAGCGACTCGCGTCGAATCTGCCTACTGACTTGCGTCAAGGGATGCGGCGTGAGTGTGCTCTCAGTCTCGGCATCAAAGGTGTACTGGTAGATCGCGTTGCGAAGCTCTGCGGAAAGTCCGAGGAGATTCAGTTTGTGATCGCGATTGTCGGATGCATGGGCGTCTGCGAGGGCGGTAGGAGACATTTTGTCGATGTAGCGAGGCAACGCAGATGTGCTGATGTTGGCAAGTTCTGATCATATACCGCGTTAGCAAACCATACTGAGCAAGCGCGAAGACTGCGGCACATATCTCAAATTTTGCAGGTACATACCAAAGCTAGCCCTTGAGGAGCCGTGGTTCGCGATATTGGGTGCGGTTGGTGGCCGGAAAGGTGGTATTGTGGAGGAGCGCGGATGGAATCGGTGGTCTTTGTGCGCGGCAGCCCAAAGAATAAGTAATGTGCCAAAAGTTGTCGCGGGGTTGGTCACGTGCTTTCGTGTGAAGTGAATGTGATAACTGATGACGGAGTTTCACATGCGCTCTATCTTCAATTTCATTGACGGCAGTAATATAGAAGACTTGAAGCGAGTTATACAATCACTGCATCCTATTACCAAGCACCAAAACTATCAACGTCTTTCCGCGCAAGTTCCACCCACCCATCGAAGTTCAAGCAATCTTGGTCTCTCGTTCGCGATCTCAGATGATCCCATTGTCAAGTGTCTTCAGCCTCGTGGTGGCGAATGATGTGTTCAAAGAAGTCAACTGTTTGCTTCAGGTATCAGAGATCAGGTCTTGACAGCTCACTCATCCACGAACAAGAGGTATCAGGTTCATCGGAATCCCAATCAGACTCAGTATAATTGGTCTCGTCAAAATCAGAGTTAGGAGAGCCGGGCAAATGGTGCTCAAAAGCATCTAAGATCTCCTCCAGTGCGTCTTTATCCCAATCACGCCCTGCCATTCGTTTCGCGATATCGGCGAACATGCGTGGAAAGATCATGGGCGAAGGGTGACCATATGGACCCCAACTGCGTTTGATCCACAAGCCGTCCTGCTCGACGACTTTTTTGAAGCGCTCGAAGCCCTCTCCAATGTGGGAGTCCGGTTCTAGTGTCAACTCCGCGTGATAAATGTACTGACGATAAAGGTGAGTCACAGCGCTCTCATAGCCCATGTGCATGTACCGCGGTAATTCTTTCGATGGGCGATATACCAGGAGATCAAAATCCATAATAGCGTTGAATTCGTCGACGTCGTCGCGCAGAATGAAAGTAAATACGAAGGTCGGCAGCTTGGGAAACGCTGCCAAGTCGACCGTACGAAGCCAATCCCTTGTGTGCGAAATCTTGGAGGCGTCCACGGGTAATTCGAGGCTTTTGGCGAAGGTGTAGTATACAGGCATACTCTCGTGGCGAATCTGTCTGTTGACTCTTGTCAAGGCATATGGTGCGAGTTTTTGTTTGGTTGTCTCGGGCTCGATAGCAAATGCATATTTGTAGATATCGACGCGAAGCTCAGCAGGCAACCCGAGAAAGCTGGGCTCTTGGACGTGGTTGAGGTGTAAAGGTGTTTACAAGAATGGAGAAGAACCAGACAGTGCGGAAGACATCGTGATTACAATCCCAAAGCGCGGTGCCGAGCGGCGTGAAGGTTGACGTGGTGTTTCAGTAGTTGAAGATGGCCGAGTGTCTGATCTTGTTCGCGATCAAAGCTGATTATCGGCGTGACGGGTGTGTGAATCCAAGCGGAAAGAATTCTGGGAGCTTCGAGGTGTTCTTGTTCAGCGCGAGTGACGCGGGTCGGCAGCTTTCACTTACAGCTTGAGGCTGCAGTGAGTATAGCGCGCGTTAGTGCGAAGTGAGCCGGAAAGCTGTCACGTACAATGATTGGGCGTGAGTGACCACGATAGTAGCTGTTTCATCTTGTCGCTCCAGTGAAGGCTTGGAGCTTCAGCCTTTTTCTTGGTGGCATGCGGCGCTTTGATACAACCTTCACTTGCTAACCTGGAAAGATAGAGATTCAATCCCTTGAGCAGACTCTTGGTATACTTGAATACGAAAGATTGTTTGGAGTACGGTTTGATTTATGCTGCAGTCTTTTACTAAACATTGACCTTGCCATTCACGGGTCTTCCATCCAAAAAATCAAGCAATGCTCTGTCCAGGCGGACCAGTCGCACTGCCTGCCATCCACTCATATGCCGCACGCCTCTAGTCTGGACCAACATGACTCTGATCTCTAGGATTCACATAGCCGATGTAGAACCATCGTCAGACTCAGTCATGCTGCTAATGCGGGACTGGATGCTGCTCGAACCAATCCAGGATCTCTTCCAGAACGTCCTTGTCCCAATTATGCCCTTCTATGCGTTTCTCAATACTCGCAAGCTTGCGGTGGAGACCTGAATAGGAGTACCAGGTAGGGTATGAGACAACCCGTTGGATCCACGTACCATCCTGCTCCATGACTTTTTTGTAGCGCTCGAAACCCTTGCAGACGTGAGAATTAGGCCTCATCTCTTCCAGATCGCCAAGATGAACGTAGTCGCGGTAGAGGTGAGTCACAGCTTTGTCGTAGCCCATGTGCATGAAATTTTGCAACTCCCGTGCCGGAAGATGTTCCCAGCGGAAGGCATGTAGGCTTGCTGTGTACCGCCTGCCAGGCTCGGGGACAATGAAGCTGAGGCCTGGCGCTTTGGGAAACGCTGTCAGGTCAATCTCATGGAGAAATTTTCTCGTACTGGTAACTTCGTTGTCCACAGGTAGCCTGAGCCATTCAACGGAGGCGCAGTATGTAGGCATACTTTCATGGCGAATCTGTCGGTTGACTTTTGCCCAGGCAAATGGAGCAAAGTTATACCTGAGCGACGTGAAGTCGTATTCCTTCGCCGCGCTCTCGGCGGCCAAGGTGTGCTCATAGATCGCAATGCGCAGCTCGGTGGGTAGGCTCAGAAAGGTAGGCTCACTGGGGCGGTGTGCGGACGTCTATGTGTTCGTAGGAGCGGTCGAGGAAATGGCGTCTGTAGTCCCAACGCGCGGTCTTCCGGAGCGAAAAGCTATCGAGGTGATCTTTTGCATGCTTGAAGATGAGCAGGAATCCTGAACTTTTCCGCGACCAAAATTGGGATAATTGGCGGTACAAATGTACCTAGAATGCTCCACGCAGAAGAGGTGCTAAGTTCGCGTCGAGGCTTTGAAGCGCTCTTAACCGGCTCGAGTGACGTGGGGTGATACCTTTCACTTACGACTTGTCCCTGGATGGCACTGTGAGTGCGAGGTGGGCGTGAGCGAGCGAGCGAACGCTCTGCGAAGCTTCATCGTCGCATATTGCGCTTTGACTTCACCTTCACTTACTAGCGCAGTGGTATCAGCTGTTCAAGAAGAACATTGTTCACACTTCGGCGCTTAGCATACAAACTTGGTAAGCAGCCGTCCAGCCTTGGTATTACAGAAGGTTAGAGTTCCGAGTCATTTCCACATGTATCGTGATTCTTAGCGTTCAGCCGTGTGGGGCAATTGCCTCGAATCATCGCTGCAAGAAGAAGAGACACAGTGCTTGCAAATGTTAAATTCGAAGGAAGCGCCATCAACGACCTCTAAGGTCCGCCAAAAACTCAACAATACTCTCCAAATCAGCCGCGACCCATTCCTTTCCTTTGTTTCGCAGCGCAAGCTCTTTGAAGAATGCGTTGTATCGGCACTCGGTGTATCCGAGGGATACTAGACGGTCGCTATGAGCGCTCATGCGATGCAAGACCCAGACGCCGCCTTTGGACATGACACCTTCGAACTCAGCGATGATGCCTGCGGGAATGTCTCCGCATACGATGTTATACGCCTCGGCGACTCGTTGTGCATCGCTGGTCTCCTCGCGCGTAGCGCTGATACGCGTGACGCTATCGGCCGCATCATAAAGAGCGCGAAAGGTGTATTCAAAGTTTGCCAGGATGGGACCTGCCTGCAACTCGGCTGACTTCGTCCACTGTCTCGCCTTGAAGACGTCCTGCCATGTAAACAGAGGCACTTTGATGATATGGCCGGGCTTGGAAATGTTGGAGATCAAGTCCGTTTCGATCTCGGGCGGTTTGGACTGAGCGGCTGTGGCAACAGTGCTCGCTTGTTCTGTATCTAGAGTTTCGCAAGGAGGGTCCAAGTCCATCGAGCTATCTTTGCGAGCTTCGTTGGTTTTGCCGTCAGAGGATGAGGGTGGCGAGACGGTGGAGTCCCTTGTCTGTGACATCTTGTAAAATGGTCTTTTGAGTAAATGTTGGAAGGATGCAGGATCTATTTCTGCTTCGATACGCGGCATAAATACGGTGCCGCAAATTGAGGTCAAGTGAAAGTAAGCTGCATGTGATTACTTTCGTGGCAAGTGACTGGCTTCCGAGCGGCTTAATCGTCCCTGCTTGCCGAAGCCGCACGAGGTGAGAAGGTCCACACAAATAGTGAAAGGAGGTGCGAAGCAAATGGATTCGTTTCATGAAAGTATAGTGCATCATCCGCTTGTCTTCGAAGCCCTCCAACTGCGCAGGCTTCCATAGGGTTTAAGAATATTCAAGACAAGGAGCCAAAGGAAAAAGCGCCATGCGTCAGGAAAAGAATCCCTGGAGTTTGCTCTTCTTACTGCCGGGATGATCTAAAGAAACTCGTTTCCCAGCCAGTCGCCTATTGATCGCCCGTATTCGATCGCAGGCAAGAACATGTTGGAGTTGACTTCGACGCCGTTGTCGCTAGTGAGACCTTGATACTCGAAAGCGCCTCGCATGTTGGAGTAATCGGGTGCCATGCTTGCAAAGAAGTCGAGGTCTGCCGTATCACTAAGATTAGATCGCTCGTTGGTCAAAGGTGCCGAGATAGGTGTGTCTTTGGGCACACTCTGATGTCCACTGATTCCCATCGACCCAATCAGGTTGAACTCGACAGATGAGTCAGTTTTAAAATGAATATTTCTGGGCTTGGGTATCAATGTGTTGCTCTTCAGAGAGACGTCCGTCTCACGAGGATGCTGCCCTGCGGTCTCAAAGAGTAATAGTCGACCGAGAAGGCTCACATTAAGCGTCCACGACTGTTGTGCACCAACAAGCTGGTCGTCGGGCTGAGCCAGTGGAACTACACTGTCCCTCAGACTCTCGAGGTTCTCAACCTGTACTTGTGTCAGCTGTGAGACCAATGAATAGGTGTACTATAGTGCTTACCATGGTTTGAACAATCGGCCACGTCTTGCCTGCAACTTGAACGAAACGTAAGCACCTTTCAAACCCTTCTTCCGATTTTGAGCTTGGCTCTGCATCTTGGACGAAGCTGTTCTGCAGATGTATAGTGGCAATGACAACAACACAGTGGACCACAGAGGGGTCGGTGACAACAAATTGGTTGTTCTCCAGTGGGTCGATGAGGTGCATGATCCAGCCAGCGTGTCGGGTAATCTGTTCCCACGAGTGTTGAATGAATGATTGTGGCATCGCGTCTTTGAAATGTTTCAACCTGAGCGAGAGCAGGTATGGGTGATTCAGTAAGCAAGGAATCGCAAAGTACATCATTTAGACTGCTAGCCATGGTTGCCAATAATGCCGTTGTCGCTGCAAAGCCGCAGGATCTTGATCGAAGAAGCAATTCACCCCATACCTAAACTCCCTGGGAACGGTGCTATCGATCTTGTAGTGCCCGATCATCATTCTCGAGAAATCCGATTGCGGGAACCAAGGAGGTGGCTCATTAGCCTTGGGTCGACAGGCGACGTAAGCGCGAACCATGTGCCAAACTTGTGCCAGTTCTGAATTACATCTCAGAAGACCTTCCTGACAAGGGTCTCTAGGAGTCGGTGCTGTCATCGTTGATTGTAGAGGCGACCTGTCGGTCTGGAGGTAGTTCATCCCGAAGAAACAATTCGGATCAGTCAATTTGCTTACAGTACCCTGAGTTGCGGTTTCGGCAAGTTCGACGGAGGTCATCCTGACTGCTGAATAATGCTATCGGTTGTTTGTGACACCATATGAAGTACGACTCCACGATGCTGTCTAAATCGGAGGCGTGTATCGGGGATCCAGTCCTACACCTCATCAGCATTCAAATCATTGCATCTTACATATCGTCGATGACTTGCTCATTGTATTGTGGAGAGTCTACTACCTGATCGCCTGTCAGGAAAGCTTGAGGTGTTCTCCCTGTAGTTTGTTGCACCTGTGGCGCAGATACCGAAGCGGCCGTGGCTGCGCTTTTCAGGACCACGTTAAGCGACACGACTGGCTAGCTCATTGTAATGTCCATTGGTTACTCTAGCGACCACAGCAGTCGTTCCATCTTCGATTCCATGGCCGCCAGTCTCTGTTCCACTTCTGAGTATGCATCAAATACTCGAAGCCCAGTAGATCATACCGTTGGTACATCGGGGCTCACGTAGCCGTGCTCATGTAGCCGTGCTCATGTTCAGTATAGCTGTAGACACATCTCTGTCTAAGACGGCGACAATGCGAGCAGACTGGTCTCTCGCCAGGGCAATAGATCTGTATGGTGTTCCCTGCCAGGGTACTTTTTCCTCAAGCATCACATCACTGTAAATCCGCGTTCGAGATATCGGATTTGGGCTGTAAAGTCATCGAAGAAAGTGAAGGATACGACTTGACGATGCCCATATGTTCGTGTGCCAAGTCATGCAAGTGAAGGCGAGTATTTGATAAATTGGCAGATGGCCGCTGGAACACCGTAGTGGTTCAGACGAAGGCCCTTGCAATACAAGCAAATATCAATAGATACGTGGACACTCGTTCCGTCTTAGACGCCATCCTGTCAAGAAGGTGGCTCCATCCAGTACCCCCAGCCCAAGTGACGTGGGTGAAGTTGCCGCTTTGGGAACCGAAGTTGACATCAGCGCGTGAGGTGCGCGGAAGCCTGCCGCTCAACTTTCTTGAAACATTCGCAAGAGAAATCACCTTAACATCGTTTCGCGACACACGGTCGCCTTCTGAAGATAATTTGTGCACGGAGTGAAATTCAGATCTATCAAGCGCCATGTCTACACCGAATAGGGCCGGCGCCGGCGCGAAGACAATGTCTTCGCGTCTCGCGAACATGAAGGTTTGTGTCCAAATATGCTTGATGAAGTGAAGAGAGAAGACCCAAACTGACGATTATGCTATAGTTCATGCAGCGCTCAGGCGCATCGGAGTCTCCAGCACCAGGAACGCCCGAGCAGCCTTCGAGTAAGAGGCAGCGCATGTCAAACGGCACATACAACTCCAGCCCGGGCTCAACGCCTGGGTCAGAGCATCCAAGGATTCATACACCAGAAGAGAAGAAGCAGATGGAGGCTTCAGAACGCGAAGCTGCTGCAAAAGGCGAGACGAAGTGGTATCTTAGTGTGAAGCAAGCGGCGAAACCCACAGAGCAATCGCCCCTGCGGATCATTTCCACAGGGTACGGCGCGCTGGACTCGGGTAGAGGAGCACAGTACAGCGATTCTGAGGAGGAAGAGGAGGATGCGCCTGTCACAACGAATGCGCCAGGGAGGATGAACTTTGGCAACTTCAACAAGAAACAACCAGTAAGTTGATGAGCAGACATGGCAGTTCGCAGCAATGGCTTACAATTGATTGCAGAAACCGCCACAAGACTCCGGATCATCGGGCGAAAGTTCATCAGAATCCGAATCAGAGAGCGACGAAGACGAGGAAGATGACCCTACCGGCGCAAAGGCTTTGATCAAGCAATCAAGAAAAGAAGCTGGAGACAGAGCTCGCGCCGAGCGTAAAGCACAGAGGAAAGCAGAGAAGAAGGAAGCGGCACGATTAGCCGATTCACGGAGGAAGAAGGAGGTAAATTTGAACAAAGTCACGAGCATATCTGGGTCCGGCAAGCCCTCTGCCTCAGCGGCGTCGATGGTCTGCCACAACTGCGGAAAGAAGGGACACATCAAGGCACAGTGCCCCAGCGCATCGAAGAGATCCAGCAAAGGTCTCAATTATTGAGCTCTGATGAACTATGTATTAGTAAGACCGCAATTTGCAGCTGAGCTTTTGACTCTGGCTAGCCAAACATCAGCTCAGCTTTTCTAGATACCCATGATCGCAAATGAAAGCAAAGGCACCTCAGAATTTCTTGTCGATTCGCGCTGTGAACACATCGACTTCGATCTTTCGGCTACCACACTCACGCAACAAATACCACTGAAAGCCAAATCTGTGAGATGCCACCATCACATATCCCTGAAGGGTTGGCAACTCGGCCTACGAGCTCTTCGAATCACTTGAGGTACGATACTGCACCTTAGACCGCATTTCGCAGTATGCCCGCTGCGTGATCGGCTCGTACTTGTCTGGGTGTTCGTCATCAATGACGGCAGGCAAACACTCGACCACGGCATCTGGATCGGCGCCTACAAAATACACGACCGAATATCGCTCTCTAGTCATCCTATCTTCACCTTGAATCCTGTCCGCAAGAGGCGGCAGCGTCACCCGATGAAGTGTCGATTTCAGCGTATCCGCAAGCTCATCAGCAAAGGACAAAGTCTCGTGGCATGAAATGGGACTTACCATCTTACCATTGCTCCACCGCATCAGCAAATCGCCAACGTTCATCACGCAGGCGTGTTCCATCGGTGTCGCGGGCACAAATTTACCGGGCTCGTTTGGATCCTCGATCTCTAGACCACCACATTCGTCCTGGAAGAGCAATGTGATTGTGCTCCAATCACTGTGTGCTGGCATTCTTGCCACTTTCTGGCTCTCCAGATCAGCAGCTGCAACGGGCGGGTAGTGAAGGAGCCGTAACTGGTTGTTGTGTCCAGAGTGGTGTCTAGTCAGATGCGCCGGGTCATCAAGTCCGATTCCCACGGCTAGTGCTTCCAATATGGTTGGCGCGACTCTGTTGCACTCCCAGTAGAAAGCCGATGTATCTCGCTTGAAACTGGGCAGAGTCTGCTCTGGCAGCCACACATTTGGCTGCTCTGCGTTTTCTTCGCTTCCGATTTCACAGCTTTCTTTGCAATCGACGACTTCGCGTAGCTGCTCGCCGAAGGATTCTTCCCCACCGGCATATTGGCTTACTTTCTCCAGTCCTGGGTATGAGTAGCCTCGATGGACTGCAGGTCCATCTGGGTGAGGCGCTTGCATTTTCGCTTCATGGCTGAGGGCGAATAGGCGTTTAGATGTTTCGAAAGCCTTGTCGATGAATTTGGGAGACAAACCGTGATTGATGATGTATACGAAGCCTACTTGCTGGCATGCGCTGACGAGGGCTTTTGCGACTGAGTGTCTTTTGGTTGTGTCGGTGGTGTTCGTCCACTGCGCGAAGTCAACGATGGGTATTTGTGATGACATCCTGCTTGACTTTGTCTAGTGGCTTGTCGTCCGAGAATTGAAATTCGTCACGACCTTTACGTGAGATGTTCTTCACGTGGATGCGAGGCAGACTCTCTGATCAAGGAAACAAGTGTTGTGGAAGGTTGATCAAGCGGGGCTGAAACAGCCTTCTTGCTTCTCAGCTTCATCATATTCACGATAAGACCTCATGCACGTTGCGTCCGGTTTGATGGATTACAGGAAGACATTATATATTCTGAGCATGACTATAATTCATCGGTATCGTCAAATCACTCACGACACCGCTAGCCACCCCATCATCTCAAAACGCCAATATGCGGAACCGCAGACCGATGATGCATCGAAATATCGTCGGAAACTGTACGGGATCTAGCCAAAGGCTTCGCAACTTGCTTTTCTTCAAATCCCTCCACCAGATCAATGAGATCCTGTCGGCTCGACTCCATAGCAATAGACCGAGCAGTACTCTGTGTCTTCTTCGATGTGCGGAAACGCCGCGATTCGAACTGTGTGTGAACATCATCGAGACTGGCTCCCAGCTGTAACAAGCGCGCAACAATATCAAGCGGTAAATCTGAATCTGCGACCGCGCGGGTAACGGCAAGGTAGAGAGGTTGGCATTGCTGTGTGTTTGTTTTCTCCAAAAGACTACGCACTTTGTACGTCGGTTGGCCTTGCATGAGAGCGTTGACTACGTCTAGATCATCACGGCGAACGGCGTGGTGTAATGGTGTTTCGGAAGCAGGAGCAGATATGGTAGCAGTGTCGCTTTGTTCGAGTATGTATTGAACCAGCGGCAGTCGGTAGTCGTGCAAGCTGGGCGTGATCGAACATGCTTGGTGCAAAAATGTGGGCGTGGGAGAAGGTGTCTGGTTGCGCGCAAACCCTTTGCTGATAGGCCAACCGAAAGATAACAGCAGTTTCAGAGTGGATGTGATCTCCGATACTTCGGATGGAGGCCATAGCTGCAGCGATGCATGTGCAATCAGTTGGCGGCAAGGTGATTCACCTTTTGCTGGGTCCAGGGACGCTCCGTTTGCTAGAAGATCGCGAATGATCTTGTGATTCCGACTTGCGATGGCGATGTCCAATGGTGTCTGGCATTCTCGCAGTCCAGGCTCGTCAGACAGCTTGAATGCAAAATTGGGAGCGAATCCATTCTTGACCAAAGGTTTGACAAGCTCAACATCTCCGAAGAGCACTGCCAAGTGGAGTGCGGGCGATTTGTTGGCATATTTCAGTCCGTTCGAATTGTAAATGATCGTCGTAGCCGGATTGCCCAACTGGGTGGATCCAGAAAGCAGTGCGTTCACAAGCGTCAAGGACTTTTCGAGTTTACCGTCACATATTGCTTGGTCAAGGTTGTGCATCGGCTCGATCTGGAATCTTGCTACGATTGCGCGACGGTCTGATCGTGACATAGGCCCAGAGTCTGTGTTTGAAAGGTCTGATGGCTGTGTCCGTAGTGGCGAGTATGTCTCTTCCGGTGTTACGTCCAGGGATAGAATCGACTTCGCACGGATACTTGTCGATGCTGCTCGTCTGGTTTCTGGCACTTGAATATCGGTGACCATAGGAGCAGATTGCCATCTCTGCGGTCGCCCTGGCAGCTGGGCTATGGTCGGCTCATTGGTACTGAGGGTATCAGGCGTCACAGGAGCGGCAATCGAATAATCCGAAGATCTGGTAGTAGTGGACGGCCATCTGCGAGCATCTCCGCGGAATTGATCAGTCTGATCAGTGATGTGAAGTTCCTTCATGCCGGGCTCAAGAATGTCTCCTTCGAGCGTCTTTGGAGAAACACTTAATGGAGGAAGGCCTGGTGAAAGGGAAGGGAGAGAACCATCGCTGTTGAGATGGTATTGTGATGTAATTGGCCTCTCCGAGGGTTGGGTTCCTGCTGGACCGAACGCAGAGATGGAGCTCGGGTCGGATGTGGTTGATATTATGGGCATTGCGGCGACTTCGTGTAGAGGCTGCGATGGCTGCAGAGTCGCCACGGCTGAAATCAAATCATTTCTGTACGACTCCGGAATTCTAGAGGCATACAGATCTGAGAGCACATCATCGTTGGAAAGTGAGCAAACGCGAGACATGAGCGCCATAGACTCGTATCTTGCGATGTGCTGCTTTCCTAACAATTTTGACCTGGCCTTCAGTGTGCCCTCGCACGCAACTCTCGCCAGGTCCAGCTTGTTTTGCTCAACATAGATACGCGAGAGCAAGTGGCGGGCATCGCAGAGCTGGATCCCTTCCTTGTCTGACAGAGGCTCGTGTTGTAGAAGGCTCTCAAGTCCGGCTTCAGCATGATCTACATCGCCGGTGTGGTACGAGCATACAGCAAGCCGAAACTGTAGCGCGAAGATGTCTTGCTGTCTCTTGTGTTTGTGTGGTAGCTTGTAAAGCAGCTTGAGCGATGTGTGAAGGTACTTTGAAGCCAGATCCCACTTCTCTGCATCAAAGGCTCGGTTCCCGTTGTCCAGTGCAGCTTGCGCAAGCTCGACTTGCTCGTCGTCCGAGTCGTAGTCAATGTCTTCTTCATTCAAGTTGCTGAGACGAGGCGCGCCACCAGAAGTGGACCTTGTAGCTACTGTGTCTCGCCCATCGTCACTGAATACCGAGGCTGCTGGTAGCTCGATGTCTGAGAATTGTCCCTCACGAGATTCTCGCCGAAGTGCGTTGACTCTGGACACCCACTCGGCGACTTCAAGTGCTTGTGTTGCAGCTTCTCCTCCGCCCATCACTGAGTCCGCCCCACCGTGGACAGATCCGGCCACACTGGCTTCATATAGTGTTTTGCCGCTTCGTAAAGTGTCCCGAGCAAAATTGACCAGTGTGGTGTCTCCATCTCCAACGGAGTCCTTGCGCCGAGGTGAGCCGTTGAGTTTCGACTCGATATTTGTCAAACTTCTCTGCAGGTTGTTCAGTTTCGCAGGAAGTTGTTGTGTTGCATGGTCAGGAGCGATATGGGAGACGCGGATGTTGACGACCAGCAGGATAGTATGCAAGGCATCAGTGTGCGATCGTATGCGCTTTCGAATATCGTCGATCTGGTCTCTATTGTTCTGCAAGTCGATCTGCTTAGAGGCGCGAGCATATAGCGTATCCTTTCGGGGCCAAAGTGTATCCACAACCCTCCCAAGCTCTCTGAGAGTATTGTCGCATTGTACCACTTGCTGGTCCACGCATCTTCCAAGTCTGCCGTCTTTGTCGTATCGCGATTCTGTAGCTCCAGAATGTTGTTTGCCTAGGACAGTGCGTAGTTCATCATGGACCAATCCGCAGCTGTCGGCCAGGTCATTGACCTCGTTCGCAAGGTTCCGAATGCTGTCATCGATGTGCTTGGATCCTTCATAAATTTGATAGATATATCTTCCAATTGCATAAGCGTTCCTAGAAATCTGCAGTATCGCGGCAACTGCACCTATAGGATCCATGAGCAGTAGTACGTCCTAGTGTTTCGAAAAAAGCGCTGTGGTTTGGCGACTACAACGCAGATCCCTGACGGGCGTGCGAGCTTCCCCATGATTATTACTCGCGATAAGAGCTCTATGTCTCATGCTCGCATGGTGAGGCTGAGTATGTGTGTTGCCTTGTTGCCGTCCAATAGATAGGGGCGGTTCGGGCACGCTGTGGTGGCGCAGACAGTGCACTTCTTGGCCTCATGCAAGCCAAGCCTGCGAAGCGAGCAATAAGTTAGAGGTTGTTGTACTTCATCAGTAATCACCAGCCCGAAAAGGAACATTTCGTTTGCAGGAGTTGGGAGTGCCGGTATCTCCTCCAGACATGCGGCGATAAGTGGACAGAAAAGTGGTGTCGAAGTACTTAATCGTCGAAGTTGAATTCCAGACTGTTACCGAATCTTCAGAAGACGAATGCTACATATTTCCCCAATATCAAAGATATACACTACAGATCACTGGATACCAGCAAAGTGGTACGGATCAGGCTTCTCGATATCAACCAAAGTCGGGAATGCCTCATTGCCAAACAATTTGGTCAAGCCACAGATGAAGGCAGCATTGAGATCAATCCATACCACCATTCGTTCTAGCAAGCCATCCAGACCAAGCGTCGCGAGGCCGCCCCGCATCTTGAGCATCAGCGACAGACCCTTCATGTGTGCCGAGAAGACAGCTGAGTCTCCAAATACCGCTTCGTAGGCTGCCATCTTCATGACGGCTCCGATGACAGCGTCACTGGTGGCACGCTTCGGATCTCGAAGAGCATTGTTGATCTCCGTCAGAGCTTTCGACTTGAGGTACAGCAAGTCGATAAGATTGGCCGAGTGCGGGTTGATTGCGCAATAGTGAGAGGCAGCCATGAGCAGCACTGCGTACATGGTGGATGGCTCTTCCATGGCTAGTGGGAACCAACGACGGCGCAGTAAGCCTCTTTGATTGGGCAAGTCGAGATCGGGAATCTCTACAGCGACGTTCTCGATGTAGTGTGCGAAGATGGCTGGCAGATAAGGCTCGTACTCGACCGGATAAGACCAGAAAGGATCCTGTCTGGCGGCTCCCAGGCGTTTGGCGGCCGGTATTCTGGGCACCTTTGGTGAAACTGTGACAGACTCAGAAGATGACCGCCGGACAATCTCTTCGACATCATTATCGTCGGTGATGTCGACAGTAGGCTTCTTGTTCTTGGCTCGCTTGCTGGCAGCCTTCTTCGTAGCGGCCCTGCGTCTAGGAATCTGTGATTGACACTCAGCCTGGGATGGCTGGGGTCGATGGACTTGCGGGTTGACTGTCCATGACTCGAGATTCTGCGTGAAGCTCAGGGTTGAAGATTTGGCGTGCTGAACACGAGTGACATGGGCGCGGACTATTTGCTTAGCAGAGCCCCTTCCTTTCGACGCTTCCGCGCCAGTAATGGGTACGAAGACGAATGGTTGCGGCAGTGTTTGGCTGGGCTTTGAAAGTCCCAATGTGGGAGGTGGTGATGGTTCCAAGAGGGTGGTTTCCGCCATGATCGAGAAAGAGGGGCAGATCGCAGGAAATATAGCGCTAACGACGGGTAGGAAGTATGATTCTCGATATGTGCCCAACCTCGTGGGAGTGGCGTTCAAGGTTTGAGTGCAGAGCGGAGTGCTATTCCGAAATACAACTGTAAGACGGTCTCTTTTGAAGGAGACAAGTCAAGGATATGCACTTCAAAGGAGGTGGTGGCAGCGCGTAGCAGGTAGCACGATGCAGTAGTGGGGTGATTGTGTTCCTTCAGGTCACGCTAACGGGGATGGTGAGCCCGGTTGCTGGACCAAACTCAATTGTTCCATCAAACGGTGGCGATTCGACGCTCGAAGCTCCGTCGACAGACACACGCTATCATTGGTCAGCAAGACACGCCAATGTCTGCCTCGCTCGATGGAGCAAAGCCAACTCCTCTTCAGGAAAGATAGGTCCACGTAGGCGAGAAAGGCGAACCGCCATCAACGTCCTTGCACAACAGCGGCAAAATCTGGTAGCCATGATTGCGTATGTGTACATTGCTGCATTCAAACATGCCGTGAGATCGACGAAGGATCACGAGACCTTGCTTAGCATATAAGCTAGAGGAAATGTTCTTGGTACTGACATGGTCCGGACTAGTCCATAGCGACTTTGGGGTACGGTAACCTTCAGATGGGCAAAGCACGTGAACGTGTACCATGTCTCGGCATGACATTGCCACACCACGTCGAAATTCGATTCATCACACCTTTACAACACCCTTCTGCCACTGCCACCAGCTCCACTTGAGCTTCTGCCTCGCGTTACATGCGCATACAGCATCTTGCCGACCTGTGCAGTCTGTAGTCGAAGGAGCCAATAAAAGCTGCGGGATCAAAAGCACACGAACGGAGCTGAGAGCCGTGTTGCAGCATGGATTCGGCACTGTGTTGGCCGAAAACAGCTTGGTCGACGTTTGATAGCGGCGGTTTCCCCACTCCATCGCAGTCAACCATCTGATGATTTGATTTACGTTCTTCCACGAGGAGCTTTGGGTGGCCTTGTATGTCATGCAGCTTGCAGCAGTAGCAGCAGCACGCGAGCAAGAAATGCCGAAGCTTTCCGCGCTACAGACGTTCCTCCAACTCTATCGAGAAGTGTAAGGGCCGAAGGCGGAAATACACTTCTTCTTCGATTCCTGACAGGTATGGAAGTCGGCTGAGATCGGCATTTTGGCTAATGTGGACGCCTTGCGCGGGAATTAAGGTGGTCTAATTCGAGACACACGCAAAAGGACTACGACATCATGGTGGTTTCATTTTTGCTGTGTTCTATGGACTTGCTTCTCCGTCCTCTCATCCCGTAACGGTTTGCATCAATATGGCCAGCTGAGAGAAGCCACATCAAGAAATACTTCTTCGAACCGTTGACAACGCTACCGGACTTCATGTTCTTGGTGGACGAGAGGTCATCGCTCGCTATCGAGGTGAGTAGTCGAGCAGCGTAGGCCGTGATGCTTGTGATCACGAAGAAGTCCTGACTCGATCTTGTTGAGTGTCGTCTAGACCGTTGTGCTCCTCAGCTTAAAATTTGTGTCCAGCATCAGGTCATCTCAGACAACACAACACCGGTGACACTCAATCAACCTCGATTCCGAGAGGGTGCGGTGAGCATGCCAGGATGCGACAAATCGAACAAATCCAATAGCACAATGTCTCCCAGCACGGCGAAGGCAGCTCAAGGGACTTCCAACCCACCAATCGACGGCAAAGACGGAGCGACTCAAGGATCTGGCACGAACACGAGTGGTCAGGACGGCGAAAAGATGTCAGAGTATGTGGCTTTTGTCGACTCGCAAGCAGAGGACAGTCTCAAACGCTTGAAAGAAGAGATTGAGCGAGACTCCAAGTGAGCTTCATGTTGATCGGCTGATCATGAGCAACGAGGAACGCGATAGATGTCGAGATGATTGACGAGCGGCTATACCGGCATTTGGCGTTCGGATACTCGGCATTGGAATGGAGATGAACGCGTATTGTACGACCGCAGGAGTTGATGCAATATACACTGTTAGTTGTGAATGACGATCCGCGAAGAAATCCTCTGTGCGCTGAGATGGTTGCGATCGAACACCATCTTTCTTGAACTGTTCATTTTCGTTGTTGTCAATCGCACGACATGGTGCCGTTCCCGTTCACAGGATGCTGATATGATGGGCTTTTGGAAAACATGGCTCGAGATCGCATCATAGAAGTATCGACGGATGTAATTGCATACTTTGACATATATCTCATTGAGATAGTAGAGAGCATCCAGACTACCCTCAGGTCCAAGTAAAGTCATACCTTCTTGTTTGGTCAAAGTAACAAGGATAACTACCACAGGGATGTAATGCGCAAACTTGTGAGCTAGAACTGTACGACTTGGTCGAAAAGCCTCGTCAGAAAGAGCATCAAGCTCACACCTGCCTTCGTCACTGTAAACAGCCCAGCCCCGATGCGATGCGCTTTTTGCCATTATCGCATCTGCAGCGAATACGTATTTGTGCGACGCGTGGCGCTTGTAGTTGTGACGAATCCCAAGTTATTCCAAGCGCTGGGCGATCATTTTAACGTTGCCCCAGCAATGAAGCTGCAAACAGCCGATGTGGTACTGTACCCAAGTCCCCTACCCACGGTATCTGCAGCATTCCATATGACCGCATAGGGCGCAAAATAATCCCAAGGCCAGAATGCCATCACATTCAGAGTATTCGCGCGAACCACGCGAATCACCTGCACGACGCGAGAGGAGGAGGCGTACACATCAGCGCATCGACAGCAACGGAGATCTACCACCGCCAAGGAGACACAGAGAGCGGGACGAGGATTACGAGTCGCCTAGAAGAGAAAGACGGCGACGAGAAAGGAGACACGAAGCGTCAGAATCAGAGAACAGCAGAAGCACAGCATTGTCGTCAGCACAATTAGCACAACTGGATCGGGCAAACCAGTCCGCTGAATACAACGAATACGATACTTATGCCAGGCGCGATCGCCGCGAGAGTGAGCGGAGGCGGTCTACACATGACAGGGAACGAGACCGTGAGCAACGACACAGAGAGGAAGATCGCGAGCGGAGACGACAAGAGCACAAGGAACGCAAACGACGCCGACAGGAGGAAGAGAAGGCAGCAGCTTATGCAGATGCGGATGAGGGAGACCAGCTGATATACGATCGCCGAAGATCACGGCGAGCAGAAAGTGCAGATGTTGGAAGAAGTGGAAGGAGAGTCGTGAGCGGCCAAGTGCTTGAAAGAGGACGCGACAGCCAGTACGAGGAAAAGCCACATTACAGGGACGACGTGCGATTGCGAGGAGGCGAGAATGACAGTGATTTTGACGGAGAGAAAGAGAGAAAGAAGAAGAAATGGAAGAAGATATTGATCGGAGTTGGTGTCGTGATAATCATTTTGGCGATTGTGATACCCGTAGGAGTTGTCTTGAGCGGCAAGAAATCCTCCAGTAACGACGACAGCACGAACACTGCAGGCGGTTCGACTTCTTCAAACTCGAACAAGCCATCAAACAGCAATCTGGACAGCATTTCGGAGGATGATATTCCCGCCAGCGCAAAAGGAACGGAGCTTGACCCATTTTCATGGTACGATACATACGACTTCAACGTTACATACACAGACGAGACGGTCGGTGGTCTCAGCATTATGGGACTCAACTCCACATGGGACGACAAGACGAGAGCGAACGACAATGTACCTCCGCTCGATCAGACATTCCAATACGGCACAATGCCTGTACGCGGCGTTAACTTGGGAGGCTGGCTAAGTATTGAACCTTGGATTACTCCCTCCTTCTTCAGCAGCTACAGCACGCGTGATGGCATCGTGGACGAGTACACTTTAACATCAAAACTGGGACCTTCGAAAGCAAAAACACAGCTTGAACAACACTACTCCAGCTTCATCTCAGAACAGGACCTCATCGACATCCAGGCAGCAGGAATAGATCACGTTCGCATCCCGTATTCTTACTGGGCAATCACGACCTACGACGGCGACCCATACGTAGCCAAGGTGAGTTGGCGCTACCTGCTCCGAGCCATCGAATGGTGCCGCAAACACGGCTTACGAGTCAACCTTGACCTCCACGGCGCACCGGGCTCCCAAAACGGCTGGAACCACAGCGGCCGACAAGGCCTCGCGAACTGGCTAAACGGCACCGACGGCACCCTCAACGGCGACCGCACCATCGACATCCACAAACAAGTCGCCACCTTCTTCGCCCAACCGCGCTACAAAAACCTCGTAACCATGTATGGCCTCGTCAACGAGCCTCGCATGGTCGAACTCGACCCTGACACCGTCGTATCCTGGACCTCCAAAGCCGTCGACGCCGTGCAAGCCACCAACTACACCGGCGTGATAATCTTCGGCGACGGCTTCATGGGCCTGGACAACTGGCAAGGCAAGCTGCAAGACAAGAAAAACCTCCTGCTGGACGTGCACCAGTACGTCATCTTCAACGTCGACCAGATCGTGCTCAACCACCACGACAAAATCAACTTCGCCTGCGGCGGCTGGACGAAACAAGCCCTCCGCTCCCAAAACAAAGCCACAGGCTTCGGCCCAACTTTGTGCGGCGAGTGGTCGCAAGCAGACACAGACTGCACGCAGTACCTGAACAACGTCGGCGTCGGGTCGCGCTGGGAAGGCACGCTGAACATGATTTCCACCCCCGGCGGCAGCGCGAGTGGCTCCGTGCTCACACCGACTTGTCCCACGAAGAATAACCCGCAATGCTCGTGCGACGGCGCGAACGCTGATCCCAGCGATTACAGCGCGGGGTACAAGCAGTTTTTGCAGATGTTTGCGGAAGCGCAGATGCACTCGTTCGAGCAGGGGTGGGGGTGGTTTTACTGGACGTGGAAAACGGAGAATGCGCCGCAGTGGAGTTATCAGGCTGGGTTGAAAGCTGGGATGTTGCCGGAGAAGGCTTATGAGAGGAGCTTTAATTGCAGTTCCGAGATTCCGGAGTTTGATGGGTTGCCGGAGTTTTACTAGGGGTGGATTTGTTGATGTTGGTTGGATGTGCGTGGGGTGGGGAGGGTTTGTAAATGACCCAGAATGACCTGTTGTTTTTTGGATGTTAGCGAAGAGTTGGAGATTGAATTCTGGCGCACTGGGCATTTGGGGAGTTTGCGGTACAAGTACGCATTGCGTTTTTTGCATTTACGTGGATGGAGATCTATATCGCGTGTGAGATTTGTGAACTTTAGATACCAGTAAAAAGTGCATTCACAGCGGTCAAGAACAGATGATTTCCCCAATCATAGAGAACATGCTCTCCATGCATAGTCCAGCATTTGAGAGATAGTGAAAGGGTCGGTAAAAGCTTCATTCTTTATCTTAGCGGTATATCTTCGCGGATCGCGACTTGTCGTGCGCCTTCACACGATTTACACGCGCCCATCCAATACATCAGCCGTCATGTCCGTAAGGTTCGTGGGTTTGACATCTATTGACTCTTGCGTCTACTTGTGGGCTGTGAAGTTGTCAGCAAATGCATTCATCTATGGATTTGTCTTCATGGTATCACTTACTAACGCCCTCTACAGGCTGAGGAGTAACATCAGTCACCTCAGCAGCCTTGGCCTTAGGTGCGTTGTTATCGTCCTTCATCATGGGGAAGGTAAGAGCCTCCTTGATGCTGTAGTTGTCGGTAAGGAACATGACCATGCGGTCAATGCCCATACCCCAACCACCGGTGGGAGGAAGACCGTACTCCATGGCAGTAAGGAAAGCCTCGTCCATGACCTGGGCCTCGTCGTCGCCCTGTGCCTTCTGAGCAGCCTGCTCCTCGAAACGGAGACGCTGGTCGAAGGGGTCGTTCAACTCGGTGTATGCGTTGACGATCTCTTTCTTGCAGACGAAAGCCTCGAAACGCTCGCAGAGACCGGGGGTGTCGCGGTGGTACTTGGCGAGAGGAGACATCATCTCGGGGTGGCCGGTGATGAAAGTGGGGTTGATGCACTTCTCCTCGATGAACTCGCCAACGAGGCAGTCGAGCATACGGGCGTTGGTCAAGGGAGGAGTGCACTCGACGCCGGTCTTCTTGAGCATGCGCTTGAGGAACTCGTTGAAGTCGTTGCTGTGCATGGTGTCTCCGGGAGGGAACTTCTCACCGCAAGCCTCCTCGAGGGCGGGGATCATCTCAATACGCTTCCAGGGCTTGGCCCAGTTGACATCGTAGACCTCGCCGGACTGTGTGTGGAACTTGGTCTGAAGGCTGCCGCAGATGGTCTTGACGAGACCCTCAACGAGGTCCTCAGTGCGCTCCATGACGTCGTAGACATCGGCGAACGCCTCGTAGTACTCGCAGGTGGTGAACTCGGGGTTGTGGGTAAGGTCAATGCCCTCGTTACGGAAGACACGGCCAAGCTCGTAGACCTTGTTGATACCACCAACAACAAGCTGCTTCAAGGGCAGCTCGGTGGCGATACGGAGGGCAAGGGTCATGTTGAGGTCGTTGTGGTGAGTGAAGAAGGGCTTAGCAGTGGCGCCACCGGCGTTCTTCATGAGAACGGGAGTCTCGACCTCGAAGAAACCAGCGTTGTCGAAGTAGTTGCGGATGTACCTGACGATCTGGGAGCGCTTGATGAGGGTGTCTCTTGTGCGCTTGTTCATGATCAGATCGAGGTGACGGTTCCTGTGCCTCTCCTCCTTGTCCTTGAAGCCGTAGTGCTCGGAGGGAATCTGGTGCAAGCAGGGTGCGAGAAGGATGGTCTCTTGTGCGAAGATGGAAAGCTCGCCAGGGTTGCTCTCGTTCTTGGGGTTTGTCTTGCCAGGGTAACCCTTGACACCGATGATATCGCCTCGCCTGATGTCGTCGTGCTGCACTGTGAAGGGGACGTCGGAGGTGTTGTTCAGGTTGGTCGCCATGATCTGGCACTCGGCGCCATCGACTGAGACCTCGTAGAAGCGGAGGTTCTCACCAGAGGTACGGATGTTGTACACACGGCAGGCAATTGAGACCTGCTTGTCCTTGACCTCCTCGCCCTTTGCGAGGCTGCCATACTCCTTCTCGAGGTTGCGAAGATCGTAGGTGACCGAGAACTTGTGAGGGTAGGGCGAGAAAGGCTTCTTGGAGTCCTTGAGCTGCTTGATTCTCCTGCTGCGGATCTCGAAGTATTGCTGCGTCTGTTAGCGTCGCATTCTGCTTGCCTCTCCCATCTTTTGTATGCGCCAACGACTCACGTTAGGGTTAAGCTGGGCCTCATCGTCGGCGGCGCTGGTCTGCTTCTTCTTGGAGGCGGGCGGCGCCTGTCTGGTGGCCTCCTTCTCGGCCTTCTGGATGTCCTTCTGCCTCTGCTTCTGCCTCTTCTTCAGCTCGCTCTTGCTGACATATTCGCCAGTAACCTCGTCGAGCAGAGTCTGGGGCTTGGTCTCGGCGGGCTTGTTCTCGTCGGCAGTGGTGGTGTTGTCCTGGACAGTAGCGCTCTGCAGCTTGTCGGCGACTTGCTGGACACCGTCCTTGACGGCGTCGACTACTCCTTGGGCAGACATGGTGTGTATGGTTTAGTGGTTGTGGCTTGATTCAGGTCGACCGGGAGCGATCAACTTATAGGCGCAAGCCGCTTGTGGAGGGGCAATGAGTCTTAGAATTTCCTCAATGGCGGGCAAAATTTGGGTTGCGTGGGGAAACATCGCTACGAAGCCGATCATAGTCGCGTGCATGTGAGTATAGACTCATAGCGATGACTGCATGGAGGAATACTGTAATTGTTGATACTTGAGCATTGGCATTACAAACTCTGTGTTATGAATCTCACCATGAGATCCTCCAGCACATTGTCACTGCTCTTGTGATCAATGTGATTCATCCTTCATGTACCATGCTGGTGTCAGCTGCTCTCAGTCGCGAAGCGAGCTCGATGCCATGCATAGGAGGATGAAATATCTCGAGTCACTTCGGCCGTAGACCCAGGTCACGGCCAATCGAAAAATACATGGATAATGCCCCTGTTGGTGCTGCTGCACATAAACCATGTCCTTGAAGCTACCGTAACGCTTCATCGCATAGACGCCTTGCTTAGAAACGCGTCATTTTCACAGAAACAAACCTTCAACATCGAACTATACCGCTCGAGTCAGATCAAAAGTGAGCTCTGACTCGATCGGTGCATACTTAGTCTCTCCACGTTGTCGCGAGCCCGACTAAGACCATTTCAGCTTTAGCAGATATCCTGTGGAGGACTTCAGCTTTGGAAGCGCCTTCGTGAATGAATCAGTATATGCATGTGAGCGTGTTTGGTTAGCAAAGCACTTACAAGTGGTTCTCGTAGTAGGTGAGCAGAGCCTGCGGGCACTTGGTCCTCAGCGTCTTCATCGGGTGCTTGCTCTTGCGCTCGTCATTCCACTGGAGGAAGCCCATGAGCGTCTTGTTGGTCTTGCCGGGCTTGTTCTCATCGGGCTCATCCTCCTCGACGATACTCATCACGTGCGACACATCGGCTTCCCAGCTGCCTTTGGGAAGAGTGAAGGAAGGTTGCTCGGAGCCAGTGCCATTGCTTTGAAGGCTCTTGCGGCCACGCTTCTTCGTCGAGCTAGGAGCAGGTGAGTCGACTTCTGAAGCTGTGCGTTTCTGGACACCCTTCGTTTTGCCCTTCGAAGGCGGTTCAGGCGCGCCACCAATCGATACATGGTAGTCCTTAAGTCTCTCGGACGCGGTTTCGCTGAATCACAAGTCAGTTGTACTGCAGCACGTCAATGAACAGCACGCATCTCTCACAGATTCTCTTGAGGTTCCCAAGTCATGTCACCTTCGTCCTCGTAGCCCTGCCACTTCACCTTGTACTGGACCGCACCTCCTCGCGCAAACTTGTGATCGACAATCTTTTCTACCACGTACTCGTCCTCTGCCTCTTCATCGTCGCTTCCCTCGTCCTCAGACTCGGGCTTTGCCGGTGCCTGTCCTTTGCCCTTTGAGGCTTTTGCGGGAATCGACTCTGGCACGTCGCTACCGTTAGAGACCGAGTCGTCGTCGCTGAGCATGGCTGCGATCTGTCAGCAACGTATGGCTGGAATCTGTTCAACGCGCGACTCACGAGGCATGTTGGCGATGTTGAAGCTTGTTGCGCGCGTCGGTTGATATGTCTTTGCGCGTAGTTGCGCTGAGATGTTGGAGTAAAGGCGCGTGAGTTGTAATGAGATCAATGTTGGATGCGTCACGCACTTGTACAGTGAGCGAGCGATTCAGTCCAGGCGAGTCAGGTGGGGCGTTAATAGTGAAGCCTGTGATAGAGGGAATACCGTATGCAACGCTCGACGAGTCTCATCACTGTCTCCGCGTCGCGTGGAGATCGAAGCGACGTCCGTGCGCCCAAAGTTTCCCTGTGCCTGGCTGCTCTGCTTTGGAGGGGGAGCTGCTGCTTCAGAGTGAGCGGCGGGCTTGTCCGTGAGAAATTGGAGAAAGCCAGTCGGCGACATCGAAACACGCCCGCACTGCATCTTGCCCGACTTTCGTGGTGTGTACGCATATTCACAACACTTCGACTTGCTGGACCAAATATCTGAATTGACTTTTCACGCCTGGAAATACACCCGGCGAAATTTGGAGGAGCAAAAGCAACGACCAGAAAAAGTAGACTGCCTGCGGTAGTCAACTAGGGAGTCAATATGGCGAACAACTTGAGTGAGTGAGGACGAGCAAGGTCACGTTGTATGAGTATGGACAAATGCTGACAATTTATGGCAGACCTCGACATGAGCAATGGTACGAAGCACCACGCATATCATACCCCTCCAATTCTGACTAACAACTTGCCCGATCAGCTCAAATAACGACCGACGAGACTGGAAGGCCATTCATCATTGTCAGAGACCAGGGAAAGAAGTCAAGAGTGCATGGAAATGAAGCGGTGAAGCAGCACATTCTCGCCGCCAAATCTGTCGCATCTCTGGTCAAGACCTCGCTCGGACCCCGTGGCTTGGACAAGATCTTGATTAGCCCTGACGGCGACATCACTGTCACCAACGATGGCGCAACCATTCTCGGACAGATGGAGATCAAGGACAACATTGCACAGCTTCTCGTCAGCCTTTCACAGTCACAAGATGCGGAAATCGGAGACGGTACTACTGGTGTGGTCGTGTTGGCAGGCGCTCTCCTCGAGCAGGCAACAGAACTCATAGACAAGGGAATCCACCCTATCAGGATCGCGGATGGTTACGACACAGCCTGCGAGGTTGCGGTGAAGGAGCTGGACAGGATAAGCGACTCGATCGAGTTTGACCGCAACAACACTGAGAACCTCTTCAAGGTCGCTAAGACCTCGCTCGGATCCAAGATTGTCTCGAAAGCACACGACCAATTCGCACAAATCGCCGTCGATGCCGTGCTTTCGGTCGCCGATCTGGAAAGGAAGGATGTGGACTTTGAACTGATCAAGGTTGATGGCAAGGTTGGTGGCGCTCTCGAGGACACCCTCCTCGTCAAGGGTGTGATTGTCGACAAGGACTTCTCGCACCCCCAGATGCCTTCAGAGGTCAAGGACGCCAAACTCGCCATTCTCACTTGCGCATTCGAGCCTCCGAAGCCCAAGACCAAGCACAAGCTCGACATCACTTCCGTTGCCGAGTATAAGGAGCTGCAGAAGTACGAGCAGACCAAGTTCACAGAGATGATCCAGCAAATCAAGGACACTGGCGCAAACGTTGTCATCTGCCAGTGGGGTTTCGACGACGAGGCAAACCACCTCCTCCTCACCAACGAGCTTCCCGCCGTCCGATGGGTTGGTGGTCCCGAAATCGAGCTTATTGCTATCGCCACCAACGGCCGCATCGTGCCTCGCTTCGAAGACCTCAGCGCTTCCAAGCTTGGTACGGCCGGTGTTGTGCGTGAGATGAGCTTCGGCACAACAAGGGAGAAGATGCTGGTGATCGAAGAGTGCGCCAACTCCCGCGCCGTGACCGTTTTCGTGCGTGGTAGCAACAAGATGATCATCGACGAGGCCAAGCGTTCGCTCCACGACTCCCTCTGCGTCGTCCGCAACTTGGTCACCGACAACAGAGTGGTTTACGGTGGTGGTTCCGCAGAAATTGCTTGCGCTCTTGCCATCGAGAGAGAAGCTCTCGAGACAAGGGGTCTCGAGCAATACTCCATGCGCGCTTTCTCCGACGCTCTCGACGCCATTCCCATGGCGCTCGCAGAGAACAGCGGTCTTAGCCCCATCGAGACTCTTGCGGACTTGAAGGCTAGGCAAGGCAAGGGTGAGGGCGTCGGCAGACTTGGTGTCGACTGCATGCAGACCGGCACAAATGGTAAGATCACTTCCCCCTCAGAGTCAAGGAATTACATACTAACATTGAACCGCAGACATGAAGCAAAACTTCGTCATCGACCCCCTCATCTCCAAGCGCCAGCAACTCCTGCTCGCCACCCAGCTTTGCCGCATGGTGCTCAAGATCAACAACGTCATTGTCACCGGCAGCGAGGACGGCCAATTCTAGATTTATAGAATAAAGATGAAAAAGTGAAAAATGTCGAAACGAACTGTTGATGGTCATTTGTTTACTTATCGACTTGCTTGTTTTCGTTGCTGATCGTGCGTTGAGCATTTGCATGTTTTACTCGGTAGTTGTATAGTGGCTGTGCGGGTATTGTATACGTTTATGAACAGATGGAGGCTGATGAATGGGGCATAGACAACATGTATCTCGGCAAATACATAGAGCTGATCGATATAGGAAAAGTCGGAATAAGACCGAACGACCCTGCTTCACTTCCAATCTTCGCGAATGCTCTCCAGCCTCGATTGCTGTAATGCGACATCAAAGGCGCCTCCCGTGACTTTTGTCTACAATTCGGTCGCAAAATGAAGCAGTACTTTGATCCAAGCAGTGAAGCAATTCCGCGATCCGGTCCAATGACTGCACGTCGGCAACGAGTCAGATCACATCATATCAACATGAGATACCACCAAACATTGAACGTCACAGAGTCTTTGCGCGCTAATCAACAGCCACACCACTTCTTTCGAACTCGCCTCCCACGAACAATCAAGCTCTGCAAAAAATGGCTTCCACCGAAATGGCGTTTACGGTCATTTCACTGTTTATGATCTTCACGTCCGTCATGGCATTTGTGTTTTACGCGATGTCGTTGGTGACCCGGTCTGGAGCCTTTCCACCGACTCCAGTCGTGCTCATACCATGGGAAGAGTTTGAAGACCTCGAAGCCGCGTAGCAACATGAGCAGTGAAGCGACGGTACGTATTTCTTCAGTAACTGTGTGACCTGTCGGCCGCAGGTCGAGTTGAGTCGAGTCTTTATAAAGCAGACTCGCATCGAATGGTTCAACGACTACCCCAACTCACTTCTCGCGGAAATAAACTCAGCCAGGATTTCACACCACTTGCCCCAGCCTACTGTTCACCTCGAACGACTCGGTCAAAAATGGAAAGCCAGGATCTAGTCCTCACGGTGCTTGGATTGACGATGCTCGCGATGTGGGTGATTTTTGTTACAGGTACTATGTTGATGTCGATTGCGAGGTCCATGGGTGCTGAGCGGAATGGGGTTCCGATGACAGGGTTGAGGGCGGTTTGAAGGTAAGAGAGACATGGCGTATTGTGATTGACGAAAGGCACAGATCAATTCAAGCAGCTATCCTTTGAGTTGTCGATGGCTGCTGGCCTGGAGGGGAGATGTGGAGGATCAGAGCTGCGAGAGGAAATGAATTGGTTGTGACGATGGAGCAAGCCACGCTGTTGTACATAGCAATCCGCATTGTCTACGAGCACATGTAGAGAGCATGAGAATTGAGAAGAAGTGCTCAGTCCATTCAAT
The DNA here is from genome assembly GCA_019775635.1 of Cladosporium sp. VS III D KN 1. NCBI lineage: Eukaryota > Fungi > Ascomycota > Dothideomycetes > Cladosporiales > Cladosporiaceae > Cladosporium > Cladosporium sp. VS III D KN 1. The sequence continues at coordinate 1,521,492 of JACWFN010000027.1, forward strand.
ACACATACATGCACAAGTTCCAGTCGGACACATGCACATGTGCAGTGAAGGATTGACCATTACCCCAACCCCAACCCCACGTATAGGAAGTGGGTCAATAAAAAATCACGTGGTAGTGCTTATACGTACATGTAGCTATTTTGATGTTCAACTGCAATGGAACAAGAACCCCTATCATTTGAGATATTTACAGGTATGTGACGCATGTGCATGAGGGTCAACAGACAGTTCTGCTGTTTGACTTAATGGACCAGCCAAAGCTTGACAATAAATGCGTGCATGTATGTTGTTGGAACCGATGAGATATACCATCGGTAAGTTTCAAATCAACACGAGGAGCATGTGAAACGTAGACCACTTTTCAACTACGATCTTCGACTTGAATGAGCCTCTTATTGAATGCGTCCAGGTTAAAACAGCATGAGCAAAGCAAAGACGATTTTTATGGCTGTAGATCATCTATTGATAAGATCACTCTACGGCCTCGTGCTTCCCCACACGGAGAACGGGAACGGAAGGCGCGAGGTGCATTAGCGGCGGATACTACCGGCAGGTACGATTCGCGATGCCCGCTCCAGCAGCTTTTGGTGGTCTGGCTTCGCTTTGCGCGCGTTTGCTGCATCCAAATCCCCAGAGTGCAGCACCACCAGCACCATCCTACCACCACCTTCGGCATTTCCTCTCTTCAGCCTTGTGATACCCAACGATCCCTCTTCTGCAGCATCACTTGACTGTGCCGTGCTGCCTCTCACGTATTACGATTGCCTCACTTATTCCATTAATTCGACTGGCTGCCTCACGCTGCGGATTTGCGCGATCAATTCGATTCGCGACTCACACGACACCAGCCAGTGCCTCGACCAACAGCATATAACATATCGGACGATTGCTACATCCTCTGCCCATTCGACATTGCAGTCTACAAAGCATTATCGTGATGCGATAGCGCATTGTCCGGCATCCTCTCCGGCGCATTTCAATTTAATCCTGGCCAACGCGCCATGGCCGACAACCGCAGCTTGGACGCCCTCGAGGCGCGCCTTCAAGATGCTTCTTCTGGTAACTATTGCTGTTCAATAGATCAGCTGGGGTTCTCAATACTTACACACATGCTACAGATGCCAAAACCAAGATCGAAACACTTACCGGCCTTCGCGACGGTCTCGAAAGCTGGTGTCAAGGCTCGACATATGCCCTCTTCCTTCAAAAGTTCGTCCCAATATGGCTCAACATACTCAGTGCACCGCCGGTGTTCATCAGCACCTCACCGGAACAAAAGATACGGAATTGCGTACTGGAGATTCTTCATCGGCTGCCTATGAATTCAGCCGAAGCGACGGAACCTCATTGCGCTGCGATCGTGGACAAGTGCTTGGAATTGGTCAGGACTGAGAACGAGGACAACGCTGTGCTATGTCTCAAGATCATCATGGACTTTGAGCGTTTCCACATCAGAGCATTGAGCGGCAGGGCACAACCATTCCTCGATCTGATCCTGGAACTCTTCGACAGCATGCAGCAGACGGTTCACGACACATTTGATTCTCCACAAGCGAAGGATGGTTCTGCCCTTGAGTCCACTTACGCCAACTCACCACGCCCGGGATCCCCTGTGGCATCTACAGCCGCTGCGATCGGAACGGACCCTGGAGCTGAGCAGCAAACGACCAGACAGCTGGTGAAAGGCATGCAATCGTTCAAGGTGGTCGCCGAGTGCCCCATTATCGTTGTCTCAATCTTTCAAGCACATCGCCAACTTGCACCTGATAATGTTGCCAAATTTACTCCTCGAATCAAGGCAGCCCTTCAACTCGAGGCGGGCCCTCAGAAGGCTGCACACGAGGAGGCTCAGGCAAATGGAACCATCTTCACAGGTGTGGCGAAGGAGATTAAGAATCGTGCTGCTTTTGGAGAGCTTGTCACTTCGCAGGTCAAGACGATGAGTTTCCTGGCCTATCTGCTTAGAGCGCACCAGAACAAACTTACGGACTTCCTGAATGAGCTTCCAGGCATTGTTGTGCGACTTCTACAAGACTGCCCTCGCGAGAGATCAGCGACCCGGAAGGAACTTTTGGTGGCGATAAGACACATCATAAACTTCAACTTCCGTCAGATCTTTTTGCCAAAGATCATTGAGCTGTTGGATGAACGCACCTTGGTTGGAGATGGGTTGACCTCATACGAGACTCTCCGTCCATTAGCATATACCATGCTTGCTGACCTGATCCATCACGTACGAGACCACCTCACACCTGATCAGATTCGGGCCACGGTCGTGGTTTACGTGCGCAACCTGCATGATGATATCCCGGGAACCAGCTATCAGACTATGAGTGCGAAGCTTTTGCTGAACATGGCGGAGTGCATGTCGAAGATCGAGAACAAGCAAGATGCTCGACACTACATGATGCTTGTCTTGAACGGCATTGCCGAGAAGTTTGCAGCCATGAACCGCCAGTACCCCAATGCCGTCAAGCTGTCAAAGCAGATTCAGCCAAACGCGGGTATCGACGCCGTACCTGAGAACTATCTGGCAGATAAGGATTCCCCTCCCGACTGGGATGAGATCGACATCTTCTCAGCAACACCCATCAAGACCGTCAACCCACGCGACCGAGCACAGGATCCTGTGACAGAGAACAAGTTCCTCTTCAAGAATCTGCTGCATGGACTTAAGACGTTCTTCTACCAGCTTCGCAACTCAAACAATCCCAAGGTAAAGGAAGAAATGGATCAGAACAACGTACCAGTCAATTGGCCTGATCTATCGTACGGCTTCAGTGCGGAAGAGGTCAACGTCTTGATCAAACTCTTCCGTGAGGGTACTCAAGTCTTCAAATACTACAACCTGGAGAAGCCAGAGTCGGATGGATCTCCAGAGACACTATCGAGCATGCACATGGCGTCTAGCGGCAAGGAAGAGAAAGATCTCCTCGAGACCTTTGCGACCATCTTCCATCACCTTGACCCGGCGACCTTCCACGAGGTATTCCAATCGGAAATTCCTTTCATGTACGAGCAAAGCTTCCAGCACACTGGTCTTCTGCACATCCCACAGTTCTTGCTTGCAAGCGAGGCCACGAGTCCAGCATTCGCGGGCATGTTGCTACAATTCCTCATGAACAAGATTGAGGAGGTCGGCACACGCGATACCCTCAAATCTTCGATCCTACTTCGATTGTTTAAGCTGAGCTTCATGGCAGTCACACTCTTCGCACCTCAGAACGAGCAGGTCTTACTGCCTCATGTTACCAAACTCATCACGAAGTCGATCGAGCTGTCGGTCACTGCCGAAGAGCCCACGAACTATTTCCTCCTTTTGAGATCGTTGTTCAGAAGCATAGGTGGTGGCAGGTTCGAGCACCTGTACAAGGAGATCTTGCCTTTGCTAGAGATGCTGCTCGAAGTGCTCAACAACTTGCTTGTCTCAGCGCAGAAACCAGAGCAGCGCGACCTGTTCGTGGAACTTTCTCTCACTGTACCCGCTAGGCTCAGCCATCTTCTTCCTCATCTCAGCTATCTGATGCGACCCTTGGTCGTCGCTCTGAGAGCCGGCAGCGAACTTATCGCGCAAGGCCTACGAACCTTGGAGCTTTGTATCGATAACCTCACCGCAGACTACCTGGATCCTATCATGGCACCTGTGATCGACGAGCTCATGTCTGCTCTTTGGGATCACCTTAAGCCTAGTCCATACAGCCACTTCCACGCACATAGTACGATGCGGATTCTGGGCAAACTTGGTGGGCGCAACCGCAAGTTCATGAGCGCTCCGCCTGATCTGCCTTACAAGAGCTACTCTGATGACGAGTCAAGCTTCGATGTCCGACTGATTGGTGCGGTTCGCACGCGCGCATTACCTGCTCGTCTTGGTGTCGATGTCGCGGTAGACAAGCTGCGGGAATCTCCAAAACAAGGTTCCGCGAAGGCGTCAGATGAACACCACAAAAAGCAGGCCTTCAAGCTCGTCACCTCACACATCAAGCTCCTTATCGGTAGCGATGAGCTGCCCGAAGACCTTGCAAGGATGGTCAGACTCCAAGCAAACGACACATGTGACAAGAAGTACGACGCCGGTACCGATCTGTTCGCGACATCAGAGCGCGAGAAGTCTGTTACCAAGCGTGATGATCAACAAGAAACGCTTCGCAAGCTGCTCAAGGCTTGTATGGTAGCCGCTTCGATCCCAGTCTTGCAGGAAGAGGCTGAGGCATTCCTGCACAACGTGTACAGACACTTTATGATCATTGAGCTCGGCACTGCTCTAGGCCAGGAGAAGCACAAGAAACGCCCTTTCGACTCGAGGACTGGCGAAGGTCCCGTGTTTGTCGAGACCGGCATTCTTGCAGATGTCATTTCAGACTCCCTGGCATCTGATCATGCGCTTGTCAGAGAAGTCGCTGAGCGTGCGATGCGCTCATGCAAGAGCATCGCTACTACGATTTTTGGCTCAGAAGAAAAGGCCGAGCATCTTCCTTTCTTCTCACGTCTGGCCGAGACTTTCGTCCACGCCTGTTACGAGGAAGAATGGTTCGTCAAGTCTGGCGGTACTGCTGGCATTAGCATCATCATCTCCAAGATGGATTTCAGCGATGAGTTCCTGATCGACCGCCAGCTTGACTTTGTTCGTGCACTACTTTATGTTATTAAGGATATGCCTCAAGATCTGCCCGCGAGCATTCGCATTCAAGCCAAGGACACGCTCATCGAGCACATCAAGCGATGTGCTACGAACTACAAGGCAGAGCAACTTGGCGACAAGGAAAGCAAGATCCAGATTCTCTGCAACCGCGTTATTGGCGAGGTTTCACACATGAACAAGCACGTTCGACATGCTGCTCAAGATGCGCTCCGGACAATCGGTGAAAGCGTCAACGTTCAACTCCACGAAGTGGTCAAGCCAGTAAAGGATCTTCTCCTAGCTCCTATCTTCAACAAGCCCTTGCGTGCCCTTCCTTTCGCGGCACAAATTGGCTACATCGACGCCATCAACTTCTGTCTTGACATGGAGAACGATGTGCTCACATTCGACGATCAGCTCAATCGATTGCTCTACGAGACTCTCGCGCTAGTGGATGCAGAGGATGACAGCTTGGCCGCCAAACCTTACGAGCATAGGAATTCCGAGGCCATCGTGAACCTACGTGTCGCCTGCCTCCGACTTCTGACTACAGCCATCCGCTACACTGCTTTCAACACCCAGGCGCAGACTCAGCACCGTGCCCGCATCATCTCGATATTCTTCAAGTCACTCTACTCGAAGAACAAGGAAGTCGCTGGTGCTGCCAATGCTGGATTGAAGATCGTGCTTGCCGCCACGCAGAAACTGCCGAAGGACCTGCTGCAAAACGGTCTCAGGCCGATCCTCATGAATGTACAAGACCCACGAAAGCTTAGTGTTGAAGGTCTCGAGGGGTTGAGGACTCTGTTGCAACTGCTTACCAACTACTTCAAAGTCGAGATTGGTACGCGTCTTCTGGACCACATGCGGACCATTGCAGAACCAACCATCCTGCAGAAGGTTTCCTTCACTCTGATCGAGGCCAACCCAAAGATGAAGGTCGTCACTGCGATCTTCAGTGTGTTCCACTTGCTTCCGCCAACAGCCGTGCAATTTTTGCCAGAGCTTGTGGATCGTGTCCTAAAGCTTGAAGGATCGTTGCGCAGAACTAGAAGCAGTCCTTTCAGAGAGCCTCTCGTGCAATACCTCAATCACTACGCCAAGGAAGCCTGGGCATTCTTCAGTGGCGCGTTGCAGGAAGAAGCCAAGGGTCGTTTCTTTGCTCAGATTCTTGCAAACGAGTCAAGTGACGAGCTACGTGAAAGGGTCATCGATGAAGCTGACAACCTTGTTGGCTTGTTCCCCACTAGCGACATGAGCGAAGAGCAGGCGCAAGCTGCTGCCAATGCCATTCATATTGTGTACTCGATATGCAAGTTCGAGAAACAGGCTTTGAGACTTCTTGCACATGACAACTTGCGCAAGGCCATCTTCAGCGCAGCTAAATCCTTGCAAATCGCTGATCAACAGAACAAGCTTGCCGGATCGCTGCGTCTTGCGGCTGTTCAGGCTTCTGAGCAGATCACTTCCATCATGACCTTGTATCTGCAGCAGAAGCCTAACGACCTTGATGCTTTGTTCGATCTTCTCGAGGCTTGTGCAACCGGAGACCTTCCCAAGTTCCCTGAGCTGTACACGTATCTGTACAAGAACATCGTCACGAGCGAGTCTGTTGAACATCAACGATCGATCATGACCCGATGCATCGATACGTACACGAACCGACAGAGCTCCCAAGCGATGAAGTGGTTCGTTTTCCACAAAGTTCTGAACCCGATTCTTGCGAATGATGTCAAGCGCAACTGGGACTCGCTGTTTGACGGCAGCAAAGGCAGTGCACTACTCGACCGTGCTATGACCGACCAGATCCATAACAAGCTCTGGAAGCCTCAATCGCACAGCGACGTCACTGACGACTCAACGCAAGGTGTCGACCATTCGCGCATGGAATTGCTGCAGACCACAGCTTTCCTCGTCAAATACCATCACAACATGCTGCAAGACGCCCGTAAGGACATCATCAAGTTCGGCTGGAACTACATTAGACTGGACGATGTCATCAACAAATACGCGGCTTATGCGCTGATCGCGTACTTCATCGCCAACTACGAGACGCCCCCTAAGATCGCGCTTCAAGTGTATAGTGCTTTGCTGCGCGCACATCAGCCAGAAGGCAAGAATCTCGTCATGCAGTCACTGGAGACTCTCGAGCCGGTGCTTAAGAAGCGCCTAGGAGGCCAGGACGGCAAACAGGCAATGTGGTCGAAGCTGCCTCGACGTATCTTGAGCGAGGAGGTCTCGAACGTCGCGCAGTTGACCAGCATATATCAATTCCTCGTCCGCCATCCTGATTTGTTCTATGAGGCTCGCGAGGGCTTCGCACAGACGATCATCCCGTCGATGAACAAGGTTGCTTCGTTGCCGAACACGTCTTCGGAGAATAGAAAGTTGGCGTTGAACCTGATCAGCCTTATCTGTAAGTGGGAAGAGCGTACAGTACGCGAGCATCTATCGCTGTCTGCCACGGAATCGCCCACGGCTGAAAGAGCAGGTTCACCTCAGAACCAGGACAAGCGCGGCGCTGTTGCACCGGCCCCGATGAGACTGATGCTCATCAAGTACTTGGTTCAATTTATTGCTACAGTACCTGAGCGTTACCCTGTCTCGAAACCGAAGAGCGCCGAAAACCCACAAACAAGCAGCTCTTCCCACCAGCCTCCCACTGATACGGTCGTCAAGGCGATTGACTTGCTTCACAGGTTGCTGGCTCCGCCTCTCTGGGACGATCTCGACATCGACGCCATGTTCCCGAAGGTGACCGAGCAGATCCTTTGTACTGAACAGAAGCCTGAAGATAAGGCAGAGATCTGGACGACCAGGATTGTCAACACGATCCAGATCTTGAAGGTCCTCATCAATTCGAGATCAGACGAGTGGGTTGTTGCGCGTCTGCCTCAGTTGCAGAAGTTGCTCACCTCACCGCTCAAGAATGAGAACTTCGAGATCCAAGACGCGCTTCACGGCACTGATCAGCCTGAGGATCTTTCTCCAAAACTCCCGCCCTTGCTGCAGCGTGCGCTCGAAGTCATTCCTTTGGAGCAGCCAGAGGACGAGTTGCCAGATGCCGAGAGCCCGACTGAGGAGTTCAAGACCTTCCTCAATACAACTGCAAGCGACGCTCTGAACAACGGTAACCATGTTGCTGGCATCAACATCCTTTGGGTCATAGCACAGCGCAAGTCAGAGGACATTCACACGCATATCGAGGCACTTTTGAAGACTTTCCAGACAAAGCTGGCAAAGGATCACCTCAGCTCGCAACTGCCCCCTCAAGCTGCAGCAGCACAAGGTCTTCAAGCACAAAACCTGCCGAACGCGCAAGAATCGGAGGTCATTGTCAACCTCATCATCAAGACCATTGACATGCTTTCTGGATGCATCAGCGCTTTGGTCGATCGCAGAAGACCGTACCTCAGCGTGCTCGCGTCGCTTGTTGAGCGCTCGAACGACAACAAGCTATGTGACAAGATCCTCAATCAGGTCGAAGCCTGGGTGTTCAGCCCAACAGAACCTGTTCCCACGTTGAAAGAGAAGACGGCTGTCCTTCAGAAGATGCTCTTGTTTGAGACCCGCGCGGACAACACCATGTACAACAAGTTCATGAACCTCGTCATCCGTATCTACGAAGACCCTAAGATCTTCCGCTCGGAGCTCGCAGTGCGTATGGAGCAAGCATTCCTCATCGGTCTTCGCAGCCCAGACATCGAGATGCGTCAGCGTTTCATGACCATCTTCGATCGCGCTCTGAGCAGGTCCACCAGCAACAGGTTCTTCAAGCTCATTGCCGAGCAGCAATGGGAGGTCTTGGGTGACAGCTTCTGGCTCAGTCAGATCATCCAGCTCATGTTCGGCTCCATTGACCAGAACACAACGCTGCACCTGCACCAAGATGACTTTACGACTTTGGCTGCTTCGAGAATCTATGGTACATACAAGGGAGACTCTAGGGCTGCCGAGTTGATGCTTGAAGACTCCTTGGAAGCCTTGGTGACAAGCGAGAGGCAATTCATGGCGGAAGTGGGCACAGTGAAGGCTAAGGACATTCTTGTCCCACTTTCCGATCTCCAACACACGGACTGGCAGCTTGCACACGATGTATGGGTAGCCTATTTCCCGATGTGCTGGTCAGTCCTGTCCAAAGACGACAAGGAGGACATCGAGCAAGGGCTCATCTCTCTTCTTACCAAGGACATGCATCAGAGACAGGTCGACAAGCGACCAAATTGTGTCTCTACTCTGCTCGAGGGTATTGCTCGTGCTAGGCCTGTGGTTAAGTTCCCGCCTCACGTTATGAAATTCCTTGCGCAGAACTACGATGCTTGGTACACCGCTGCGACCTTCATGGAGGAGGTGGCCATCAATCCGGTCATTGACATGCCTACTGTCAAGGAAAGCAACTTGGATGCTCTCACTGAACTCTATGCCAGGCTCGAGGAGAGTGATCTGTTCTACGGTACCTGGCGCAGACGATCACAGTTCGTGGAGACCAATGCCGCTCTTTCCTATGAGCAGAACGGCATCTGGGACAAGGCTCAGCAGATGTATGAAATGGCTCAGGTTAAGGCTCGCACTGGCTCATTGCCTTTCTCCCAGGGCGAATACATGCTCTGGGAGGATCAGTGGGTGCAGTGCGCCCAGAAGCTCCAGCAGTGGGAGATCTTGGGCGACTTTGCCAAGCATGAGAACATCAACGATCTCTACCTTGAAGCCATGTGGCGCAACTTTGAGGCTTGGAACAGTGCCGAGCAGCGCGAACAGCTCGACAGCATCGTCAAGGCTGTCTCTGACGCTCCTACACCCAGGCGCATGTTCTTCCAAGCCTTCATGTCACTTCTCAAGTTGCACAACAAGACCGAGACACCGCCTGACTTCGCCCGCGTCTGTGACGAGAATATTCAGCTATCTATCAAGAACTGGCACAAGCTGCCACGTCGTATCACGAATGCACATATCACGCTCCTGCAAAACTTCCAGCAACTGGTGGAGCTTCACGATGCGAGCGTCATTTGCTCCAGCTTGGCACAGACGAACGCCGGTAATCTCGATGTCAAGAGTCAGGAGCTCAAGGTATTGCTAAGCACCTGGCGTGATCGTCTGCCAAATCTGTGGGATGATATCAACGCATGGCAGGATCTGGTCACCTGGCGTCAGCACATCTTCCAGCTCATCAACGGAACATATCTCAACTTGCTCCCGGCCAGCACAGGAAACGCGACCGGAAATTCTTTCGCTTACCGTGGCTACCACGAGACGGCATGGATCATCAATCGATTCGCTCATGTTGCTCGCAAGCACCAAATGCCAGAGGTTTGCATCAATCAACTCAGCAAGATCTACACCTTGCCCAACATTGAGATTCAAGAAGCATTCCTCAAGCTGCGTGAGCAGGCTAAATGCCATTACCAGAACAGGAGCGAGCTGACGAGCGGGTTGGACGTCATCAACAACACCAATCTCAATTACTTCGGCCCGCAGCAGAAAGCAGAGTTCTACACTCTTAAGGGCATGTTCCTTAGTAAGCTCAACCAGAAAGATGATGCTCAGGACGCTTTCGGCACGGCGCTGTTCTTCGATATCAAGTTGCCCAAGGCTTGGGCTGAGTGGGGCAGATACAGCGATCAGCTGTTCAAGGAAAATCCCACGGATCTCGAGCTGGCTGGTAATGCCATCAGCTGTTATCTCGAAGCCGCCGGACAGTACAAGAGCGCTAAGTCTCGCAAGTTGCTCAGCCGCATTTTGTGGCTGCTCAGCTTGGACGACCCTGAAGGCACCTTGGCGAAGACGTACAACAACTTCAAGGGTGAAACTCCACTCTGGTACTGGGTCAGCTTCATCCCGCAGTTGCTCAACAACCTCTCCAGAAGCGAGGGAGAGGCGAACATTTCGCAGGAGATCTTGGCTAAGTTGGCCAAGACTTACCCGCAAGCACTGCACTTCCAGCTGCGCACCAGCCACGAGGACATGCAGGTCATTCGTCGTGGTCAACTGCAGAAGGAGGCCAAGGAGAAGGCAGCTAAGGCCAAACAGCAACAACAGCAGCAAGGCACCAGCACCGAAGCTGTCAAACAAGAAGGATCACCAGCCAGGCCGGACAGTCAAGGAGCTTCAAGGCCTGGTACTGCGGCTGGTGGCGAGCAGAACCAGACCCCTGCTGCCGCCGAAGGCACACCACAGAATGGTGCAAACGCTGCCAACGCGACCGCCGACAATACTAACAGTACTGTCGCTGCACCTGCATCTGAGCCGCCGAGACCAAGGAAGCCTTGGGAACACACCGAAGCATTGGTCATCACTCTCCGCACAGCTTTCCCGCTGCTTTACGCTTCGATGGAAGCCATGGTGGAGCAGATCCAGAAGTACTTCAAGTGCCCTCCAGACGAGGATGCGTACAGACTGATCGTCGCCTTGTTGAACGACGCCCTCAACTACGTCAGTCGCTCACCACACGCGTTCGCTGCCGATAGCAAGCTTCCGCCCCAGACGGAGGCGAACATCACTCGCTTCGCTGACTCCATCCTGCCGCACCACATCCGCAAATCCTTCGAGCAGGACTTCGTGTCTAAGAAACCAACGATGAACGAGTACACGATGAAGCTCCGCAAGTGGCGTGACAAGCTTGCTGAACGCCTTGACCGCCGCCCGTCGACATTCCATCTAGACCAGGTACCGCATCTTAGTGGGTTCCGCTTCGTCTGGTTCGATGAAGTCGAGGTCCCTGGCCAATATCTGCAACACCGCGACAAGAACCAGGACTTCATTAGAATTGAACGCTTCCTGCCTATTGTCGATCTTGTCCGCGGCGTCACAAGCTGCCACCGTCGCATCAAGATTCGTGGCCACGATGGTAGCGTGCACCCCTTCGCAATTCAGCATCCAGCTCCCAGGCACAGCCGACGTGAAGAGCGCATCCTGCAACTCTTCCGTATGTTCAATGCTACTCTGGCCAAGAAGAAGGAGAGCCGCAGGCGCAACTTGCAATTCCATCTTCCGGTCATGGTTCCGTTGTCGCCACAGATCCGCATGATCCAGGATGATGCATCGTACGTGACTCTCCAGGGCGTCTATGAAGACTACTGCCGTCGCAATGATATCAGCAAGGACGACCCAACTATCTTCACCATGGATAAGATGCGCGCGATGACTGCGCAGAAGCAAGATCAATTCCCCAACGTTCGCCTGGAATCGCTCAACTACATCCAGCAGCGCTACGTGCCGACCGACCTTGTGCGCGAGTACTTCGCTAAGACCTTCCCAAGCTTCGACGCTTTCTGGCTGTTCCGTCGCCAGTTCTCGTACCAGATGGCAGCTCTCACGTACATTACTTATACGATGTACATGACCCATCGTTACCCGAACAAGCTGTCCATCGCTCGTCGCAACGGAAATGTCTGGGGCTCCGAGTTACTGCCGTACCTTTCCACAACGAGGCCGTTGTTCCACAACAACAACGAGGCAGTACCCTTCCGTCTTACGCCCAACCTGCAGAAGCTGATGGGCCCGATCCACCAAGAGGGAATCTTCACCTGCGCGCTGATGGCCATTGCTCGCTGCTTGACTGCAGACAGTTCCTACAGCACATCTACGCCGACGGCAACACCTGGCGGCACAACTACCCAGGCGAACGGCACTACAACTGGCGCTGGCACCGGTTCCACCGGCGGAAGTGGCTCTACTCCTCAGCAGCCCAACGGCACTTCCTCTGCTGCACCGCCCACAGCTCCGGACAACCCCACCAGCTGCGAACTGTCCCACGCACTCAGCATCTTCATCCGCGACGAGCTTACGTTCTGGTACACAACATCTCACCGCCAGTCGCTGCAACAGAACGAGTTGCGCGAGAACGTTCAGCGCAATGCCGAGGCTGTGGTCAATCGTGCTTTGGCTCTGGCTCGCGAACCGGGCGCGAACAACCTGCCCGCCAACCAGAGCGTCGTGGACTTTGTGGCTAAGGCTACCAACCCGGAGAAGTTGGCGCAGATGGATCTGCTTTGGATGCCGTGGTTGTAGACTGGAAGAAATCTGGAGAATTTGATTTGAAAGGGAGTTCGGATGGGAGGGGACGATATGGACTGGCTTTAGCGAGGCGTCGGTGCGATTGGAATGGTTGACCTGTATGATGGGTCCAATTCATGGTGATGGAAAGGTCAACTTGACCAAACTTTTTTCTTTTAGTCTACTGATTTTGAGGAGCTTTTGAATGTTATAATTAGGATTGTAGCGTATATAGCGTCAGGCAGAAATCAACTGTCTGTGTTTGACTTCGAATGTAAGATTTTGAGCATAGCGAATAATACTGTGAATCCTTTGTCATGGAAAAGATAAGCGCCATTAGATTGATGTGGTCTGTTTGTGTCCTGTTGTAATACATGACAATCTTCAATGTAGCCCAGTACCTCAAGCATTATCAAGTCAAGCTCATCTAGCGCCGTGGGAACGTTCTTGTAGGAATCTGGCAAGCACCTTTCCACCCTCATTCCTCCTTCTTGACCTTCCATTCCCAAGCTCTCACTTCGACCAGGTCCCTGCGAGCCTTCCACTGAACGATAGGCCACATGTCCGGGTTGCATCCTATTCTTCGCCTGGGAAGGCAGAAATTGTAGACGTGCACGTTCAGACATCGAACATCTGATTATGGTACTTGTAGTGGAATGCTCTCCGCTCTGCTTGCTGTGTACATCGTGATCGATGATAGCGATATTCCTGATCGTCGAATTATCCTGTTGAAGATGGTTTGGCGCTTTCTGAGGATGATATTGGTGCGCCTTTAAGTCGGAACGGTTCTGCGCGTTGAAGTCGTTTTTTGATGCTATTCTTGAGACCAGATAGTTCACTTTGTTGAGTTCTTCGATCTGTGAGCTATCGGCGTGCCATCGTACACGCTTCGCGCCCTCCCACGTCGTTCAATTGAGATGTCGGCCGGTCAATACTCTGGTATTCGGCATTCACAATGTTCGTTCAGCAACTGATATACGCGTACGAAGAGCAAACTCAAAAAGAAGGCGTATACCATAAAGCCAGTGTCCAACAGATTAGGCTCCTCGTTAGGCTCCTCGTTCGCGTCGGGCATGTCGATGGTCTTTGGTCTTGGTGTCTGTGATGCGTTGCTGGATCAAGATTCGTTTGTAGCTTAATGGTCTTCGAAATGGTCAGTCGTTAGTATGCTTTTATAGACATTCGCGTTTGCTTCCAAGCTCTCTGGATTCTTTGTGTTGGTGGTCATAACTGAAGGCCGCATTGTTCCCCGGTCTATCATGGCTGTACACAGGTTTGCTGATCTAAGACGTCCTTCAATAGACGTTGAGTGCCTAATGCGCTATACCTGTCCGCCCTAATCGCAAGCAATCAATCACGGATGGCTCTCGTCCGATAACATTCACCTCACTTGAAGCTCTGTAAAAGAGCCGCTACGTTCCGAGCACTGCCAATCTCCCAAGCAGCTTTACTGACAGCTGCCGCGATTTCACTCCCCAATACTAATGCCACCTGATCGACAAATTTGGCTGTCAATTGCTCTCCACTCATTGGGACTACTAGTGATCCGACAGCATGCTCGACATGCCTTTCAATGGCGGTCCCATTAGAATGTGTGAGACTCAAATATGCTTCATCCGCTGCAAGGCCTGCATCAGCCTCGATTTTGACCTTGTCACGGACACTGATGACTTCAGCCGAAGTGACCACTTCATCGGCATACTCCGCCGGACCTGCTTTACCGTAGAGCAAACCGACTGCACAGCCATGGAACACTGAGAACTTCCCTTCCAAGCCATCTCGAGGCTTTTCTTTGCTTGTTAGCTCAACCACTAATGGGTGGACTTTGAGTGAGACCCCACTGATCTCCGCGGGCTTCAGCTTGTGCATCTCTGTCAACTCTTTGTGACATTGGATTGCAGCATCGATGGCAGGATGACATACAATCCCGCAAGGGAAAGGCTTGAAGGCGTTCGTCTCGATCTCCCACGTGGTACCTAGGCCGCTTAAGAGCTCGTCCAGCTTCGGTGTGCCTCCGCCTGCGACAACATTCGCCCAGCCTCGCTTCGCTTCAAGCGCTTGCTCGGAGCTGGTGTAGCCTTCTCGAGCTAGCAAAGCTGCTACGATTCCATTTGCAGCCGCTCGGCCAGGGTGGAAAGATTTGGTGTCGCTTCCAAACATCTCTCGAAGTCCGGTCACTTGCACGGCTGCTATGCCGATAGCATGAGCCATTTGTGTCTCAGACAGCTTCATCAGCCTTCCAACACCCACTGCAGCACCGATAGAGCCGGTACTCGAGGTGATGTGCCAGCCAATATCATAATGCTCAGGCCAGACAGCAAGGCCTAGCTTGCAGCTTGCTTCAATACCTGCCACCAGAGCGAGCAGGAGTTCTTCACCAGTGATAGATCCTTCATACTCTGCATAAGCCAGCAGCGCAGATGCTACAGGACCAGTGGGATGTATTATGGTGGCAAGATGCGTGTCGTCGTAGTCGTGTACATGTGATGCGATGCCGTTGAGGAGTGCAGCATGTTGGAGGTCGCATTGAGATGATGTCCCGAGAAGAGTGCAAGTTGCACCGCCGAAGAGTGACTCTAGGGCTTTGTGAGCTTTGGTTACTGTTGGGTGATTTGAGCCTCCAATTGCGCAGCCGATGTAGTTGTATAAGGATCGTATCGCTGCCTCTCGGGTAGAGTCTGGTATGTTGTCGAGATCGACTGCCCAGTTCGCGAGCTTCTTAGTCGCCATGTTCGCAGTGTTGAGAGATAACCGTTCAGTATTTGTACTATGCGTATGTGGAGTATTGAGGTATCGAGCATTGATAAGCAACTAGCACAGGCAGTAAGGCTCCAAGGTAGGATCAATACAGTTCATCAGTAGACCGATATCGGCTGCCGATCTAAGTTGTCCATCAGACTCCCACTTCTCTTCTTTACATATCAACATGTATCTCTTCATTTTCCAATAACCAGGACGTGACGTTTGACCCACCGCGATGGCCGGCAGTTCTCGGCTATCACTTCACCGTGCGGAATTTGTTCTCCACCTTGTTCAGTCCACCTGCGGTATGATCGCCATACTCCACATCCATGTTCCTGGAGATGATGGATACTCTCACTTCTTCGAGTCGTGTAGCTTTCGAACTTGGGATACCAAGCGAAGCTAACGGGACCTTCCATCTTGGAACTGTGAGAACATTACACCGAGGTGTTGCTGCTTGGGTGTGCATATATAGATGCAGTGTCCCGGGTGACTAGGAAACATCAGGATAAGTATAATTCTCTGTTTTCACCTACTATGCGACGTTATACTGTTGGTGGCCTGCTGTTAGCAGGTCTAGCCGCAGCGCAACAATGTCCTCCGGCAATCCAGATAGACCACAAACCACAAATCTTCGTCATGTCTGACATCTCGAACGAGCCCGACGATACCCAAAGTTTCATCCGTCTGTTACTACACACAGATCAATACAACATCACTGGAATGGTGGCAACGACCAGCTACTGGCTGAACTCCACGACAACACCCAATGAGATTCTAAATCTGACCAGCGCATATGGCAAAGTCGTCGACAACCTCAACATACACTCGGACGGACAATTCCCTACAGAAGAGTATCTGTCATCAATCGTAAAAGCCGGCCACCCAGTGTACGGCACAGCTGCGATTGGCAAACCACTCTCTTCCGGCGCACAGCGACTCATAGACGTGCTGGACGGCATGCCGGACGACGAGATCTTACACTGCCAGGCCTGGGGCGGCACTAATGTTCTGGCCGAAGCTCTAGCTCATGTGCGCAGCTCCAGGACGCAGTACGACCAAGACAAGTTTTACAGAAAGATCAGAGTCTACGCCATCTCCGACCAAGACAACTCCGGCGTCTGGATACGCCTCAACTTCCCACAGATCCCGTACATCGCTTCCGTCCACTCCTGGCTGCAGTACAAGCGAGCGACGTGGAGCGGTATCAGCAGTAGTGTGGTGAGTCCTTTTCCCAATTGCACATGATCCATCGTAGACCTCCAGACCATTATTCCGAGAACGACCACTAAACACTCATACGCTCAGGATGTCGGCGGCGCTGACGCCTCCCTCGTAAACAACGCCTACATCCGTTCCAACTTCCAAATCGGCCCACTCGGCTCTCTCTACCCGGACATAGCCTTCATAATGGAAGGCGACTCGCCCTGCATTCTGCACACAATGCAAAACGGACTCAACGGCGGACCTCTCGACCACCCCGAATGGGGCGGCTGGGGCGGGCGGTACGCTCTACTGGACCTGACGCGGCAGACGATGCACTATGCCGACACATCTGATTTCGTCGTGGGCAAAGACAACGCGACTTGGGTCTCGAATCATGCGACGATTTGGCGGTGGAGGCAGGCCTTCCAGGACGAGATGAGTGCGAGGGTGCAGTGGAGTGTTCTTGGGCGCAATGAGAGTGGTGCTGGCTCGCATCCACCTGTAGTTAGCGTTAATGGGTCGTGTGGAAGTGAACCGTTGGAGTTGGAAGTTGAGCCTGGGCAGACTGTGAGGCTGGACGCTTCGGGGACGTATGATCCTGACGCGAACGTGACGGGCAAGCATGAGCTGCGGTTCGACTGGTTTCATTATTGGGAGATTACGTCGCTGCAGGGCAATCCAAGCGAAGTCCCGAGGCTCAATTTCACTCGCGAGCAGGGTGACGGGAGGGTTGTCAGCACGACTTTGCCTGTTGCTGAGCTGGCATGCGCGGCGCCGCCGGGGTTGTGGCAGCCTGAGGGCGTGCAGGAGGTTTGTCAGCAGTATCATGTCATTCTGGAGGTGACTGGGAGTGGGACACCGCCGATCAGGAGGTATAAGCGGGTGATTCTCAAGGTCCAGCCGCCGGAGCATGCTAAGAGGACGAAGAGGATGAGGAGGGATGAGCTTTGAGATTACTGATATCGTAGGAAGTACGTCTCGAGGGCGTAGATATTGGTGCATATATGATTTGCAGATCAACGACTCGGTCCCTTTGCCATTTGTTTCCAACTTCCGTCCGCCTCCCAAACGCCTGCCTTTGTGAAATCGGCGGTACGGCTGCCTGCCATGTAGCCAAAGCGGAAGAACTCAGGATACTTGGCCTTGAGCGCCTCCACGTCTTTCGCATCCGGATCAGCATTTTCATTGGGAGCCAGGTCGGTGACTTCTCTTCCAAGAGTGTGCCTGGTCCATGTCCACGTGTAGTGGTCGTTCAGTGTACCGAAGGCGCCGCCCCAGTAGGAGCGATCGTCACCGTAGCCGCGGAAGCGCTCGACATCGTTGACGAGCACCGATATGCCGTCGTAGGATTGCTTCTTCTTCGGATCGTAGATCGGCAAGGGTCCGAGGTCGAAGGTAACGTTGGACTTTCCAATGTCAAGGACTTCGATGCTGGGCAAAAGGGACTTCTGCTGAGCGTTCTTGAGCAACTCACCAGGTGTTTGGATGATACTATCGAATCCCCACCTGGCAATGCCGTTGACGAATAGTCCGACGAGAAGGCCCTGGTAGATGAGAGATGGTCTGTTCTGGAAGCAGGTGCCTGGCAGAAGCAGAAGCGCGAGAATATAGTGATGAATGCGTAGGTTCTCGCCAGGAATTGCCAATAGGATCAGAAGGCCGAGAACGAAGAGGGAGTAAATGAATAGATAGCGTGGCATGCGTCCTTCCACGCGGAAAGACCAGGCTTGGCCAAGAGCGATGAAGA
Source organism: Cladosporium sp. VS III D KN 1 (assembly GCA_019775635.1). NCBI lineage: Eukaryota > Fungi > Ascomycota > Dothideomycetes > Cladosporiales > Cladosporiaceae > Cladosporium > Cladosporium sp. VS III D KN 1. The sequence continues at coordinate 1,539,800 of JACWFN010000027.1, forward strand.
AGATTGAAAGCACGACAATGATGAGCGCAGGGATAGCACCGGGCTGCGCTTGGATATCGTGAGGCGTCAGGCGTTGAATAGGAATACGATCGAAGGTATAGTTGTTCAAAGCGCCAACCCAAGCGGGTCCAAGCCATAGCACCGTCTTTTCCAGTTGAGCAGTAAGTCCTGTAAGCGAACGCTTTACAGTGTATTTGTATGTGATGGCTGCACAAAAGGCAGCTGGCAAGAATCTTCCGAACGCCAGTGATAGAAGAGAGTGATAGTTTGTAAGGTTCGGAGGGTCGGAGACCAGAGCGACGTGGAAGAAGAGCGCCACAAAGTTCGACCAAAAGAAAACTCCTGGGTTGGTTGTGAAGACAGAAAGAAGAGTTGTAAAGAAGACAGTGATAGCCAGAGTTGGCCATCTGAGGTCCTTGCACTGTGACTTGGTGCCTGAGAGGAAGCCGAAAGTCCTTGGGAAGTAGCTTCGGAATGGGGTCGAATCGATTCTGTGTTGCTTTTCTCCAGAGAAAGAAGGCTGTTCGCCAGTCAAGGCTACGACACCACATCCGCCCTCTAGGTCATTGATGAAACCTGCGTGGACAGCAGAGGCGCAGATGAAGCTGTCTCCGCGGTACACAGCATTGTCCACGATATCTTCCGAGAAGCCAGTCTGGTAGTCAACTGGTCCACCAATGACCTGAGGCTTGTACACCAATTCCTTGTCTCCCACAGCATGCGGATCCAGAGCCAGAATCCTGACGCAATTTGCTGGACACCTGAACGCCAGACTAGAGTTCGAGAACGGCCGGCATTGGTCGCCATTGATGCCACATTTGTTGAAATCAGACCAGTACGTCGCGCTACAGCTCAGGCGAGTGGGACTGCCGTAGCCCGGGATTTGCGCAGCAAAGCTGCTCCGCCAAAGTGCGAGACTGAAGCTCAACAGCCATAGCGCATAGATGACCGCAATCAAGAATATCCGATGTGTCTTCCTAGGCGCCCAGCGATCCAGCAAAGCCAGAGGCGCATGTTGGATCTTCGGAAAGAAGGGTGTAATGGTGTATATGCGCGGTGGTTTAGGGCCCTTGACCCAGGTCTTTGTTGCGGCCCATGCTCTGTGAAGACCAGGTGGTATGCGATCCGCGATGCGCTTTTGCCATGATGGGTTTGTATGCCTGTGACCTTCGAGCTCTATAGTCGGCGTCTGGCGTAGTGGTGAGTCTGCGCCGATGCTGTCCGAATCATCGGGGTCATCGTGGTATGGGCGGATGGGCTGAGCCTCGTCGTCGGCATCGGCTGCCTCTTCGTCGATGTGCGTATGCGGTCCCATGCTCTTAAGTTGCCCGGCTTATGATAGCCTCTATTCTCTATTATTTGATGGTGATGTTGCGATCCAGCGCTTCTAGCGACGTTGACTACTGCATATCTTTAGTGTTGTACAAACAAGCAAACAGCAATTGCAAAGTCAAGAAGTATACAAGAAGTGTAGCAAAGACGGAGCGAGGATCAGTACTGCTACAGGCAAGTGGCACAGCGCTATCGATTGCCGGTCGGCATCGAGCGGAATCACGTTGTGGCTGCATAGGTCACCATTTTCCCATCGTGCCACACGTGCAACGACGTGTCAGGAACAGGTAAAGCATGGAGGCACGCGCCACTATGGCACGCGAATCCACGTATACACTTCAAGCACGCCTTTGTGCGCCATTCTAGCACAATAAAAAACACCCCAAGCTATACCTCGCACCCACATCCACGTGCGGCGCAAAGTATGTGCAGAGGCCGACAACCGACGCGGTTGTGGCTGGAGCTCTCGCGGGCATCATCGATTGCTAACCGCCTTCCGGATTTGTAATGCGGTGCAAGGAACATGTCCCGATAACACCATACTTGCTCATGTAGAGCAATCCGTCTGTTGCGACGTACCATTGCTGTAGGTTGCTTTCCTCTGTTTTCCATTGCATTCATCGTGCAATCATCCCCTCTAAATCACATCAGCAATGTCGCGCCCATCGAAGCATGCCCTGCCAATGCCCACCGATAGCGGTGATGGTGGCAACGATACTCGCCCACCGCCCAAGGATCTCAGCCACCACCTGAGTAGGTCTACCAAGTCGCGTGCTGCGAGCTCTATGAAAGCGTTCTACAAGTATTTCGCTATTCCCGGTATCGGACAGCTCGCCGGTGGCTTGCCCAACAACTACTACTTTCCATTTGACACTCTCGAGGCCAAAGTTGCCGAGCCGAACAGATGGCAGCCTACACCAAACAAGCCTGTGGACCCGCCTTCAGCTGAGGAAGCTTTGGCTGCATTGAGCTTGAACGACAAGAGCAAGACACAGAGCAGTCCTCTGAACCAGCCCCAGAACCAGATCGAGGTCCCGCACACTTCCACCCAGCAGAACCCAATCAAGAAGATCGACTTGTCGACTGCCCTGCAATATGGCACCGCACAAGGATACCCACCTCTCTACTACTTCATCCGCCAATTCACACAGGAGAACTTGCACCCAAACTGCCCATACAAGGGTGGACCTGAGGTCATCTTGACTTGCGGCAACACAGATGGCTTCAGCAAAGTTCTGCAAGCCTTCACTAATGAATGGAGCGAAGAGAAGGATTGGGTGAGGGACAAGGAGGGCTTGTTGGTCGAGGAGTTTGCATACATGAACGCTGTTCAGGCTGGAGTACCACGAGGCTTGAATGTTGCGCCTGTCGGAATGGACGATGAAGGCATGCGCGCACACGGGCCCGGTGGTCTGAAGGATGTTTTGGAGAATTGGGACTTCAAGAAGGGCAAGAGGCCGCACTTGATGTACACTGTCACGTGAGTCTCGAGGTCCTCCTTGTCGCAAGTCGCAAGTACAATGCTAACAGACAACAGCATGGGCCAGAACCCAACGTCTGGCGTTCTCTCCCTACAGCGCCGTCGTGATATCTACGCCCTGTGCCAGAAGTACGACATCATTATCGTCGAGGATGATCCCTACTGGTACTTGCAATTCCCCACCGCCACCTCCCAAAACACAACCACCACATCCGACCCAGCCAACACCTCCTTCAACCCCGACATCACCCTCTTGACCACAGGCGAACCACGCCCAGAGCACTGGAAGAGCTCAGGCTTCGACTTCCTCGACAGTCTGGTCCCCTCATACATCAACATCGATACCGATGGCCGCGTCCTGCGCCTGGACACTTTCTCCAAGACAGTTGCACCAGGCTGCCGTCTGGGTTGGATCACCGGGCAACCTGCTTTCCTCGAACGCATTTTGCGCATCACAGAGACTTCCACCCAGCAGCCTTCCGGCTTTGTGCAAAGCATGATCGCTGAGCTCCTGCTCGGACCCGACCACAGCGGCATCGCCGAGACCATGAAGAAGAACGGCAAAGGCGGCCTCCCCTCTGGCTCCGGCTGGAAAGTCGACGGCTGGGTTCGCTGGCTCGAAGGTCTGCGCGGCAACTACGAGCGCCGCATGAACCACATGAGCCGCATCCTCGACGACGGCAAGTACGCCGTCAAGACGGGCCGACGCGGCAGTTTCACCGACCTGCTCGCCGAAGACAGCGACGGCGATGCAGACGAGTGGAGCGTGATCGAGAAGCAGCAGATCTACTCTTTCGACTGGCCCGTCGGTGGCATGTTCATCTGGCTGCAAATTCACTTCTCCGAGCACCCGCTCTACAAACACTACGCGAGCAAGAACCAGCTACCGCGCCTGTCAAAGGCGCTGTGGGTTTGGTGGACCAAGAAGCCGGCGCTTGTTCTCGTGTCTCCTGGCACGATTTTCTCGCCGACTCCAGAGATCGCTGCCAAGGAAGGTTGGAAGTATTTCAGACTTTGCTTTGCCGCCATCGATGAGGAGGAGCTGGGCAAGGTCACGAAGAGGCTGGCGGATGGTGTGCAGTCGTTCTGGGCTGTGAGGGATGCGAAGGTCATTGAGGACTTGCTTGATGAGGATGAGAAGGGCGAGGCGAATGGTGAGGATGTTGTTTCGCTGGCGCAGATGATGGGTCCTTGCTAGATCTGCTGGGGGACTATTTACGACATGAACTTAATTAGGATATACGATTGCAAATTTCTTGATCTTCGATAGGATCACCTTTATGACCATTATGCGACCCTTGACTTTGTAGAATCTCGCCATGCGCTGTCATCAGTTTTGGAGTAATTTGAACACATTCCCAATGAGCCGTGATGGTCCGCCGTATATCGATCCCGCCCGTGTCGCTACACTTGAGAGCAAAGAGAGCAACATGTGCACTTCGTGTGAGGCCACGCATGTCGGGCATCCCGCCGTGATTTTATCGCTATCTTCAGCTATCAGCCCGATCGCATGGCGTGATAAGCTTGAAGGTAACATCCCAGCACCAGCAGCCAAAGACCGCCGCCATGCATCGGCGAAATCTCGGAGGGCGTGCTGGACAACCCAATGACCATACATGTGTCAAACTCAATGCATCCGCAACATATGAGCAAAAACATCAATCGTCCAACAATTCCACCTATTGAACGACGAAAATTTTCGAGAACATGACGTTCAAACACCACATCATCGCCCTCGACTCCTGGGTTACCGTCCCCGACTTCGACTTCCCTTACACTCTCACGGTGATCACAGATGGCAGCGCTCTCACGAAACCCGAGCAGCTCAAAGATGCCACTATAGCGATTAATTCGCAAGTCCCTATCGATGCCGATCTGCTCGACAAGATGCCTAACCTGCAATTATTCGCTGCTACTGGAACGGGCGTCGATCATATTGACAAGCAAGCGATGAGAGAGCGGGGCGTTACGCTTTGCAAGGTGCCGGCGCAGAATACTGGTGCGTAATAATCTATTCAATTTCCTCATCTGTGCGAGTGGCTGGCTGACGATTGATCGGTTGCTCTATCTTAGATGCCGTCAGCGAACATGCATTCGCTTTGGCCTCGGCTTTAACCAGGAAGATCATCCCTATGCATGAGTTGACGGTTGCTGGCGATGTGTGGGCGAAGACGAAGCCGCCTGTTGTGTTTGGGAAGCCGCCGAGGGTTAACTCGGAAGAGACGCTGGTAAGTCTGGTGTTGACGTTGCAGAATTGTGGCACTCGCTGACTGATTCGATTTGCAGTAAGAAATCTACTCGGAAATGTTGAGAGCGTGACGGAGTCTTTACTGATGTGCGAATGAAGCTGTATCATGGGCTATGGGTCTCTCGGTAGGAAGATCAGCAGCATCGATGGAGGTTGTGACGACTGCTGACGTCCACAGGCCGCAACATCGAGAGGATAGGCAAAGCCTTGGGAATGAAAGTGATTATCGCCGAGCGCAAGAACGCCACCACCATCCGCGAAGGCCGGACGTCATTCGTTGATGCTATCAGGCAAGGCACACTCTTCATCGTTGTTGTCCCGGGAGACAACGCAACACGCAAGATGATCAGCACTGCTGAACTAGAAGCCATGGACGACACAGCAATTATCGTTAACGTCGGCAGAGGCGGTGTGATTGACGAAGCCGCAATCGTTCAAGCGCTGAGAGACGGCAAGATTGGAGGCTTCGCGACAGACGTCTTCTCTCCGGAGCCTGCGACTAAGGAGACTTCGATCTTGCTTGATTCGACGATCCCTAACCTTATCTTATCGCCTCACATTGCGTGGTATAGCGCGAAGACCATCAGCGGCACCATCGAGACGGTCAAGAAGAATATTGAGAGATTTGTCGCGGGCACCCCGTGCAATGTAGTTGAGTAGCCCTGCTGTGGGACGGGCAGGCCGGTCAATGTCAGCCGGTAGTTGCATGGTGAGACGCCTATGCCGCTTAAGCTATTCGCTTAGGAGCTTCGCATACAGGTCACCAGAGCTGTGTCGCGAGGCTGAGAAGATCATGCCAATCATAGAAGATAGAGACGAAACGTTTCAGCCACTGTCAGCTTCTTCACGCCACATACATACCTGGGCTTGCGACACAGTAAGACGGTTGCGCCGTTGCGAAAATGGTGTATCGCAAGAGCGAAAGCTCCATGAATGTGATATATGTCGTATCCTCCCTCCTAGTCGAGTCGTACAAGAGATTGCATTGTAGTTTGCCTGCAGAAAAAAGTTCCAAACCGAACCCAGCTTGTACTCTCCCACTAAACTCCAGTCAAACGGCTATCAACCACAATGACCGACTCACGCTTGCAAGATCGCATAGCGATCATCACAGGTGGCAGCTCTGGTCTCGGAAAAGCAGCCGCCATCAGATTCGCAAACTCAGGAGCCAAAGTTATCATCGCTGACCTCCGCTCCAACGGCGTCGAAGACGAGATCAACCAGAAGCACGGCGAGACTGCCGCGACCTTCATCAAATGCGACGTCACGCAAGAGAACAGCATCAAAGACATGGTCTCCAAGGCCGTCCAGTGGGGCGGACGTCTCGACATTCTCTGCAACTATGCTGGCATCGCAGCTGAAGACCCACAAGCAGAGCCGGTGCGATGCCACACGATGGAGACGGAAGTCTTCGATCGCACGATGACTACCAATCCGAGAGGCACGTGGCTTTGCTGCAAGTATGCTCTGAAGCAGATGATGGAGCAGGAGGCTCGCGAGCCGAATGCTCGTGGCGAGAGGGTGAGAGGGTGGATTGTGAACACGGCGAGCATTGTTGGGTGAGTTGAATCCGGTCTGGCTGCTATGTTGGTGCGCTAACCGCAGATATTAGTGTGGTTGCGATGCGTAACATTCCTGCCTACGCGGCTAGCAAGCATGCGGTGGGTATTCCTCCTCCCAGAGATATTTCGAAGCAAACCCATACTTACAACATCTTTACAGATCGTCGGCATGACCAAGCAGATGGCTCTAGACTACGCGCAAGATCGCATCTACGTCAACTGTTTAGGCCCGGGTTGCATCGCGACGCCCATGACGGCTGCAGTGTGTGGGACGAAAGAAGGAGAAGCATTCATGGCTAGCCTTCATCCATGGAACTCTCTTGGCCATCCCGAAGATATTGCCAATGCGGCGCTGTTCTTGGCGAGCGATGATGCGTAAGATTCTGATTGATAGGCAATGTTGCGGATTTGGTGCTGACACTTCTGACATAGGTCGTATGTCACTGGGCACACCCTCATGGTCGACGGCGGCTACACCGTACAGTGAAGCGAATTTTCGTCTCGTTGAGCTTGCTTTGATGGACTGGACTGGAGAATTTGACGAACATTACGAAGAGAATACGAAATTTGCTTATATCAATGCTGATGCTCTCAATGCTGCTACATGCTCATCCTTCATCCATCATCACATCATATGGCACAACTACAGGCATTGCGAGTAGTAGTCGTTCTGTTTCTTGCAAGTGTACGGGGACGCACACTTGGTGGCTCCCTTGTAGTCCTTGCCACCGCATTGACCGTAGTGGGTCTGAGTGGGCTCGGCAGGGTTGGTGCTGGAAGGCGGTGGTTTGACAGTGGTGGATGCCTTGGTGGTGGTGGCAGTGGTCGTCTTCACCGTAGTAGAAGACGACTTGCTTGTGCTAGACGAGGCGGAGGTAGATGTCTTAGTTGTAGACACAGTCGTGGAGGAGGACGAACCGCCAGAGCCGGACTTGGGAAATGTGGATCCGATGTCACCCCAGCGGACGTTGCTCTGAAGATACGTTAGCAGCATGCCTCTGCACAGTGCGGCATGCGTGGTTTCAACATACCCATGTGACGTGAGTGTCAGGCTGATTTGCCAGGATGAGCTTGGGGTCACCCTCAGTTGCATTGCAAGGACCTGCGCTGCCGCTGTCCATCCAGTTCATGAAGTCGCCATCCGAGTTCCAGATTGAGAAGATCAAAACCATTCCACGCTCAAGTGCCTCACCCATGACGGGCAGGCCACCGAGTCGCTTAGTCTCTCCTGCTCCGGCGTCGCAGTAATCCTGTAAAGTGTTAGGTTATGCTAAGATTTCACAAAGGTTTCATATCATCGTACCTTAGTGATGCTGGTAAGGCCATCCCAGCCAGACGAAGCATTTGCAGCCGCGTTCGTGATGACTTTGCCGTCTTGGCTGTAGGAGCGCTGAACGTCAATCAGGGTGCCAGATGTGGTTCCGTCGTCGGTGACAAAGCGAGTCGACACGGTGAACTTCTTTGTGGTATCAATCACGAAACCTGGTCCCGCACCATAGTACTTTGGCTGGCCCAAGGCGTAGGGGTTGAAGCCGCATCCCCACTGATCACAGACACCATTGAAGCCACAAGACTCTGTGGAATCGCAACCTTCGATGCTTACGACGTCGCAAGGGTGGGGAGTGAAGCCCGTTGCACGGCCGTTCGCTTCCCAGATGTCCATCTCGTTGCAGCATGCTCCGAGAGCACCGCTGTTGACTGTTCCGTTGAACCATGTCAATTTTGGGCACTGAGCATCACAGTAGCCTGAGCCGTATGCGGCACCAGGGTTTGTGGCGCTCTTGCCACCGGACATGGCCATCTCAGACAGGTACAAGGCACCGTTCATACCACAAGGAAGGGTCGAAAGCTCGACATCGAAGGTAAGCTCTTGTCCGGTAAGCTTCACGTTCTCGTACTCCTGTCCATTGGGGTCCAGAAGGTATACGCGAGGTGAGGCAGCATTGTATCCGCCGTTGCCGTTTGAAACATACTGGTTCAAGGTGACGGCATCTCCTGAAGTGCGTACACCGGCTTTCGCATAGTCGACTCCTTGAACGACGCAGTTCTTGCTGCATGATGCACCGTCAGAGCAGACAGCACTAGTGTTGCCCACTGGACAAGCAGATCCATCTATTTGCTGGAGTTGATGGTTCTGCCAGTCGATCACGACAGACGTCTTCTGAGCGACGCATCCGCCTGAAGTTGTGCACTTATATGTCGTCAACTCAGGGTGCTTCTCAGGTGTGCTGCCAGGTTGCTGTGCTGTGACCGAGCGGATAGCGAGTGCAGCAGAAGCTGCGAGCATGAAACGGCTAGCCATTGTGCGATGCTGTTGGGAAGACAGCCGGCTGTGGAAATTAGGTTGTGTTTGGTTATGACTGTCTCCCATGCGGGAATGTAGACTGTTATATGTGAGTTGTCTGCAACGCGGTCTTCATTTACCCATCAATATTGCGGCTACGCAAGCCCAGATCTTGGAACTCTATGGCCATTGTCAAAAGAGGACACGGACCGAGATTGCAGACTCAGATACCATACAACACGTTGGCAACGGGTCAACGGTCACGAGGCTTTCAAACGGCTCGCTGTGTAGCTGGGTCGGCACATCTGGGGTGGCCAAATGCAGAACCAGAGGCTCGGACAATCTTTTAGTCACGGGGAGGCATTAGTGGCAAGGATGCTCATACCTTACCGTACCTACATGGTGGACAAGGCGACGCCGATCTGAAAGTATCCGTCTCGGCAGCAGCAACGAGCGGGCGTGGTATACGAAAGAAGATTGGCAGCCCACTTCACAGGCGGCGCCAGAAACTTAGAAACCCGGACAGCCGCATCTCGCCAAAAAAAAAAAAAGATGTTGCTCCGTTCCTGCATGGGAAAGGTGGCTGCAGGATAAATGAAAGAGTTGGCAAGGGTTCGCAAAGAGCCACCAGAGCCTCTCCACAAATCCACAAAACTCCACCGGAATCCCCGCATCGCTTCTGCTCGCTCCCACCAGCCTTTAATTTCATGCGAATATCCGGGTCGACTGCATGTTGAAAGTAAGAGGCGGCAATGCGGTCCGCGGACCTTCGATCGTTCTTGTAGTCCAGAAGCGCGAACGACGCCCGCGTGGCTCACCTACGAGTAATCGTGCCCAAGCGAGGAAAGTGTATGTGCCATACTGCAGCTACATGCTAGGCGGTGACATGCTCAAAACGTCTGTGACACTGTTGCAAAATCTAGACCTCTGAATGCATGCAGGCAGACCAAAGCGCATCTCGCTTTCGATTTACTGGTATCGATATCTTTTTGAAGGACCAAGCGAACGGCAAACTGTAATCACATCTGTCCGTTTCGTGTTCTATCGTGTTATTACAACCTACTTGTACTGTCTCTTACAACAGGCAACAATTCAGATTTTCGATCCAGTACCTTCACGCGTCGCATGCCAAGACTCACTTCCACCCGTCTCCCCATACACGCTGGATCCACGTGTTTTCGCGCGGCCTAGTGTTCTTCGGTGCTCTGCCATCCAGTGGCTGCGGTCCTTTCTCTGGGTCTTTAACATCAACGACAAGACCTCTCTTGTGGCCTGGGGGGTACACAGCTTTGACGCCAGGACGTGGGGGACTGCCCATCCGGATGCCATCGCGTCGGGATCTTCGATTTGCTGCGGACGCGGTCTGCGATGTCTTGGGTAGACCAGATCGACCGGTAAGGCGGCGAGAAGCACGTTTGAGAGTCTGGCGCATTGTCCATTGACGACGTTTCGCTACGATGAAAAGGATTATGCTTGCGACTATCGAGCATATTAGCATGATTCGCGCCATGAAATTTGGAAGACTTACTGCCAAACAGAGATACCAGAATCACAACGATCAATATGCCAGCGAGGCCGCCTTTACTGAGGCGGAAGGCAGCTGCATCTGATCCAGAAGCACCAGCATCGGTGTCGACCACTCCAGCTCCCAGGTTTGACTGTCCAGGTTCATAATATGTGTCAGATGCCGCGCTGGATGCAGAAGCAGCCTCCGAATGTGTCTGAGATGAAGCTGATTGCTGAACAGACGATGTTATGGTATCAGAGATGGTCGAAGAAGTAGATGGTCGCGAATAGCTACTTGTTGTGGAGGTCGTGGGTTGTGGCTGATCTTCTTGTTGTTGGCGCTCAGTGCTCTCAGCTTGTGGAACGATAGCAGCTGTCGCTGGTGCGCTCGAGGGAGGAACAGTAACGATCACGGTCACGGTGGGGATATCTGGTGCCGGCGAAGGTACTGCAGATGCGAGTGCAGCGGTGAAAGCGAAAAGGAGGAACTTCATGATGCGACGGGAGATACAACCTGTACCTGCAGGCGAAACCTCTGACAATGTCTTAAATGAAAGTGGTGTTGAAGAAATGTAACGAAAAGTAAGCACAAATGATCAGCTGCTGTAAGAAAGTGAGGAGGTCGCAACATGATGGACCTTCAGGGTGGTCGACGGGGCGGTCTCAGAAGCGCCCGGCCATATGAGCCATGCAGTCGAGCCAAGTACATCCTGGCCGAGCAGGATATGTTCAAGTATGGTATGAATCCTGATAGGCTTGCGAAGTATCGTGTCTATGAACTCGAGTGCTGGGCTTGCTTCGGCGGCTAGAGCGTGGGCGACAAAGTGCGTGATGTGGCAATGATTGGCCATCGAAGAAGCGCTCTCTGGTCCGTGCATGTGTGATCGCGACATCTTCCAATCCGCGTACGGTCTCGAAAAGACGCCTGACCACGGTCCACAATACACCTTTTTCCTGATGCTTGAGATATTTGATGAATAGTGTGCAAACTGGAACTCGGCAGCTCCCTGATGCCATAGCCAGTTTACCAATTTCTCGGCCTGCGCCGGTGACATGCGCCGGCAAGAGCACGGAGACATGTTTCTGCTTTGAGCGCCTATATTCCCAGAACCATACCGAAAGTGAGATTATATCCAAGATGCGAGTGGTAGGTGAAGACGCGCGACAGCTGGGATTAAGGACACGCTCTGCCGATGGGTTGACGCTGCCAGTCACCTAGGGTCAGACTCTGTCTCGACAATGCGACCAGGAATTACCTCCTGGACGCCATATGGCATTTCGCACAAAGTCGGCTTCCAATCCTTCTGGCTTGATCAAGAATTGTGCGCCTCTTCGAATATATGTGTAGACGCGCTCAACGCATGAGGTGTTGTAGCTACGAGTGTAGCGCTTGACGAATTATTACTCACAGGCCCTTATCGCACTAAGACCGGATTGTAGCATCGAGTAATATCTCTGATAAATCGAGTGGAGTTGTTGCGCATATGGATACTAACGAAAGCTTGCCGTGAGGCAGCGACGGGCCTCGTGCCTGCCTAGATTTCGCAACTTTATCTCAACTTCACCTTTTGGTATCCTTTGCGGCGAACTTTCATCGGGAGAAGTAGATTCACCCGGAAAAGATACCAGCAACTGATGAGATCAGCGAACAGACTTCCAGCACGAATTGGCGACTACACTGATTCGTGTATGACCGCCGCCTGGCCGCATCCCCAATGGCCACACATGAACCTCCCACGAGCGACCTGCAAGCTCATGATCACCCAATGGAAGAGACAAGCGACCGAGATACTATCTCCGAAGGCTTCTTCAGTGAAGCTCCCGTAGCTACTGTCGATGGCGGTATGTCGGACAATAACTCAGAGATGCCAGCGGAAATGACGAGCTTGCACGGTCACGTCCCCGGAGCGGTGCCCAGCGATGCGTATCAAGACTCATCCGCAAAGTCGTCTTTACCGACATCCCAATGTAGTCCAGATCTGACTGGACACGGAGAATCGTCCTCACCGGGCTCAAAGCACCTCACTCAAGAGAATGAGAAGAGCTCCGGATCTTCAACAAGCTTTGCGTTTTCTCGACTCGATCGTGGAGACTTTCGGTTCGGGCATACAAATTCCGACGCCTATCGCACTGCTGCACGAGGTAGTAATTCGCGGCCGACGCCGTCATCCATCATCCAGGTAGATGACATGCATAACATTGAGGACACGACAGAAAGTGCGGTACACGTCACTGAGGATAGCCATTCTGGCCACGACCATGATCATCATGCAACAGGAGCGACGCCAGACGGATCCGACACTTCTCTCGAAGGTTGCGCAAAGCCTGCTGATTGGCAATCCAATGAGAGCGTTTCCCGCCAAGTGAACGAACAAATCCATCGAGAGACTTCTATCTCTGATGATATCGAGCGCACTTCGAGCCCGACATCACAAAGCGAGGATGTCATATATATGGGCGTCAATCCTTCACAACATCCGCAAGCAGCGCCCGATAGCTTCGCACTGAGCAAACAAAACATCGAGACGTTACAACGCTCCTCGCACATCTCGAACATCGCCGGCACCCAGTCAGTCCGCGGCTCGCTCAGCAATGCAGGTGATGGCTTTCAGCCGCCGGGTCGAAAATTTACTCAAAGTCCATTCCCCAGGAGACCTACTCAGGGGCCGCGCATCCCGCCACGCGAACATGCAAGTCGTCCTGAGCCTACTGCAGGCGGTGTGAACGAGCTGCTCGAAGTTGTGGAGTTCAAATTCAAGCAGAATGAACAGCGCTTACGTCAGGCATTCTCCACCGACAACGATCGAACGCAGACCGAACTCCGGCAAGCTTGCGAAGAAAATGAAGGACTGCGATCCCAGCTTGCGGAATTGGACGAGCGTTGCAGTCGCTCGGAAGCCGCGATCCTCAAGTACAGGAACCAAATCCGCAAAGCGAAGAGTCTCCAAAAGTTTCTCGATGGTCTTGGTGTCGACCTTCAGAGCCTGAAACGATCACATGATCTGGAAAAGGACAATTTCGGAAGACGTATCGAGGCAAGTGATACCGAAATACAGCGCCTTGAATCAACGCTGGCAGGCAAAGACCGTTTCGAAAAGATGCTATCGCACTCCAAGACCTCGCTGGAAAAGCTCCTTGAGGCAAGAGGATTCGAGGTACAATCTCTGGTACAGCATCGCGATCTCCTCAGGAACCAGCTCGACGAAAGGATTGGCCAACTTGTCGAAGAGCGCGACAATCGAATGCGGCTCGAGCAGCTCGTTCTTGAACTGCGAAGTCGCGAGAGCTCATCTCTGACCAGGTCAATGGAACAATGCGTAGAGTCGCTTGCTCCCAAGCTCGGAGACCTTGGCCGACAAGACGATCAACTTCTTCTTAGCATCGCTGGCATTCAAAACGCTGCCGATAACTTGACACAGCGTCCTACCGCCAGCCCAGATGAATGCGACACGATCAAAGCGGCGGTTTATGATCTTGGTCTTCGGACCGCGCAGATGCTGAGCACAGAATTGAACAGCAGCTCTCTTCTCGCAGAGATCTGTTCATCTGTGGAAGGTATCATCCAGAATCATTTGGGGGTGGTCAGTCGTGGGCTGGATCGTCTGGAGTCGTCATCGAAGCAGGCGGTGGGTGAGGCTTCGACAAAAGCAACGTCTGAAGCTGAGCTGCAACACATTGCAGCTATCCTTGAACGTACCGACTCTCAACTTGAGATGGCCAGACAGAGAGAAAAGACGCTATCAGATACACTTGCGCAAGCCGAGGGTCGCATCTTGGAACTCGAAGCTTCATCGACTTCTGCAACGACTTCTGGCATAACCCAGACATCAAGTCACGATCTTGAGAAGAAGGTGAGTTGCACTGCTGTTGTTCTTGTGCCGCTTACTGACCAATTTCTAGATCAGCGAGGCAGTCGCCACGACTCGCAAGGAATTGTCCGACAATGCCAGGACGTTTATCGCTCAAGAGAAAGCAAAATACACCAACGAGTTGAAGAAGGCCACCAATGATCATCGCAAGACCGCCGAAAAAGCAAGAATGTACGAGGAAAAGACCATCAAGCTTCAAGGCGAACTCGATGAGATGCAATCGTTGCTTGCGACAAGAGACGACCAACTCTCTCCCGTGCAACGGCGCGAGGCCAACCCAGACCTCGAGCTGAAGCTCGCCGAAGGGGAGGCCGCGAAGGCCAGGATCCCAGCTTACGACAACAAGATCGCAGAGCTGACGCAAAGCATCGAGCAATGCAATGCCGATCTGCTGCATGCAAGATCCATGAGGGAGCAAGCTCAAGAGGAAGCTGAAGAGGAGCGCCGACAAAGACAATCTGATATCGACAATCTGCGCCGAAAGCTTTCCCAGGTTGAAGAAGAAGCAAGAGCTGCAGAGGCTGGCATCGCGCAGACGAAGATCGACGCAGAACAGACCATTTCTTTTGAGGGAGAAAGACATCGAAAAGAGCAAGAAATGCTACAGCATCGCCTTGATCAAGCTCAATCGGAACTCCAGATGAGGTCGGAGGAAGCAGACGACGCTCGTGCGTTCATGGAACGTAACGTGGCCCAACAACAGGAACTTTGGCACACCTCAAATGCCGAGCTTGAAGCCAAGGCTTCGCGTTATCAGATCATGCTGGAAGAGGAACGTCAAGGGTTGCAAAGGGTGCGAAATAGTCAGGACGACCTTCGAGCTGCAGTCTCAAAATTAGAGGCTGAAGTCAAAAAGCACCGGCAGCAGGAAGTTGACTACAACGTCCGCGAAAATGCCAGCCAGGTCATCATTGCAGATCTCAGAGCCCAATTCGATGCCTCGAAGAGTAAGATTGCGGAACTACAAGCGGTCCAGCAGCGTTACCTACGGGAGAAGGATGAGCGTTCGTCACGCGAAGCTAAAACAAAATCGACTTTGGATGACCTCCGGAAGGAACTTGCTGCTGTGAAAGCGGAGAAAAGTCACCCTCGGGTTTCTCAGGAACAGAACGAGAACGGCCAGGCTCATGTCCGAAATAATGGTAGCGGTATGACGCAAGACAAACACAACGACCGTGGCGCAGCACAATCTGCGTCCGACGGTTTGCAGGCTATCCACATTGAACCATCGCAGCTACACACCGAAGGCCTTCAAGATGGCCGCGAGTTGTCCTTACCGTCCAAGCAGCAACGCCGTCTCGCAGTTGTTGTACCTCACATGGAATCGCAACCCTCGCAAGTTCCTAAACAACGCAAGAAGGCAGACCGCAACACCAATACGATCGTGACCTCTGGAGTCCGAAGCGGCCATGTACCGGTTAATGCGGCGCATGTCCTAGACCATCAACATGTCGCACAAGACGCCGATTTCAGGATCTACGAAGACTCTCATGACTCACCAAATCATGGCTTGGGACAAGAAAGCACTGTCAACGCCAACCAGCGACACTTCCGCAAGCCTGTACCACTACCCAACAGCGGATCCAAGCGCTTGACACGTACGACCTCTGATAAGTCGTTGGAAGGTCGGTCCACAGGATCGCGTGGCACGCGGCGTACCCCTGAGAATACCTTTGGTCAATTCCCTTCACAAGCATACAAGACGCCGGAAGCATCAAGATATCCATTAGGTAGCTCTCCCGAATTCATGAACCCCAACACGAAGACGAAACGCCGCTACTCTGGGAACAGCAATGGCACACCGAGGAATGTGGAGTCTCCAGTGATACATCACCCGGAAGCACCTCTGTTTGATCCTCGCATTATAGCAAGGCCCAGCGTGAACAGTCGCATGCCTTTCAAGCGCGGCCAGCAAGATGACATGCTGGATCCACCGACAAAAAAACAAAGTAGAGTGTCGGCCATGCAACAGACCAGCGACCGAATGACCGACGACACCTTCCTTGGTCGATCTTCACAGTCTGTCAACAGCTTACCGCGTATCGGTGATTTGAACGTCGGTCGCATTAGTCAACTGTCATCATCTAACATGCGAAGTTCTGCAGAGCCCAGACGCATCACTCGGAGCCAGAAGAGCACCAGAGGTGAGCGATATTGATAAACAAAGCTCTAACCATAAACTAACGTTCGTCTTAGGTCATGCTTATCAAGCTCGCTTCAGCCAGGAGCTTCGTCGCCAGTCGTGATGGATATGTCGCTGTACGGTCAGTCGTAGAAGCTGCAGTATCTTATCGAAAGAGATGGTTTTGCTTGCGATGGAGGATCAGTCAAGATGCAAGCACTGTGTCAAGTTGACTGCTTGGTGGGGAAGAGTGAGTGCGTTTGAGAAATGAGAGACAGGGCGTGGTATCCTGATGCTGTGTGTACATTCATTCACCAACATATGTATTTGGTAGCGATTTCCTCCCACTTCGGCCGCGTTCTGCAGGTTAAGCACGTCAGAGTGTGTCGACTTTCAAACGTGCTGACGAGATGCGTTCTCAACTTCCATCGGCTTGATACTGAAATCCATCAATGCTAAAATTGGTCAATTTGGTTGTGTATAAAGTCAGTATTCAAAGGCAGCCAATAGGGTCGCTGGAGGCCCATTGGCTCGCACTAAGAGATACGCTCCGGGAATATGAGTCGACATCACGGCTGCCTGTGATCTACGCTCCGAACACTGCTGGTAAGGCATTTATAGCATCATCTTCCCTTCACCAGAATCGTGTAGTTCAATGCTCCTGCACTTCGCCCTCGCAATTTTGACCTGTTCCGTAGAACCACATCATCCGCTGGCACCATGTCTCCTACTTTGCTCGGGCTACCACGTGAGGTTCGAGACAATATTTACGAGTTTCTGAGCAATGTCACCGAACCATCTGGCAATCCGCTACCTCTCAGGGACCTACCGAGCGGCACACGCAGGTTCACGAATGGCGTTCACTCTCTTCTCGGTGTCAACCGACTTTTGCGGGAAGAGGCTCTCGATCATGCGAAGAATTGCGATACATATCTGGTCAGTCAACGATACCGCGCATTTGCAGGCTTGGATCAAATGATCCCATGGAAGCCCGCGCCTATACCGACGCACGCACGACGGGTGTATCTGCGCACATACATCGCCATTCCTGACCGTGTGGCGAGACCGGTAACACAAGCGATTGACAGGATATGGCAAGAATCACGGGCTGCTAGAATGCAGGGCGATACCTGGCGAAGCTTGTGTCCGAAAGTCTTCGATGTGCTCACATCAATCTTACGAACCTGTCTTAAGCTGGAAGATCTAATTCTGGAGCTTGTGCTCAGGCGACAAAACAGCCCTTTCGGTCAGGGGCGCGAGTCGGACGAGCCTTTAGGCCTTGACGGCTGGAGGCTCACCGACACATGTAGATACGAGATGGAGCAAGTCATGCGCGAGTTACCTCGATTGCAAAAGTATGCGATTGTTGGGAGCCAGGAGAGTAGGCTCGTGCGACGCAACGCTGAAGGAGAGTGGATTCGTGCTTGCGTTATCCCTCAGTGCGTCGACACATGTCATTGCTATGGGTCCTTCGCTACAACTTGTGAAGAAGACATGGCGGATTTGCTGGGAGATTTGACTCCGAGATCGTGTGGTCAATGGATCAGTGCTTCGATGGAGCGGCGGAACTGGACCCAGGAATAGATCCATCCCAGGTTTCCAATTTTCCAGGTGCGCGTCAGCGTGATGGAACAATTAAACAGTCCTGCAAGCCATGAGATGCGGTGATGCCACATTGTCTTCCATACATTATGATGAGACTACGTATACCAGAGCCACCGCGTTTTTCACATGACAGTCCACGTATATGTGTCGGCTCAGCTCCTCTCGAGTGTCCCTAATGACCTTCCTTTGTACAACACAATTGCCGGCGCAGCTTGACGGACAGGGCCGCCCTCGGTAGCATCGTCGAGCACCGCCACTACGACCTGCAACCCATCTGCAGGAGCTATTAGCGCCACACAACACCAGATCTGCCCGTAATGGCAGATATGAGCGATCCAACTGCTATCGTCAATGGCATGCATCACCATCCACAATATAAATGATAACTCACAACATTTGCGAGCGTTGTGAATCTGCAAGAGACGTTGAAGGACTTGTGGTATCTGATGGCTGGATAGAATCTCGCAGGTTGGGAGATTTCGATGGCAGTGCCATGTGACCACTCTCCAAAGCCGAAGGGGTGGCATCTGGGCTCGACTGGCAACGGTGCCTTCGAATTTGTGCATATGCCAGAACAACGCTGGCAATGGCGAGAAGAGTAGCAAGAGTGCCAAAAATTGTGGTCAGAAGCGTGTCTGACATGGTTGGTGGGAGTATAAAAAGCTTGCATGCGAGTGTAGGTCGAGAGTGCAAGCAAGATCGTTCGAAATTATATGATTAACCATTTTCTGGCATTGCAATATCAGACAGGTGAGTCTCACCAGAACATTGACTTGGGACGTCACAGGAACCATGCCGGAAAGTCTTCTTGCCAATAGCTTCGTCGCGATCAAGGACGACTTGGACCGTTGCGTGTGCTGCATGCAGGGATTGCCTGTGGCTGCATATCGTGGTCTCAAGTAGGTAAAGCGTGGCTTCTTAGCCGCTGCAATGTGCCTGCACTGCCTGAATACAATCCTGTGTCGCTTGCTTCCTGCTTACAGTAAGCCGATTCCGAGATCCCAGCACTGCCTGAGACAAGGATCCAGCTGCAGCTGTACACTGCCGGAAAGATTCACGTCGAGCCCGATGGCCTAGAATCATTCATTCGAGTGAACTTCATCGTTAGCCTCGTCTCCGTTGCCAACACCGTTCACGCTTCATCGCATACTTCCAGTTCAAAGGCACAACTACGAACCGAAAACCGAATGAAGCAAGTATGGACAACTGAATCTTGGTGAGCTTACAACATCGGCGTCACCATGGCTCCAAACGTCGGAAACACGATTGCTTCAATAGGCTTGGTGGCCTTCTCGAGGAGTGCCACAGATATCAGCATGGATCTTGATGCCGTCGGCAAACACCATGATCACATACGCGACTCAGCACGTGCCCGGTTCGAAGCCTTCTATATGGATGGCGATGCCTCTTGTGATGTTGGTCTCGAACCGATACAGAAACCCCCTCTGCATCAGAAGGAACTGCACGCTGCACGGCTCAAGCAGACCATTATTCGAACCTCTCACGATCCGTATTACTCCATTGACCGCGCGGAGGCTTCAAGTACTGCAAAATTGCCCCGGTGGCGCGAATCTGAACGACACGAAAAGATCGTTGCTGAAGCACACCATGAAAAGAGCAATGTAAGGTTGACAGATGAGTTCGATCTCGGCCGCCGACGGTCTGCTCCGTCTTCAATTATGCCGCCGCCACCATGGCCTTCGGAACAACAACAAGAGGAGCAAGAATCACCTAGGAGTGAAAGTCCGCGGAAATCTGATCATGTTCGTGGAAGAACACTGGAGAGAACCAATCATACGACACACTATCATCGGCCTTCTCCAGGTAGTCGGGGATCATCAGTATGCAGTGTGAGGTCCATGATGAACGTCTGCCTGGAACGGGCCCTCCAGGATCGTCTGCAATCCGGCAGTCGAGATCGTTCCCCACCTCCATCCCCATTTCGAGAGTATTCGCCTTTTTACGACGAGTATGCTAGAGACTCGAGCTTATCAGCCCAATCACGCGACGCTCCCAGTTTCGATAGCCACCGAGGACGCACTGAGGAGATACATGATAGGTACAGAGCCGTACTCATGAATATGTGTAACGTGACATGACTGACCAATCATAGCAAGCTTCGTTCTAGAGAGCTGTGCACATGTGTTTACTGTTCAGATGACTATCGTATAATGGATGACGTTGAGACTTGTGGCTATTGCAGCCTTCAGTTCCCTCGCATCGTCAACGCGCAGATGCATCCGGAGCATCTCGCATACTTCCACTATTATGGTGAAACTCTCCAGGCGAAGAAGTCGTTCTGGATGGACCATTTCCGGCTTTGCTCGAAGGAACATCCCTTTAGCAGGGAACACGCCTCTAGCAGCGGCGACCAGCAGTCGCCAAGACCAGAGCAGCGAGTGATGGATTTGTACCGCGTTATTCCTCGGGCATCATCCACGCCGATATTTGCCGTCCCAATTTCTCCAAAGACGCCTATGAATCGATTGCGATTGACTCAGAGTCATTCTCGAGTGCCTGTTGAGGACCTTGACTTTAGCGACACGTCTCAAGCTGGATACATGCCCGCGTCCAGGGAAAATGACTTGGCCGAAGGCAAAATTTCTCGGATTGTAGATCGTGAAGGACACAGATTCAAGCCTGGAGCCTCAGCCAAGAGGCATCTCGAGTTAAATGGCTCCGAAGCCCGCGTCGATTGTACGAGCAAGAAGGCCAAATACGTTGGCTCCAATCCCTGTGGCTCAGAACCACAGACAGGGGTGATGCAAAGTGTCAAGCACAAAGAGTCGACTCAGTCATTGCGATTGGATCTACAAGCCAAATCAACCAGCCCGCCGTCGCCATCGTTTAGATGCCAGACCTGCAAGCGCTCTTTTGCCAGGCGTGCAAGTCTCCTGAACCACCAACGCTCGCACACGGGAGAAAAGCCTTTCCTCTGTAAAATCGCAAAATGTGGCAAAAGATTCGCACAGCAGAGCGACAAGACTCGACACGAGCAGGCTCAGCACAGCGAGAAGACCTTCGTGTGTGGAGGGACAAATACTGCAGGGCCTTCATGGGGATGTGGAAAGGCATTTCGGAGGAAAGATGGGCTTCTCGAGCATCATCAGAAAACCGTCAAAGGTAGGCAGTGTGTAGCACGGCGTGATAGGATCTTCCTGTCGGAGAATCTTGACGATGGGCGTAGTTCAACCAATGGGTGAGGCTTCACTTGCGCACGGAGGCGGATTGGCAGGCTGGTGCATTTTTCGTATCTTTGCTGTATTTTACAATTATTTGAACAATGCTAGAACATACAAATTTCTTCCACACCTGAGTACGGTACGTCGTGGCGGTGTCAATCCGCCACTCTCGACATGAATGACCTCTTCTTTAATATGGAGTGGGTCGGTCCCTTCCCTCATCAGGACCATGCCAGTCGAGTGCACAATCACTGAGGTGCAGGTCTCCGACCAGCAGGCGGCCTGCCACCGGGAGCTCTACCAGCGGGCGCCCTGAACCCAGGAGCCCTGCTCCTTCCGCCAGGACCACCAGGCCCGGCAGCACCGCCAGGGCCGGCAGCACCAGCCTTCGACTTGGCCTTGGCGTCTTTGGCCGCCAGTTTCGCCTGCAAGCTCGCCCGCGTAGCCTTGCCTTCGTCGTACATGTAAGCGTCGATGCGAATCTTGTCACCGAAGTCCTTGATGCCAGCCTTGCTTACGTAGACCTTGTCGGGGCTCTTCCTCCTTCCTGCGATCGCGGTCCTGGAGCTGGGGATTCCGTTCGTGTCCTTCAGGACACTGTAGTAATTGAGGAGGTCATTTGTGACTTGTGCGGCGGTCGGAAGAGTCTTCACGACTGCTTTGTTGTAGCTGTAGGTGGAAGTCCTCCATTCCTGGGCTCCGGGCACGGGGCGAGCGAAGCGCACGCCCAAGAGACGGGTGATGCTGCTGTGAGGTGGAGGCGGAGGGCGGGCGTTCGGGTTTGAAGGGTGATGTCTGATCTTTGACTTCGTGATGTGCAATAGAGGTGCGCCGGCGGCACTTGTGGGTTGCTTAGTCGGGTTTGACGGTTTCTTTGCTTCCAGTACGGTTGGCGCTGTCGCGTAAGCGCGTTGTGCAGGCAGCGAGGGGACAGCGGCCCTCTTGACGAAGGTCCGCGCAAAGGAGCAGCTTGGGCAAGCCATTGTGGTGTGTGCTGGGTATCTGACGCCTGTCAAGCGGCTGTGGTCGCCCGCGTTCAGAGTGCAATGAAGTCGGACTTCGGGAGTGAGTGGCCCGATTCGGCAAGAAGCCGCAGACCCTGTTCTGCCTCCATGGATTTGGTCCACCAATTCTAACCAATATATTGATTGATCGGCACTCCCGCGGCGAACTCGAGGTCGCTGGCGTCGCATCCTATACCAGCACCACCACGAGCCGTCGCATAGACATATTGTCGACATCACCGCCACCATGTCCACAGCTCCCATTGGTCGCGCCGCGCGAGCGCTGGCAGTCGATCTGCTCAATTCAACAACGCAAAGACCTCTCCAGTCGCTCCTCTCACAAGTTTACGGCAAGCCAGTCGAACTTAACCTGGTCAAACTCAACAAGCCTCACTTGAACTCGGAGATCCTCACATCCCTGATCACACAAAAACTGCGTGACCGCCGCAACACACCCCGCAGAGTCATTCGCGATGTCGTCTGGAAAGCACAACTGCCCACAGCTCAGTCGCAAGTACCCTCACAAGCCGACCACGCCGCCGCCGCGATCAAGGCTCTCTCTAAGGATCCCTCCACCTCCTCCCTGGCCCGCGCAAAGGCTCCCATCGGTCACGTCATGCATGCCCTGAGACTCAAGCAAGTCAGCAGCATTCGTGTCGGCGCCCGCGGTCGTCTTGGCAAGCGCATGACTGCCAACAGAGCAGAGAGGAAGAGTGCCAGGAAGGGTCTCACCAGCAAGGGCCCCGGCTACGTGCTCAGAGGTGTCAACAAGAACCACACGGATCACACTTTCCAGGCCGGCAAGAGGAGAGTTGGTGCCTACGGTATCAAGGTCGCGGTTGGCCACTCATGAATGTGATATTAGCAATGGAGTTTGGATTTATTTTTGGGATATGGAAACAGGCAGCAAAAGAAGATGGAGAGGCCTTGAGGTGGAACGGATGTCCACATATACACCGAGATGGATGCTGAGGAATTGCAAATGGAGATGCAAGAGCACAAGGTTTGGCAGATCGATTCTCCAAGCATGACCGTGTGAGAAATCCTCAACTTCATGGAGGAGGCTGTATACATATGTATGCTGTACTATAGAAGTTCTAAATTTACTTTTCCTACCAGTCCCTCCCCTAAACAAACATGCGAGCGAGTATAGTATAGCATGGCAAGATGTGCCAGGACTGGGCCCTACTGACTTCACCTTACAACCGAGTTGAACCAGGATGGGAATCTCTAAGTTCAGAATCCCTGGACGCAGCTTTCAGCTTGAGCACAGCAAAACGACACTTAAGAATCTGCCGCCAAGCATGTCGACCGCACCGAAACGCCTCAGTCATTGCAATCGAACACCGACCCAGCCAGAACTCCCGAAGTCTCGCGTGAGAACCGCATACATGCATGGAACCCGCAGCCAGATCTTCGAATTCTTTGTTCGCAATGCATCGTGGCACTGAGACTTGAAGCTGATGTCTCTGATTCGGGCACCTTGAAGCAATGTCTCTCTTTCTCAGAATAGTTACCATGTTTCGATGCAATGGCCGAGACGGCATGGTCGGGATAAAAGATGGAGTCTCTGCCTTGAACGGATCGATCAACTGTCCACTTCGGTGTTTCTGAAGCACTTGTCAGCCCGTTCAATCGTTTTCCACCTCGCCGGAATACCGTTGATTGTTTCAAATTGCTCCTTCGCCTTCCCGCAAAACCATCTCGACTATCCACCAACGTTCCGGAATACTTTCGACAATCATGCCTCCTCGCGGCATCGAGCTCGGTGAGACCGAAAACATCCACTTTTGTCCAGCCGTGTACAACCTTCGCCCCTGTCAACACAAACCTCGCTGGATCGAGGAAAGTTGGTCGGTAGAGCACATCGAGAATCTCATGCGTGCACGTGCCGATCTTCAACACCGCTTCGACTCCTTTGACCGCGATCACAGGATCGCTAGGTCAAAAGCTCTGCTG
The DNA here is from genome assembly GCA_019775635.1 of Cladosporium sp. VS III D KN 1. Taxonomy (NCBI): domain Eukaryota; kingdom Fungi; phylum Ascomycota; class Dothideomycetes; order Cladosporiales; family Cladosporiaceae; genus Cladosporium; species Cladosporium sp. VS III D KN 1. The sequence continues at coordinate 1,563,953 of JACWFN010000027.1, forward strand.
CATGGTCAGGTTTGCATCGGTCACAGTGAACATGTTCGACGCTTGCACACATTGAACATGATTCGCGGAGACGCACGGAGTGATTTGCGTGGGCCTCGCTTCTCAACGGCAAGAGTTGGCCGGGCGAGGGCCAGCAAGGCTCGCAATGCTAGGAAGCGAGCCAGTAGGGCTACCCGCGCTGTTTCTCCTGAGCAGGGCCGTGCTGCTCTCGCCGGTCTTGGCCACGACGATGCGCCTGCGTTGATGAATCGTGGAACGGCCGATCCAATCGTGCCACAGACACCAGCAACCAACACTCCAACGACGGAGCTCATGCTACGAGCACATCTCCAGGAGTCTCACCACAGCGGGACCCACCTAGAGCACAGCTTGTACATGGCTAGCGTCGAAAATGCTCAACTGCGACAGCAACTCTCTCGGGTTCAATCTGAAAAGTCCGACCTACAACGTCAGAACTTGCAGCTGACGGCAAAGAACGATCAGCAAAAGCGAGAGTTGGACCAGGCGCGAGGCCTTCTGCGTGACACCGCTAACGCCTCTGCTCGAAGTGCCCAAGATCTCTTAGACTTCCTGGCAGACAACAACGCTTGAGACGGTCTACGTCACTCCCCTTTCGTCGCCATCCTGTGCAGCTGGACTGTACTGTGGTGTTCTTCGATCTCGCAATTTAGTCTCATTTCATTGGTTGGCCCCCTTTGGTTCAATCGTGTGACATTTCGGCTTCCTGCATACTGAGCAATCTCTGCGCAGGCAAACCGGATCCTGGCCTCACCATCACATGCAGATATTGCTTGCTGTTCGCTCTGCTCTTGTTTTTGACCGATGGGGCAACATTTATTTGCTGTGCCCGCAATGGCCGACTTCGTGTGACGTGCTTCTCCCATGACTTCCCTCAGCGTGCCCGATCGGGCATTGTGAAACTTCCTAGCCAGATGGGGTCTTCTCAGCGAGCATGTATCCGATATGGTCGAGCGCAGCATTATCACTAACTACACGAATACGATATATAAAGGTTTCTCCTGCTCTCTGGTTTCCATCGTCCCCCAACTTACCACGCATTGCATCTTTCTGCATCATCACATCCCACAACCGCATCACACTTCTGGTCTTTTTGCACCATACCACGACACCTTCGATGGCGCCAAAATTCAACGTCGTCTCGATCCGCAAGGACTCAAGAAGGAGCAATGTCCCATGCGTTCTGGCGGGACGCGTTGTCTATGCATTTGTTCCGTTGCCCGCACATATTCTGAGGATCACGCCGATCTGAGAGTTGCAGCCACTTGGCGACAGCATGTTCTCAAGGAGTTCGAGAGAATCAAACTGGTGGGTCTCCGACCCAGTGATGATTCTGCGGACTGGGTAGACGGCAACCATTTCCCCCAGCAAGACCACGAGAAACTGAAAGTGAGGTTCGACACCACCGACGGTCGACTCTCGGCGGCCGAATTCAGGAACCAAGAGTTGGAAACTCAGTTGCGCATAGCGACTTGCCAGATTGAACAGCTCACACCTGAAGGACTGAGAACCCGGAACCACGCAGCTCTGGAAGAAGAGGACTTCGGACTGTGAACAGAGTGCTGGAACAGAGTCCTGGAACAGAGCAGTGCAGAAACAGTGGGCAACCTTGTGGAGATTGACTGGGGTGGTTGGATAATATTCAGGAGACTGTCATGATCGAAATTGAGCGCAAGACTGGGATGGTGTGTTTCTTTGGTCCGATTTCAACATTGAGTCAATCGATTAATATGGAGTGTTTGCTAATAACAATACGTTGATCGCTGAGCATCTTCCATAGCAAACCATTCCTACCAATCTTCCCATGGGGCATGAACTTCTTCAGCTAGACTTCAAAATTGTCAGATGTCTCTCAGGAAGCGACTGTTATGCTCGTTTTGGCGCAATCAGCTGCGATCTTAGATAATCAACAGGCAACGATTCGCTGCCAGGTGATGACTTTCTCCTGAGATGTGGCTGGCCAGTCTCACATTTTGGCTTCCCACTACAGCTTGCAATAGCCTCTTATGCAGGTATCCAGGATGCAGGTCTCATCCCTGAAGATTGCTCGCTATTCACTTGCCTCAATACACCTTCACTTATTCAGACGACACCGTAGCATAAAAGCTGTTGTTCCTTGCAGCTTTCGGTTCCATCTTTCCCAGAACATACACCAGCCTGCTCCTTTGGACAGCACGGCACAGCCTCCACCATGGCTCCAGCTACGAAGCCACAAAGCGACACCATCCTCCACGTCTTCAACGATGACTTCTTCAAGCACAAACACTGCCCCATGCGCACAGGCAACGTGCGCTGTCGCAACAAGTCCACCTGCGACCGTGTCGATTTTGGAAACCAGTCAGGTCCACAGAACGCTGTCAAGCTCCGGGATCAGCTCATGCGTCAAGTTGGCCTTCTCGCGAAGCAGGAGCCCACCACCGCTTCTCCCGTTTGGTCAAGTATTCAGACCAAAGTCGAGATGCTTATAGACTGGGTCTTGTGCCAGAAGCATACCATGCAGCGCGACGCGGCGATCAGCATGACGATATCGTTCCTGAAGCAGGACTGTGGCATATTCGTTGAAGACCGTCAAAGTGCTCAGTCGCACATACAGCTCCCTACTGACAGCTACCAATCTTCTACCATGCCTTTGACTGCTGAGTACGCTCCCTTCTACTCTACAGCCACGCATCTAGCGACACCACCCATGACTCCGTCGACAACAACCCAGGAACATTTACATCAGCAGCCTTTCGTCTTCACAGCTGGAGTACCCGTTAAGAAGAATTTCCCTGCTGGCCGTCCGGTCAATAGGCCTCAGCAAGATCCATTCGTCTTCCCTTTTGGTGACCACGTCAAGCACAACACCATCAAGACCGAATCCGGCACCGACAATCAGGCTGCACCTCCGCGTGTGCTCGGCAAGAGCTCACAAGAGAGCCACACTGCGAGCATGTCTGCCGATTCAAAAGTCAGCAGGTCGCAGCCAGTGCCATTCGGGTTCAATGTCCGCACTCCATCCAGCAAGCAGAATGCGACTGAGCAGAAGTCAGCTCAGCAATCGCAAGAGACGCACACCAAGTCGAAGCAACCATCCGAGACTGTTCAAACAGCAAAGGATACTGCTCCCAAGAGCCAGACCAACAGGCCACAGGTACCTTTCGGCTTCTAAGTCCGTGAGCGCAGCAAGCCAGAAGCCTCCGTCCAATCAAGAACGCCACCGAAAACTCCCGTCAGCACACCAGCTTCTCACGACAAGCGCAACGAGAAGTCCACGAAAGCCTGTAAGGACACGTCGAAGGTAAAACACCACGATCGCAAATCGACGAGATGGTCGACAATCTTGAAGCGATGCAGCTCAGCCACAACAAGGTTGAACGAGAGAAGCAACGCTTCGAAGTAAGATGGCGCAGAGCTGAGAATCGGGTCGGAGAGCTTGAGGATGAGAATGAGGATTTGAAGTCTGAGAAAAGCGGGTTGAAGGAGAAAGTTGAGCAGCTGGAGAAAGATATGGCTGCTTTGTGGAAGGTCGTTGGAGCTCGCCAGTGATAGGCTTGAATCGTTATGTTTGAAATTGAGCGAGAGTTCGCCCGTGTTTCTAACTGATGTTGAAAATCCAGTGCTGAACATTGCAACTTTCTGGTATCTTCTGATCAAGAATAAGCGCCAGTTCATGGTTTTGTGGCCAGTATAGAATCAATCTGGTTTTGTCGTGCTCTTAGTCGATCGCTGTGATGATACTTTCCAACGCTTTCATATGCTGAAATAGCAGTTCCAGTGAGTGTCGGGAAGGCGTTGCGAGACATGTGATTGATGGCGGTAGATGTGTCACGACTTCACTACTCTTCCTTCATGATTTATAACTTAGTACGATAACTAACGCTCTCTTCATCAATACACCACCACAACATAGTGTCACATCCACCACTAAATTAGTATCAAGGGATATCAGATCATAAACCAGCACAGCAACCATGGTCGGAATTGATACCGGCCGCGAGTTCCAGGAACTGCACAAAGTCGATCAATTTGCACTTCGTGGCGTCAGTCCAGAGGTCAGGCTGACGTTCCTTGAGTTGCAAAAGCAATCCATTCGTGTTGCCGTACTACTCCACGACGATTTCAAGAAACCGCAAGATGTCGTCCCTCCTTTCTCGAGTGCCGTTGCAAATGGCTTGAAAGGGTGGCTACAAGCACAAGTGAGCGACAAAGCGAAGTCCAGGGCTGTGAGGCTCTTCTACGCCAACACTGCCGGCCACCAAGGTCTCATTTGGCAGCCATTTTTGAAGGGTACAGACGGCAATCTGCTGCCTCGTACTGACCCGATGATCTGGCAACGACCAGAGACTGGCCCACAAAAGCCGGCGACAGAAGCCAGTCGAAAGAGAGAACGCTCGGACTTTGAGCAGGACGAAGAGCTCATTCCAGAGAGAAAGCGAAGAGCATGGCACTCCACCCCTGGCTCTCGCGAAGAACCTCATCAGCAGCATTCGAAGGCTAGGAAAGATGAACCGGCCGTCAAAGAAAGGCAGAGGAGCACATATGCATCTACGCCAGGGACGCGAGAGGAGTTCCATCGTTCAAAGCGTGCAGCAACGCCACCAACGTCGCCCACTCCCTCAGACCGTAGCTCATCCAGCATTTATCCGGGCGATCCAGCACGATACCGCATCGAGCAACTCCTCCAGCTGGCAGAGTTAGCTGGTGATACGACCGGGCGTCGAATCGCGGTCCCATTCCTACCCGGCCATCAAGGACGTGTGGTTACTATTGGGTTGGATGCCACGCGCCGCTTGATCTATACAGTCGAGAATATTGATTTCAGAGGCGATCTCGTGGATTCCCCAAACACGTACCTTCGGAAGATGACGTTCCGGCGACTGTTGCGAGAGAGGCATGTTTTCCTTGGACGATTCATCGGTGCAACCAATGATGAGCTTGACGATTTCGCCTTGGCTTTGTATTTTGGCATTAAACTCCCTCTCGGAGGTCGCAGTCCTGATGCAGAACCGCATTGGTGACGAATCGTGCTTGAGGATATCATGCTACCCTTGAGGAGAAGGGTGAGAAGAAAAAGAAAACGCGTCACGCCACAATCTATCTCTTGATTTGACCTCAAGATCGTCCTAGTAATGATTGCTATGACAGCAACGACTTCATTTCGAGAGCCGGCGTCCACGGTGGTCGGATCCTATGATAATCGAGCTTTGATGTGAAGCAGTACCTGAATTTTGCGGCGCCTTCAAGTTTACCCATGAGGGAACAACCTCGATGCTTTCGGAGTTGGGCTCAAACTTTCGTCGGTGAATACCTGGATAGACATTCCGATACGTTCAATGAAGATGATCTGATACATACTGATCTTCGTGCAATACAGACGAGGGCAACTGTATATGGAAGGTGGAGGAAATATGTTGTTCAATGTCATTGAAGTGAGGTCAGCTTACATGTATGGCAGGCCATTGAGATAACCCTAAACCCTGATCGTTGATTTCCCTCCACCCGGTGCACGTGACCGCACTTTCTTTGAGAGGGCAGGTTTGATGCAACCGTACCTGCACTGTGCCATACTGATCCTTTCCGTCCTGATCATGTGTGCGCACGCTGACCACAGAATTGTTCTCAAACAATTGTTAGAAGAAGTGATTGAAGGCACACATGTACTGCTCCAAGTGGGCGGCCTTGTCAACAAGCTCACTCCGGCCGAGCCACAAGCCAAGGCCGTCTCTGCATCTCGCTTACGAACCACCCAGAGTGAACCGGTGAAGGGACTCGACACTAGCAGAAGAAGCTTGATCTCAATGCAATGCACATTGACTCTGACTCACGATCACACGACGCGGATAGACTCAGAGCATCAATCCGCTCACGCCGACGGTGGTGAGAGCAAGTAGCCTAAGTAGGTGAGGTAGGTGAGGTGACTCGAAAAGCTCTAAAAAGCTCTCCGCGAAAGGAATGTGTAGGTTCGCACGCGCACTCACGCCGCCCGCGGTGTCGTTCGCAGCTCGCACCAAGATGCAAGCAAGCAAGCAAGCGTTGGCTCGAGCCATCATGACTCTTGCCTGCAGGTCTCAGCCTTGTGCTGCGCCGCGCGATCATGGTTTGCCCGTCCCCACTCGCACGCGGCGGCGCTCGGTCGTGCATGAGAAAATCACGGTGTTAAGGCTGAGCTGGAGCATGTCAAACTACTGCTGCTGCAACGTTGAGTTTCACGCTATCACGATATCAGCACAGCCGCGATGGGTGTTGCTTGCGCCTCGTAGGGCAAGCCAACCGTGCCGGGCAATGGATGTAAGATGGTGGCTTCCAGTGATCACGAGGTCTGACTTGGCCGGCTCTAGATACAAGAGCCGGGCGTGTGGTGAGCCTGCCGAGCCTGCCTTGACAGCTTGTGGGACGGCATTAGCAGGCAGCATGTAATAATGCTAGAGTACTGACGAGACGGAGGTAACGGCCACGTCTGCCTTGCCAATAGCATCAGGGCAATGATTCGCCGGGCTTACCGTCTCGGCTTGCGAGGGCCAAGGCGCCAGCCGGCGTGGAGAATAGCAAAACGGCCGTGAAGACCGTTTGGCGGGACGGAGAGAGATGGGATGACGAAGAGGGTGCAGGGTGTTTTGTTGACGTGCATACGACGACAGATGCGGGCTGGTGATTTGCCAGAGTCACGACAGCGTGGCCAGTAGTTCCGGGCGGAGCCCTGTTGATCGCCTCTAAGACTCGGCATGGGCCTTGTAGCTCCGGGTGTGGTGAGGATGGAACGCTTGTCACGGCAGCGTGGTTGCTCCGTGGTTGAAGTCTACCACCATACCATTGACATGTGCCAGAGGAATAGTGGTGTGAGACTGCCTTTCCACGACGATCGAGGCCAACGGCGAAAGAGGCCGCCCAGTTTGACACTCAAGGTGCATAACGTTGCCTCGTTGCGAAGGCTTATCTCTGCCTCAGAGCTGCAGCTGCAGAGACTCTGACGCAGCCAACGGTGCTGCGGCTTCTGCTCAGCCCGTGACGCCAGGGCAAACCTTGGTTTCGCTTCCACCTCTTCGCCCCCACCCGTTCAGATCGCTCGTTCGCAATGGCTCTGCCTAGCCATGCGCGCCATGCTAGCCCTCCCTCGTGCCGGCAGCAGTAGCAGCACGCGCGCGCACACAGCCAGAGCATCGCCACCCTGGCGCGCATTGCAGCGTCACCGGCCAGTCACCACACACCAGGCGGCGTCGCAATCGAGTCCGCCGGCCCAGCCCTTTCGAGGGACCGTGGCTCCGTGGTTGCCTAAGCCCCTCCAAGACCACCATTACTTCACGCAAGTACTGGCGCATCGTGACAAGCAGCAGCAGCTAGGTCCTGTCTATATATCAACTCCTCCCTGGCCCGTGTCGTCGCCCTACCTTTCTCTCGCTTTCCAATCACACTCAACTACTAAACCCATTCGCCGCCTTATAGCTCGCCTTGAACGCATCACTGCCCAAGCAGTTCGCCATCACATCGCCGCCGCCTGCTTTGCTACACTACTATTGGCCCAGCTTGCCGCCTAGGCACGCCAACATCATCACCATGCCGGCCTCGCGCCAGACCAAGCCTATCATCATCGCCTCGTCCAAGCCAACGCACAACAACTCCAACCTCTCACCATCTACTCCACCGTCACCAAAACAGGTCCGCTTTGCGCCTCGATCTGCTGAACTTGCCTCTCGCCCTCTCACACCACAAGAGGCATGGTCGCTCTACCACTTTGAGACTCACGCTCGTGCCTGCCAACTATGTAACAACCGCTTGCCTTGCGATGTTGGCTACGGCCTTTCACAAGACGTCCGAGTCCATGTCGTCTACTACAGTGGCGAAATCTGCAGCACCAAATCCGACGGCGAAGGCAAATGGATCCGCGTCGAGATCCCTCACGGCTACGATCGAACCAAAGACATGCTCGGCGTGAGGCGCAAGCGTGAGAAGAAGCACGCACCCATCGTCAGCTACGACACAGACCCTCGACCTGCACGCAAGCGTGAATCGAGGAACGACGTCTATGTTGAGCCGGCGAGGACGCACAGAGACGATGAGAGGCGCTCACGGCACAAGCCAGAGCGATATGAAGTCGTCGAAGTGAGCCCACTACCCACATACGAGGCAGGCGGACCAGTGCGCCTGCCTGACAGGACCAAGAGGGGAAGTCTGTATGAGAGCGATATGAGGCGACCACGACGGGAGTACCGCATCGAGGAGCGGGCACCTGAGAGGAAGGAGAAGATTGAGGATCGCGAATGGAAGCAGTGGGAGAAAGAGGAGCGTCGAGAACGGCGACGAAGAGAGCGCGAGTGGCGTGACGGAGGTCGTTGAGGTGATCGAGCGACTTCTCCTTGTCTGAGGGCTGGTCCCGCTTTTAACTCGCTTGCTTGCTTGCTCGCTTGCATGCTCTTCATCGATTTGGATTGGATTAATACGGAAAGATACCCAGGGAAAATTATTCCCTCGTGCCATAAGACGACACGCGAATACGTCAGATATTTTAGCAATAAGCATTAATATCATCAAGCTCGATGGAGCTTTTGAACGATCAAGAAGATGCTTTCTCTGTGTCTCGTAAAGCTTCCTACCGTCTGCATCTCGAAGATCACCAAACGCAAAGCTGTATGACTTCCATCGTTCCTGCCACCGTCCACACTTCGGAAGCGCAATCAAACAGCATTCATCTTAAGTCCGCTTTTCTCCTTCACCGAGCCACGATATCACAGCGTTTCCGAACATACTACGACTGCGATATACATTACCGAGTGGACATCCGAATCATCGTCTTCCCACTTCGTTATCCGGAACAACACAGGACGCAACAATACAGCCCTAACCGACCACGTGCCGGCTTCTCACGTGTTTCTCGGTCGAGCGCCGAGTGCCCGAGCAAGCAGCCGTGCAATGCGCCGGCTTCGTCCGCAAAGGCAACTCTTTCTGCAACGCTGGATTGGTCAGTCGCGAACACGGAGAGGTCGCCGGCATATTACTGCTATGGACAAGGCGAGCAAGTAGCTCATGGTCGCCAGTAAGCGATCCGATTGTACGCTATTGAGATGAGTCAATCCGATGGACAGACGCTTTGGAACGCCTCTCCGGGTGTTGGCGTGTTGCACGTTGGTGCCTGTGCCTGTGCGAGGTGGTTTGATCGTCCACGACGATTGCCATCATGAGCGCAAGAATTACCTGATCGTAGGCGGTACAGGGTCATGACGAATACAGCCATGTTGGCTTACTGGCACGACAAATACAGGTCACGTTACTGGCCGTGTCTCCGTTCGACACCGACCAACCGGAAAGGGTCAGCGAACGAGCGCTCGAGCGCAAGCTTGCTTTCAAGTTGGGTTTAGATCTTTCCCCGCATCATGCGGAGAAGGTCACGGACGGGCGGTCGGATGGGCATCCAGAGCTCGAGCAAGAGCAGCAACAGCAAGCACCGGACAGCAGAGCCGTGTCGCGGCGGTTCGGAGAGGCGGTAAATCGTATGGTACCATGTACCTCAATAAGCCGCTCTACGTACCTTTGCAGCTGCTCAACAGCATCCTCAAACATCGCACAACCAACGCATCTACGTTTCGGTTGACCATCGAGTTGGGCTAGCATTGACCATTCAGCTGCAGACCGTTGAACTAACCAGCACCGAAACGCGGGGGTCCAGACGACAAGCTTGCTCGCTGGGCTGGCGCAAACATGTGAGTATGGCCTGTTTCCGCACTACTGGACGTAAACGTGACGGGGCGGGGATAATCGGACAGAGTGATGTGCTTGGTTTGGGGCGCGTACAGGTACCTTTCCGAGGGTATCGGTCCCCTCATAGGTAGGCCATGTGCTTGCTTGCTTCGTCCGCAGGAACGCAACTCTACTTACTTATCACCTTGATGCTCGTTCTTCCTTCGTCGTGTGATCACTTACTTGCTCGAAGTTGAGACGACTGACCGACTAGAACTGCTTAGCAGAATCGCAAGACTGGTTGCTGGACAAATAGAAGCAGCAAGCTTGATCTCCTTACATTCGTCACCTCACGATAGGTCGGCGCCTTGTACGATCCATCTGTCACCTACTTCGACATCTCCCCACCTCTGAATAAAATGAGCTCCGCTGTGGAAGCGGCCAAGCGAAAGGCCGACGCTGCAGTCACCGCCGCCAAAGACGTTGCCGCAGACGCTCCTGCAGCGGTGCAGAAGGTCAAAGAGAACCCAAAACAAGCTACACAAGATGTACTCCACTCACCCTTGATGCGTGCAGCTCTGCCTTTCATCAACGGAGGCATTGCGGGCATGGTCGCTACGACTGTCATCCAGCCCGTAGACATGATCAAGGTCCGCTTGCAGCTTGCTGGCGAGGGTGTCAAGACCGGCCCCAAGCCTACTCCTTTGAGTGTCACACGCGAGGTGATCGCTGCAGGCCGCGTGCTAGATCTCTACACAGGTCTGTCGGCCGGTCTCCTTAGACAGGCAGTCTACACAACCGCGCGAATGGGTCTCTTTGGCACGTTCATGAACAGTCTCACAGCCCGCGCCGAAGGACAAGGCCGCAAGATCGGATTTTCTGAGCGTGCCGGCGCAGGTCTCGCCGCTGGTGGTATCGCCGCCATGGTCGGTAACCCAGCGGACTTGGCTCTCATCCGCATGCAATCGGACGGTCTCAAACCACGCGAGCAGCGTGCAAACTACCGTTCAGTCTTCGACGCTCTTACCCGCATCGCTCGCAGCGAAGGCGTCGGCGCTCTCTGGAGCGGCGCATACCCGACCGTCGTCCGCGCGATGGCGCTGAATTTCGGCCAGCTTGCTTTCTTCTCTGAAGCCAAGAGCCAGTTGAAAGACACCAGCTTGGGTCCTCGAGCCCAGACGCTCACAGCATCTGCCGTCGCCGGCTTCTTTGCATCATTCTTCAGCTTGCCGTTCGACTTTGTCAAGACTCGCTTGCAGAAGCAACAGAGAGGACCGGACGGCCGCTTGCCTTACAAGGGCATGTTCGATTGCTTCGCGAAGGTGATTAGGGATGAGGGACCATTGAGATTATACCGCGGCTTTAGCACGTACTACGTGCGCATTGCCCCACACGCGTAAGTTGACTCCTTCGATGCGATGAACTTGTGAGTGCTTTGGCTGACTGTTTTGCTTGTAGAATGGTCACCTTGATCGTCGCTGATTACCTTGGCTTCATCACCAAGTGAGGCACATGAGCGGCGAATGAGGCTTGCATGATTGATGATGTTCTTGGTTGAGACTGGACATATCCAAGATTTGGGTGCTATATTCAGCAAGAGGTGGATAATACAGTATACCTTACCTTGTGTCCGGGGGCAGAAATGAGAATAGGACAGTTGCATTCTTCAGCGGACCTCGAAGTTTCGTTGATAGAGTGCGTACGGCGTAATGGATTATATCAGCATGATATGGCCTTGGTGATAGATTTTGTCTCGTGTAAGAATGCTTGAGTATCGAAGTGATGGTCGTGTCTGGAAAAGTGACTGCTCGTATTGTAAAGGAAACACCAAAACACAGGGTCCAATCGCGCTTGCCGATCATCCAATTTACATTTGCGCTTTCACGCGACGCGCTTTGAACACTGACCTCTGAAAACCCTCACAAACACATTCAATCATGCCTTCACGAGCCCGCCAATCGACGGCGTCAGTCACGCCGTCACCGTCGCAGCGCTCCACCGCCACGCAAGCAAATTTCTACGAGCGTCCACAATTCACACTTAACCCAGATGGACAACGCGCCTTAGCCGATCTTACGCGAAGGCACAATCTCAAGCAACTGGAGAAGAAGTACAATGATTCGAAAGACGCCATTCAAAACTCTGCAGCGGAGATCAACGAGCGGTTGAACAACAAGGAAGTTGCTGGCAGAAAACTGCGAAGTCGCCAGCAAGCGTCGCAGAATGGTGAGGTCGATGGCGTTATGCAGACTGCTGAGGAGGAGTTGGAGCAGATGAGAGCGAAGGTTGAGAGTATGACGAAGCGCATGGAAGAGGGTATGAGGAAAATGATCGATGGGAGATTGGCGGTTGAGCAGATGAAGGACGCTGTCGCGTCTGCTGCCGATTCGGCGAGAGCAGAAGCTAGCACACAGGCGAGCATGCTTGCGAGTAGGAGTCAGGCCAGGAGACGGAGAGGTGGCGATGATGAGGAGAACGAGGAAGAGGAGTACCAGGACTTTACGCCTACGGATCCGGCTGGAGGCACTCAAGCCGTTCCAAGCGTTAGCGAGGGCTGGACAAAGAAATTGGACGACGAGAAGATCAAGTACCAGAATCTCACCCTGGCCCAACGTTATGCGAGGAACAACGACTACATTGAATTCAAGCAAATCGTGCACGGCTCGCGTTACCCCGAAGGCGAGGTGGAACTGCCTCATGCCAGCGCCTGGTTCGACGAGAACGGCGCTGCTCCACAGCCTGGTGTCACAGGTGCTGGCGACGATGAAGATGAAGACGACGACATTCAAATCCAGCGGACAAAGACCAGCACAAAGTGTCCTCTCACTTTACAAGAGTTCAAAGACCCATTGACCAGCTCGAAGTGCAAGCACAGCTTCGAAGCCAGCGCCATCACAGAAATGATCAACAACTCCCACGAAACTGTCGGCGGTCAACCAGGCCGCGGTGGCAGGACGAACGGAGGCCAGAAAGCGGTCAGATGTCCTGTTCCCAGCTGCGACCACATGCTTACCAAGAACGACCTGCACAAGGACAAGACTATCATGTATCACATTGCACGACTGCAGCGAGCTCGCAGACTTGAGGAAGAAGAGGACGATGATGACGAGGGTGATGGAAGCAGTGGGAGGCAGAGGGTGAATTTGATTGAGAGTGACGCTCCTGATATTGATGATTATGTTGATGAGCCCCAGGTGATGAAGAAGGAGCCTAGAGGGACTGCGAGGTCGAGAGCAAGTGTTGCTCCGAGGAGCTCGAGGGCTGATGGGAGGGATGAAGATGGAGATATGACTATGGAGCAGTGGTGATGATGAGAGTTCGGAAAAGGGAAGTATCTTAATGCGGACATGTATGATGCAGATCATGAATTAATGCCATCGCTGTATATGGGATTTCTGGTGAGATTGTGCACGATATGGATCCCGTGATTTTCGATATCTTATATCTGGTCTTCATCGCATATAGTCACTTCCATCTGGTCCCTTGTCTTCAGCAGGCAATTAAGTTCGGCTCGGGAGCGGCGACTAGCTGCATTACCCCAGACCGGTTGTCGATGGTTAATCTTGGCTCGCAAAGGTGTCAAGTAGCTCGAATGTTCCATACACCAGCTCTCTCTGCTGTATCCTACCACCCGATCACCACCCTCTGCCATCCCATTGCTATTGCACAGTGCATTGTGCAATCATCGCACTCCTACGACACCCCTACGACTCGTGCCATTGAAGCATGATCTGCTAAGCTCTCCGCACCGAGCTCAACTTACTACCTGGTCACCTGTCACTTCGACGGATTATTCTACCGGTCGCCTCTACTTGTAATAATTAATTCTATTACAAGACCCCGTATCAACTAGACAAAATGTCTGCTGAAGGCTCCAACGGCGCTTCCGCCGTCGCGGATGTGCCTACTTCTGCTGCCGAGCGTCTCATGCAGCAGCACGCTGCCGACGAGGCCCACAAGGTCACGGTATGTTCATTGCTTTGCCTTGCTCTGTTGGATATTTCAACTTAGCCAATATGGATTTGATTCAATTGCTAATGCTCTCCGCTGCAGGTCGAAGATGTCCCTGACGAGGACGGTCCTCACCCTATGCCCTCTGCCGCACCCTCGCTGCCCATCTCCACCGACCCCTCCCGCGCTCACACTCCTGCTCAGGATACCAATGTCTCCTCTAAAGCCGCCGGCAAGCAGCCTGCGCGCGAGAACAAGCTCGACACTCAGTCCGAGGAGCTCTTCCCGGCTCTTGGCGGTCCCAAGGCCGCCGCCCCTGCCGCTCCCTCTATGTGGTCTCGCAAGCCTGCCGCCGTCGGCAAGGCTCCCAACGGCGCCTCCAATGGCCTGAACATTCCCCTCGCCAGCAACGGCACTTCTCGCGCTTCTACACCCGCTTCTGGTATCCAGACTCCCGGCTCTGCTGTGCCTTCTCAGCGCGGTCAGCCTCAGATGAGCCTTCCTGGTCGTCAGTCTGAGCAGATTGTCCTTCACCCTAGCATGCTGAAGACAAGAGATCAGCTGAAGAAGCCTGTTTCGGAGGTCATCAGGGAGATCAACAAGAGGAGCAAGGCCAAGGTTGAGATGAAGAACGGACCCAATGGTGTCTTGGTGTTCGAGGGTACTGGTCCTACCGACGCCGTCAGGGTGGCGCTCAAGGACGTCGCCAACCAGATTTGTGCTGGACAGAACATCAGGCTACCCATCCCTGCCTCAATCCGTGGCAGAGTTGTTGGCAAGCAGGGTGCTACTATTCAGGCTATCTCCAAGCGTACCGGCGCCCGCATCAACATTTCTCGTCAGGAAGCTGCTGAGATTCTGGAGGACGATGACTTGGACCAAACCGTCGACGTTCAGATTGAGGGTGACCCCTTCGCTGTTCAGATGGCCAAGCAGGATATTGAGAAGATTGTCAACGAGCACACATCCACCGCCAGCACTCGTCTGAAGCACATTCCCGCCGAGTACTACCCCTTCTTGGCTGCTCCTGGTAACCAGCGCCTGTCCGCCCTTCAGCAGGGTCGTGACATCCGCATGCAGATCCCCGAGTACACCACTTTCGGCCAACAGGCTCCTCAGATTCCCGCAAGCCGCGGCCCTGCATCTTTCTCGCCACAGGCTGGCTACCCCATCCAGCTCTCTGGTGACCGTCAAGCTGTTGCTGAGATGAGGGCTGAGCTCGACCGTCAGGTTGCTGAGCTTCAGCGCCAGTTGACCATGGAGGCTATCGAGATTGAGCGCAACAGGCACCAGTTCGTTGTCGGCGACATGGGTTCCTCGATCAACGATTTCCTTGCTGAGACTGGCTGCTCTGTCATCCAGCCTCCCGGTGGCCACGATTCTGATGAGCTCATCATCGTTGGTCCGGCTGACCGCATCGACCAGGCTGTTGATAAGATTCAGGATCTGGCCATGCGCATGTCATCCTCCACCGCTGACATCGTCAAGCCTCATGCTTCCGCTCTCCGTGGCGGCCAAGGCCATGCTCGTGATGTCACCAGGTATCTCCAGCGCCGCCAGGCCATCCAGCAGATCGAGAAGCAGCACAACGTGCGCATTGTCCCTGAAGAGTCTGGCTCATGGCAGATCTTCGCTGCCGATGGCAAGAACGCTCTCAAGGCTCGCGCCGACATCATGAACCTCATCAGCGGCCACCCGCCCACTCGTTTCTCGCCGCTTGAGATCGATCCATTCTACCACGAGCACATCCGCTCAAAGGCTGCCCGTGACGTTCGTGATCAGTACGGTGTGCACCTCCTCATCCCGGATGAGTTCGACGATGCTCCCGCTCTCCTCGTTTTCGAGGACCGTGTCCCGTCGCCCGAGTACGATCTCCCTCGCAAGGCACCCTCCGCGCAGGATGCCCAGGCATACCAGCGCGCTCTGCAGGAGGCACAGCAGCACATTCTTGGCCTGATCAGTGGCCAACAGCAGATCGTCTCCCGTGATGTTGAGGCACCCGTCAAGTTCCACGACAAGATCAGGAGACACGTTGACCGCCACCACCAGTCTCTCGGACAGGACCAGATTCCTGCCCAAGTCGCATACGGTGGCGCGAGACAAGCACCTTCTGCTCCCAAGAAGGCCGCCCAGCCTACTGTCAACCTTCGTGGACCCCAAGACAACGTCGATGCCCTTGTCCAGAACCTGCTTGCTTTCATCGAGCAGGAGAAGCAGGACGAGCTTGAGCGTGGTTTCACCCTCAACTTCGACTTCCCTCAGAAGTTCGCTAGCCACTTGATCGGTCGTGGCGGTGAGAACATCAACAAGCTCCGTGACGAGTTCGACGTCGACATTCAGCTGAACGAGGGCAACTGCGAGATCAAGGGTCCCGAGGCTAAGGCCAATGCCGCGAAGAAGCACATTCTCGAGGTCGGCAAGAAGCTTGAAGACGAGGCTACTCACTCCCTCAACATTCCCGCTCAATTCCACCGTGACCTGATCGGTCCTCAGGGTGGCCAGGTCAACCGTCTCCAGGACCGCTACAACGTTCGCGTCAACTTCCCTCGCTCTAAGCAGGCTGGTAACGAGGACGAGTCTGGTGAGAACACTCGCCGTGGCAACCAAGGCGCGAACGAGGTCATCATCAAGGGCCCAAGCAGGGGCGCTGATGCCTGCCGTGACGAGCTCCTCAGCTTGCTCCAGTATGTCAAGGACAACTCCTACACCGCTACTGTCTCTGTTGCTCAGAGCCAGCTTCCTTCCCTGATTGGTTCTGGCGGTCGCGAGATGGAGGCTCTCCGTCTTGACACCGGCGCCATCGTTGATGTTCCCTCCGCGAAGGACGCTCCTAGCGCAGACGGCCGCGCTGAGGTCAAGATCAAGGGTTCCAAGCAGGCTGTTGAGGCTGCCAAGAAGCTTATCGAGGAGAGGGCTAAGGTCTTCGATGATACCATCACCAAGAACATTGAGGTCGACCGCAAGTTCCACAGGTTCATCATCGGTACTGGCGGTAAGTTTTGCTTTTCATGCGTTTGACAGAATATTTGCTGACGAAACATAGGTTCCAACCTCACTTCTCTGGTCGAGAAGGCTGGCGGTCCCACTGACAGCAGAGCTCGTGCTCGTCTCGCCCGCTTCCCCAAGACCGATGCTGAAGGTAACACCATCCGCCTCGAGGGTCCCAGCAATGTTGTCGAGAAGCTCGCTGCTTCTATCCTCGCTCTGGTCGCCGAGCAGGAGTCACAGACCACCGAGATCCTCGAGGTCAAGCCTGATAAGCACCGTTTGCTCATCGGCCGTGGCGGTGAGAGCCGTCGCCAGCTCGAGCAGCAGTTCGGTGTTACCATCAACGTTCCTCGTCAGAGCGAGACCGGCCCTGCTCGCTCGCAGGTCAAGGTCGCTGGCCAGCCTGAGAACGTCGAGAAGGCCAAGGCACATATTCTTGAGCTCACCAAGGATGTTGAGGGTGAGACCATCCAGGTCCCCCTCAAGTACCACCATGTGATTGCAGACAACGGCCAATTCTTCCGCCGTCTGCGCTCCGACCACAAGGTCAGCGTCGACCACGCTGGCCAGAAGCCGCCCGCTCGCCAGTCTGCCCCTGCTCCCAGCCGTGGCGCCGCCAGCAGCGACATGCCGCTCATCACCGACGACGCCACCGGCAGCTCCAACACCCACTCCTTCGAGGCCCACTCTCTCCACACCTCCACCGAGGAAGGTGACATCCCCTGGGTCCTCGTCGGCCCTTCGCCCGAAGCCATCTCCGCCGCTCGCGCCAAGGTCGACAGGGCTATCCAGGATGCCCAGAAGCAGGACACCGTCGGCTACCTCATCTTACCCGACCCGCGCTCGTACCGTCATGTCGTCGGCCCGGGTGGAGCTGAGATCAACCGCATCAGGAAGAAGACCGGCACCAAGATTCAGGTCCCTCGTGCCCAGAGCGAGGGCGAGGCGATCGAGATTGTCGGCTCTAAGAGCGGAGTCGAAGAGGCGAGGGATATTATCTTGGAGATTGTAAAGAACAACAACTAACTTGGGAAGAAAGGGTTATGTTGATTGGAGAAAAGATGTTGCATTTTTGAAGTGTATTTTGTCTTGAGCGATGCTGCGTGGGGAGCGATTTGTTCTTTTTTTTCTCTTGTCGAATTTTTGTGTATGATTGTGTTCTTGTTTTGTTTATTTGAGCTGGTTGCTGCTGTTGTAAACATACGGATCTTGTCTTTTCGGCATGTTGACCTTTCATTCGGGTCAAGAACAAAAGTCATTAGGTTCTGCAATTGTTCGCGGACTCAAGCTTGCTACGAAAGATCTCCCAAACTAGCTCACCTCACCCTTGCCACATACTAGCCCGCAAAGTAAATGCTTCTCCATCACACTTGTTGAGGCGTTTCTCCCGATTCTAATCTCCTATTGCTGCGACAAGTCTGTTCACAACTTCCATTACTTTGTGTTATGCGCGTGGAAAATACACTAGATGCGCTTGACTTCCTTCGACACAATAGAACAGTCAGTTAGGTATTATATCAGCCTACAGAAGGTCTCGTGATTTTGGAAGCCTCATTGTCACTATGCAGCTTGATCGATTGACAAGACATGTGAGCAGATAGAACAGTCTTCCTAGCTTTCAGCCAGAGTCATAGCGATCAGAACTTCGTTCAAAGCTTCTTAGCATTTAAAGTCCTTGAGAAGTATCCGATGATCGACTCGACTTGGTTGCGGGCCAGCTCCTTGTTAGTTATTGTGGCGCTTAGTAAAGAGCAACGGAGTGCAGACTTACGACTTGAGTCTCACGGCTGTTCAGCAGCTAAAGTTCTAGCGGATTGAGGTAATTGTAATACTCTAAGGTGTTTCAAATCCGTGAAAGCTTATTCTTCTGCGCTATCAAAAAAATATACATCCCATGTGAGCTATAGTAGGACTGATCAACCTAGGTCGACTATACGTAGCTGAGGTGTTCCCATCACGCTCCACTCCATATTTCTCTCGGTGACATTCGCTAAGTTATCTAATAACATCACACAACCCGACTCGTTCAAGACCTTTGATCGTCCTTCATGACCCGCAATGCCGACGTTTCCACGCGCATCGTGCCCTCTGGTTCAGTGACGAGCACAGCATTGATGTGTCTGGCAGCTTGCTCTATCGTTTCCAAATCCTGTTGGCGTTTTGCTGGCGCAGTCATCGTATCGAATGAGTGCACGTTGGGACCAAAGGCCAGCAGTGGTAGAGGTGAAGACATCCATGATCTGACTTTATGAGTGACTCGTTGCTGCTCCGCAAGTACAAGAGCGAAGAACAATAAGGTCATGACGACTAGCACTGCCGACAGAGTCAACCAGGGCCATCTCACTACGAGACAGGTGCGGTTGTAGTATACTGTCCCCTTTGCTGGTGCGGTAAAGTTCATAGGGTCCTGCTGCCGAGGCGCCAATGCGGGTGCAGAAGGGGCGTTGGCAGATATTGACACTCCTGGATTGTTCCGCATGTAGCTTGTCAACGATTCGGTGACATTCTCGAACAAGGATTCCGTCCTTTCAAAACTGAAGTCACCATAATTGTACAGAGCGTGCAGGATTTCTGGCCCGTCAAACGAATTCATGCCTGCACCGTAATTCTTTGCGCCTGTGAGGGCACCATTCCAGGAAGATGTCAGATATACAGGAAGACTGTTGGGGAATATGGCGTTGACTACGTACACGCAGCCTCGTTGCTGCACAGCTTTCTCGAAATCCATGAGCACGGTATCATTCGTCGCCCGAGCCGGTGTCTGCTCAAGTACGAAGCTGGTGAGGTTGTAGAATATCCATTTTTGATTGCTTTCGAGAGAATAACCCGACTTCTCCAAAAATCCAGTCTCGGCTTTGGTCAAACATGTAGTATTGAGGAGATATGCATTCATGAAGGAGAATCCCGCCGATTCTAGGGACACCCTATCAAGTAGTTGCTCTGTCACGATACCATCAATGACGGAGGTTTCATAAGTCCGAACGCATGGATATAACTCGCAGTTGGCGGCGCCGAATCCTCGACAGCGCCATGTCACGTTAGTTGCAGCGTTGTCGCAGCCTTGCGGGCGCTCGCCAGTGTGGGGATCATACGGGCCGTCCATAGGCATGCCAACAAGGAACTGATACCCGTCCTGAGTTGTATTGAATGTTGAGACGTTCGCATACGGCCCGTCGTTGCTGAAATAGTTGTACGTTTGGGAAATTGAGCTGAGAACACCAGTGCTGTTGTAGGACCCTCCCAAATTAGAGATTGTGATATTTTTGACTTCAAAATTGACTGCGTTAGAGACATCGACGCAGCTGCTGCAATAGCCCACTGTACCGTAAGGCGCAAATGTACAGTTCCCTGACGGACAATGTGGGATGACCTTTTGTCCAACGGCTTGTACACCGACGTCAATAGCGGCCTGTTCAGCGGCAGTGATGCTATTCTGATCCACACCCACATGTGTGCCGTTACCGCGAAAGTAATTCGACCTCGAGACAGTTGCAGCAACGTCCGGGTCCGCGATTATACAATCTGTGTAGTGAAGGACCTGCTGTGTGAAGGGACCCACCAACAAGACCATAAGAACAAGCAAGCAGCCTAGCCACCATCCAATATGTCGTAGCGACAGTCTCCAAAGCAGTTTTGCGGCACCCCAGGGTCCACGGGTTGCTTCGTCGAATAACGCATAATCATAAAGCGGCCTTTTGTCCTTGTCGAACCATTGCCACTTTTGCAGCGCGATGCCTTGGCTGAGCAAGAAGCTGATGGCAGCTCTGAGGACGACCGTATAAATTGAGAGCAAAGTATTGATCCCAATGGAAAAAGGCCACTGCGGGAGAGGCTTGCCCTGATAAGGGTATAGAGTACCGATCATAGCCAATAGTGACGCGAGAGCGAGGAAACAGGCAAGTGCCTCTGTCCAAAAGATCACGAGATGTTGTGCGTCTGTATCTGTCCCAGAATCGGAATTGTTCTCATCAACAGAGGCGACGTCTTTAGAAGCTGACAGTAGTCGGAAACTCGCTTCGTGGAACTCATTATCGGTAGGCATGGAGGATGAGCGCCCGATTCTAGAAGCTGCGAGTAGGTTCTTGAAAGGGACGCCCGCATCCTCATGCGAACTACCAGCTGTTGTAGCAGTTCTGGGACGTCTGTCAAGGCTCTGAACGTTACCTAGTGCGGATGGTGAACTTGTGCTCGACTGCCTCCGCTCAATGTCGCATACTGTTGAGACTTCCGCTGGTTCTTGTCGCATTATTGCTTCTCTCTCGGATATATTCATTGTGTAGATCGGAATATGGACAAACGTGGGCTGCGTACTGGTTGACCCAAATGACCTACAACGTGTCGCTGGGATGATCGCAAGAGTGTGTCTGGTAGGAGATCAAGTGCAGGTGGGTACGCTGGCCACCTATATAGTTCCACAATCAGGCTGAAGCTAGAGCTTCAGCACCCGCAAAGCTGAGCCTTGTTGCAGTGCCACTGAAGCTATACATTGTACATGGTGTCTTGCATGTACCTCGCAGCTGATCTGCAACCTACCAAGTCGTGGTTTGCTGTGACTCATCTTAGAAGCCTGCTCCTCGGTTGACAGATAGGTTGTAGCTTGCAGTCGATCGGTATAGTGTGTGGATGTAGAGTATAATGACTACTAACAGTCGCTCGATTAGTAGACTTCTACTCCCAGAACTCCTCTAGCACGATACAGTGAGAAATGTGTCTGTCAAACCTGTCACTTAGTGTTTCGCATAGAGCACTCCACTCCACCCTCTGGCATAACATGTCACGTATAACTCTATGTGTATCGCTCGTATGGTTTTCAAACTCAATTCGATAATTCGCAATTGTCGTTGCTTTCTAATAGTCTCTTCGTTTGCTATATCTAACCTCTTTTCTCTCCTCTAGCGACTAAACTATAGCCTTATAAATAAGGCATACATGTAAGTTCGGGTAGTATAGCGCTTAATAGTAATACGTAAGTAGTAAGGCTAAGCTAATAAGGTATAATAATAGCCTAACCAATATGAGGAATGGAATCA